>VYZM01010093.1:1529675-1555490 GCA_013398915.1 Dromas ardeola
CACGGGCACGGTTCCAGGGGATTTAAATCTTAAAATCGCGGGTTTGGTTGAAATTAACTTTCTTATGCAGATTTTATGACAAGAAGTACGAAGTGTTTCTGAAACTCGTGGAACACCAGCGAGAGTATCGCTCCATCATGAACAGCTGCTAATCCAGAGGCACGTCGTCTGGGAACAAGGGCGATAACGAATTTCCAGATGCTATTGATGAGGGTAAAGTCTTCTCACTGTACCGTCCGTGGTAAAAATATACTTTTTCTCATTTAAAATGTGCTTTTTAATTTTTAATGAGAAATAAAATGCATTCACTTCACTGTGAAGCACCGGGTATTTTCTGTCAATAATCCCTGCACCCCAGGGACAACGAATAATCGTTTTCTCCGGGCAGAGAAGACAAGACAACCAGCTGCGGGTACCCCAGTGCTGGTATTTAGACTGACCACACGCAGGAACAGCACAAGGAACAAGGTAACTCACTCGGGTGGACTTGAAGCGCTGCCCTTTGCCATGCTTTTCACAGGTAACTACACCTGGCATCACACATGGGCCTTTTAGTTTTAGTATCTGCTAAGACCCAAACAGGATTTCCATTGGAAAGTTATATGTGGTTATTTTTTCCCTCTGGGTATAATACTTCTTTGGCGGATGATATTTAAGAATCACTTCTGCAGCTACACAGTCTTTTTCTCTCTGTTTTCTTCTATTTCCTGCTCGCTTTTTTCTGTCTCCATTCTCGCAGCGCAGTCATTTTGCTGTCAGTAATTTGTGCCATTTTTTCTTTTGCAAGTAACTCACCCTCAGTGCACATTAATGACTGTTGCAGATGTGAAACGGCCCACCGTTGACATTGAAAGACTAGGCTGAGCAGACACAGTTGCTGAAAATATGTTCATAATGCAGGTGCATTCCATCCATCCTGCCAGCTGCCTCGCGGGGAGTCAGCCCTGAAACAGCCCAGCTCTCCTCCGGGTCTGTTCTCACCACGTTGCTTCAGCCAGACCCAGCTCAGAGCACGTGTGACTACCCAGCCCACCAGCTGCAGAGCTGGGCTCGGCGACGGCAGGTACAGGGAACGCAGAGGGAGAGGGAGAGAGGGCTTTCCTGCCTTAGACTTGCATTTGTCAAGGCTCAGAAAGCTTCCTGGCTGCCTGCTGGCCAAATCCCGTCAACAAAAGGCTTTCATTTGTTCCCAGGTGATTTTTGAAGGCTGCCTTGGATAGTTAGTCCTACTGCCAGGCTTGCAGCAGCAGGTCGTGGCATAACTGGGCTGTGGATGGAAGCATTTGGACACTCTGGTTGTATTCAGCAAAAATGTTTCACCTCCGACAGTACAAATTTTTTTGATCTTGCAAGACCCAGACACTGCCAGTGTCTTCAGTGAAATTCTCTCAGAAATTACTTCTTTCTCTGCCATTTGTCTGTTACTTCCTTAAAAAAAGGTACTATTCTGTTAAGAAGCAAAACCAGGGTCCCCACCTGAAGGAGGGGATTAAGAAGTGAGGGGTGGCAGAACCGAAGAGCATATTCAGATCAACTGTAACTCCGTTATAGGTCACTCATGAGAACCCTTCTTTTGTCCAGACTGCCACCCCCCTGGTGAGCCCGTATTATGCAAGAGAAACAACCTCCAGTCCCTTCCACGCAGTCACTGTTCCGATCGATGGACTCCATCTTTACACACTTAGCTTGATAGAAATTCCATTCTTTAGTATTGGCATAGGCTGTAATTCCCAGTTAAATGCAAACAGAAGTTACACAATAACAAAATTACACTTAGAGAACTTGGAAAATAATCGTTTCTGGGTTTTTTTTATGTTAGTAGTCAGCACTCAAAAACATCTGGTAATTTTTTTAAAGAAACAATGCACTTCCTGCCTTGTAGTTCATGGAAAAGCAATTGTTGCCATTTCCAAAGTACCCATTGTTAAGAGAAACAGCTTTACAAGTTCAGGGACATAATTAAAGACAATGAAAGTTGATGGGAATAAAATGAAGAAACATCATAACAAAAAGATTATAACAAGCAAGAAAACAACTGCAACATGATGGTATATCATAGCTTACGATTCAAGGGCACAATAAAATATGTCAACTGAAAATATAAACAAGGAAAAAGCAGTTGGAGACCAGTGTATTGTGAACAATAAATATTCATAAATTTTACTATATCTATTTTAATATACAATTCCTATGAAAAAGGGAAGTCCGCTGACTGTAAATACATAGCAAATGTACAGATTATACAGGGACAGGCGTGTAGGATTGTCTGGTCCTGCACCAGCATTTTTAACTCTTTGCAGCTCAACATAAACAGACGTGGACACACACCCCCCAACTTCGGCAAACTTTCCATAAACTTCCTCCTATTTATATCAGCATCATAAATTTGGCCTTGATCACTCTGCCTGAACCGGTACCAAGACTTACAAGGAAATCACAAGGAGTGTATGAAGTCTAGAAAGGAAACAAACAGTCCTGCTGACTTTGTTAAAGCTTAGATGCACAGAGTTCAAGGAAGCTGTGTACCTTGCATAGGCTTATACGAAAGAGTTACGCAGAGATTTGTTCACATTTGTTGCATGAATTTTTAATGCCTTTCTCCCCTTCTAATACTTCTACTTTATAGTTGCATTTTTGTGTTACTACCAGTGTTACTACCAGTCTCCTATTATCCATTTTAAAATCAGGACTGTACTCATTGCAGAGCTGTAAAAGGGCTGTATTCCAGTGGATGTGTAATCAGCCGTGATAAGACAAAGCACTGATACCAGATTTTGTAGCGATACTATCTAACATTCCTTGTATTATACAAGACTTAGCAAATTGTAATGTTTGCTAGGTTCTCAAAATTTTATTCAAATTGAGCCAAGATGTAAAATGTTAAAGCTCAAGAGTTCTAAAATTCTTCAACTGCAAGTTGTTTGGCATTGTAATTTTAGGCTCTGCTCGTAGCTTTAGGCATTTTCAATTCAGGCACTTTGAAGATAAGTTACAGAAAAGTGGAGCATGAAAGAGTCTAGCACATATACAGAGGTGTGTAAAACTGGCCGCCTAAGCGCTTGCACACCTGGTCGCTTGGTATTGCTGAGTCCTGCTTCAGCCTTTGTCCATCATACAAATCCATCATACGCTGCCCAGAATCAGAGAAGCCTGCCATCGCTTGATGAAATTTGACCAAGGAATCCAAGTTTGAGTCAGTCAGGACTCTGACAGCACACTCGGAGCTGCAGACCTTGCCGCATTTACCCCATTCGATGCAATTTGCTGACAAATGTTTATCATGCAAATTAAAAGAAGGGAAACAACCACCATGTCATCAGCTGTTCCAAGCGTCCTACAGAGAGGCCCAGGCTTCGTGTCAAACGGAGAAGACAAGCATATGATTGTTCCAAAGGAGCAAACAGCAACTCTTAGGAAAAAAATCCATACGAGACCACCCCAGGTGAAGATTCCTCGCAAGGCAAGAGTCAGGAATAACGGCATGTCATAAAGGTAATCTGCAAACTAAGTATTCAGATGAGTTACATTATTTTGCATTCTGATGCATGCAGTTCTTTCAGTTCAGTGCGTCTCGAGCACTTCTAGATTCAAATCTCTTGAATGCAGAAACTTCCTGTGCTGTCCAGCCCCACCTACGCTGTTCAATTATTTTGCAGTACCTAGAGGCACACTTCTAAAAGGAACCTCTGCTCCCCCGGCACTTTGAAAAGAAAGTATTATGCTTGACATTGAATCCTTTTGGAAACTAGGCCTTAATGGCCGCACTGAGTATATGCCTGTCTTTAAAATCTGGCAGCAAGTGTAAGCTGTCAATGCTTGAAGATGTGGCCTCAAGTCTCACCTTGGTGTGGACAGGAACAATAGGACCAAGTGGTTATTCCTCTTCATTAACACTAGTTTGTTGGGTTGAAAAATGATATTCGGTGCTTAGTTTAGTCCGTAGATTGAAAGAGACTCCACAGTCCTTTCAGGCCCCCTACCAGGATGTGACAGGAGAGGAGGATTTGCTTTGATGATATTTTACACCCTGTCAGGAATGGGCCTCACTTGTGCCTTCAGCCCTCATCTTTCTCATCATTTCCACTGCCTGTCACATCACTGTACCAGCTGGGATTCCAGCTCTAAGAAGGTGCAGAGCCACTGTGGGCTGTTCGAATTTGGCAATACCTGGTGAAAAAAATAGCTGCTTTCTAAGCTGGAATCTGATTTGAAATTTTAGGGACAAGTTAAAATCCTGGAGTTCAAATCTGAGTTCATATTTGAAAGTTCCAGCCTGACCATTTCTAGTTCTGCTTTGCGTCCTGTATTTGATCCCACACTGCTTTCTCCTCCCTGCCAGGAGGACTGCAGGACTCCTCTGAGCTAGGAACGCCAAGAAGCACCTTTACTAGAAGGTGCTGGACCCAGCAGCGGATGGTAACACTTCCACTACAATATTGCCCATAAATGCACGGAAAGGTAATTCACGTAATGATACAAACTAGTTTCATTGCTGGGTCTCTCAGTCCTCTGTGTGTTATGCAGTACTAACGAGGTAAATGTGGATTTGTAAGTACTTACGGGTCAAGGTTGCCCTGAGAAACGCTTGTTGTAATCTCTAATGTCATGTACAATTTGTTTACTTGGCTGATCTTGTTGTTTTTCACAAGAGATGTTATCCAGAACAACCACCTTCATAAGAAAAGATCGGCATTAGCACGGTGTATTTTAATCTCCAGTATAAAGGACAGCGTTCTGTAGTATGTACGTGTCTCTCCATAGTCTCTCTCTTGCAACTGGACCTTTGTCCAGCTCTGGTGGTTCCACAATAGCAAGAACATTTTCCTTTTATAACCTGCATCCAGCCGTCCAGTACAACAGGCAGCCTCTGACCGGGGTCAGGTGAGATTAGGAACTTCCATATTGCTTTTTATGGAATGTTATCCCAGAGATGCAATAAACTATACAAAAGTAAAATGCTGGAGGCCTGTTTAACATTTCACAGAGTTGCCTGCTATGACATGTGTCAAATGATAAACACGAATTGCTGCAGGGTCATTCAAGTCTAAGTGGGTTTTGAAATGCTAGGGAAAATTAGAGGATAAATAAAGTTGGTCCCAAGAGCTCAGGCTTGTCATTTTGTATGTATCATAATGCAGACGTGTACCAGGGAGGTAAGTCTTACCTTTTGTCTGCAGAGAGGGCAGGTTATCGCTGCTAACCAGGGACTGTGTTTCCAGTATGTGATCAGACAGGAACCTACAAAAAGAAAAAAAAAGAAAAAAAACGAAACAAAAAGAAATAGAAATTAAGATACATTAAATATATTTGAGGATATTTAATGTTTACAAGGAAGTCATCGGAATTAATAAACCCTCTTTCTACAACTGACTGTAAAAATGAATTTAATTCTTGGCTTTCATTTTAATACGTGGTTTTACTCTGCAAGTGACTGTAAAAATGGAGCCTCGGCTCTTCTACACTACATGGGGCTCCTAAGGGAGACTTTGACTCAGTTTCTTTTCCTGTGGATAGTGTCATTCCTGAAGCTCCCCTGACTGTGGCTGAAGCACTGGGGAATACAGGTACCCTTCAGGGCCAGCACCGGCTGCTGTGCACAAAAGCAGTGCAGCTGCATAAATGCGGAGTTCCTCCAGAGCCAGTATGGCTTTTAGGGGCTACGAGGGCCAGTTATCCCCAATAAACCAGTATGCATAGCCAAGGGACAGCCTGGTGATGCAGACTTCTGGTGGCACGACACGTATCTTTGTGATAAAGCATCATACATGGGGCTGTTTTGTCTGTCTGTTGTGTTTTTTTTCTTCCTCTTACTGTATTTCAACTCTGTGACCCTTCTGGAACTGCGTAGCTCTGGAGGAGCGAGTTGCTGCATTCTTTTTCATTCTTCTTACCCAGACGACTGCTAATTTCCAAATACAACGTCATCTCTTTTTATACCAAGGTCTCAGGTGTGAAAGAGGGCCGAGTGTGGGGACAGTGAGATTAGACTGCACGTGTAACTGAGAGCAGTGGTTGACATACATCAATGTCACAGCTGGCGCTAACAGCAAAAAACAGCAAAGCATAAATAGCATCTAATCAGAAGCAGCACAGCTTGACTTTCAGCTCCCGGGCGCAGCGTGCAGTGTGACGGGTCAGGAGGAAAAATCTCAACATTTAAACTGATCAAATTCGACAAGGACCCCAGTGAAAACAGAAGCAGAACACTGCGCTGCCGTTTTGATGGAATTGTTTTATTGAATTGAACAATGCTCTTTATTCTTAAAATTAACCAGCAAGTAGTTTCTCGTAAGCACTATTAGAACAAGAAGTTTTCAGGAGCCCTCAGTGCAGTGTGCTTGAAATCAAGTGTAAAAACACTTGTGATGCTATCGGTTATGTCCTGTATACTAAGGATGTTAAATTTGGCGCAAAGGTATTTTTCATGAACCTTGCTCTGACTTGTGCTTTTTACTTTGTTTTCATTTGAGTGCAGGGTTTGTCTTTATGACTCTTCTGCTTTGTTCGCACATACGGCCCGGTTGGCTGGGCACACGGCTGTGTCTGTATCTGAATCCCCACGCGGTACGTATAATCTCAGCCTGGCAGCCAGCCTCCAGCTTTCGCTGGAACTTCTGCAGTTGACAAGCATCGTGCCTGGCTTCAGGAACTGCTTTCACCTTCTGGGTCCAGATCCTGTATCATGATCCACACGGCCCTGTTGCTCATTCCCAGTAATGGCAATGGGGCACTGATGGATCCCATGGTTCTTCAAGGGCTTTCAAAAAAGAACCCCGTGGTAATTAAAATTTGCTGCATGCAGAGTCCTTTGTTTAGTAGAACAGGAAAGGAAGGACTTCTCTGAAGTTGACCTATTTGTGCTTCGGTGCATTTTTCATAAAACAGACAAAATCCTGGTTTAATCTGGCCGGCTACACAACCTTCTGCGGGAGTCCGTAGGTTTCTCTAAAATACCTCTGTGGTTATTGTTAATTAGAAAAAAATAATATTGCTCAAGGATCGCTTTTCAGTTGAACTTCCTGAACATATGGTTCAAACTGAAGCTGAAAAGGAAAACTTCAGGACAAACTGTATGAATTACTACTAATAATAAAATCAGACATTTTTTATAAGTCCACATTAATCTTCTTTAAAAGCTCTGGGTTGACCACATTTTTTAAATAAAACTTTTACCAGAGCGGAATTTATTAAGAGAGCTCAGCGTTGCCTTAGCTCCATTCCACGGGGCATCAAGAGAAGTTTTATTACTGACTTCAGTCACAACAGACTTAGATCTACGCAGAATGGTTTTGATAAGCCCAATGTAAAGTTTTATTGGTTTAAGACATGAAAAACAGACATGTTACGGAGGCTGCTTCTACTATATAAACATAGTCATAACATATATAATGCATTGCACTGGAGTCAAGGCTTCAGAGTGTAAATGATGATGTACTTGAGGAAAGTAAAGCCGAGCTAAATATATACAGCTAACAATAACAATATATTCCGAGTTTGTATATGGTACTTCTTCTCTGCAGGTCTCAAAATAAAATAAAGATAAAGTCCATGCCATTATGTCATATTCACAGATGGAAAAGGGAAAATTAACCAGGAGGAAAGCTGATGATCTCCGTTGTTATGTCTATCTCTGTACTTGAACCTCTAACTTCTGTGACATTATTTGAAACACGTTTTGAGGCCGTATGCTTACTGTTTGTCCTGGAGTGAGTTACATTCAAAGCATCCTTTTCCTGTATGTTATAAAACAATGCTATAAAAACATGAAACAACCTAAAGTTACTCATGAGGTAGATAAGCCCTACAAAGTGACCTTAGCTGTTGGTGATCCACTGATGTGTTGTGGTTTCGGAGGACGGAGATAGTGGCAGTGATGATGAGGAGTTGTGCTGTGTGAGTATCTTCAATCTAGAGAAAAATGACACTTGCTAAAGATAAAAATGTGCTTTTATTGCACCAGCGTTAACAACACGGAACCTTGTTCTCATTTATGCTTGGGTCTTTTTATAACACTCCTACATGGTGAAAGAAGTGTAAATGGCTTGTAAATATAATGCACTTGCTTTAAGGTCTCTGTAAAATGCCAGCGCAGTAGAAGGGAGCTTTATGGTTCTGACCAGTGTCTTCTGACATGTCTTGCTGTTGCAGTAGCAGATACTACCGCCTCCAGCTGCCAGCCTGCCCCTCTGCCAGAGACTGCTCATCTCATGCGGCACAGTAGCACTGAAGTTCCTTCATGGGTAGTTTCAGCCTCATCAGATCATGAACTCCAGTGCTCTTCTGCCAGCCCTGCTGTGGGGATGACAGTGGGGACCCTGAGAAGCAGTGGGGGCAGCGGGGTTGTAAACTTCACCTGTAAATTCACTGGATAATGTATCTCAGAGGTCCGAGAGAAACAATGTTCGGTCCAAGTGTGCTGGTGGCCTTACCCTGCTGCCTTTCAAAGCAGGTGCAAAGCTTACGCTGGCTCTAGCGGTGCACAGTATGGGCCTTAAGAATCCTGAAATCCTCTTTATAAATGCGGTTATGAACATAACTCCCTCCACTATTCTGTGCTCCATCCTTGTACTCCCTTTGAAAAATTATTTAAATTTTGTAATCCTAACCATATGGTTTAGCAGCCTCAAAGAAGGCGTTTAGCAGACACATTTATCGACAGAATTATGTGTTTACTGAGGTTATCCAGAGACTGTAAAGGCACTGGGTGAGGACAGGAGACCACGCCACGGGCAGCCTCAACAGAAGGACCCTCTAAATCTGGATCTGTCCCTTTCCACTTAAGACAGGTCCTGGGCTGGAATAAACAGTGACTGAACATCCATCGTGATGAGATAGATGTCTTTGAACACTTTTTCCCTACATGAGCACATGGATTTACTTCAAAAAAAGATAAACAGATTAAAAGAAGACTAGAAGACTAGAAACTCACTTTTTTTGAATTGTTAAATATGTAACTTCCACTAATCTTTTTTGTTTAGAAAGCTTTTACAGGACTACAAGGTAGTTACGCGTTCTTGCTCCAGATCACTTCTGCTTTATTTTAGGCAATTGTTTCCCATGGAAAGCAGGTCTGTGGAACAGAATCAGACCTGAAACCATGGTGTTCTACTGCTGATTTTCACCAATATAAATACAACCAGAATCAATTTTATGGGATAGCTGGATTTTTGTGCTGTTGAGTATTGACGTATAAGAAGGCAATCTGTCTTCCCAGAAGTGAGTTCATGCTTGAAGATAAGACTTTTACAGTCACAAACTGTACGATTATTAGACTGTTGATTTTTGTAAGTTTTTTTTGCATAGTTGAATACCAACTGTGTGTTTTTCACCACATTTTGCCCATTCCATGAGTTTGTGTTGTAATGTAACAGTACCGTGCAAGATGATCTGTTTCCTTTTGTTGTCTTAAGGCTTTTGGGGGGGGCGCGGGGGGGGGAGAAGATGGGACTTCTCCTGTTTGTAGTGAGAGAACTTACATTAATTCCAGGGAGACGGGCTTGGTCCTGGTTCTTGTACAGGACTTGAGATCTCTGTAAGAAGTGCGCTGCATTTAGTACCCTGTATAAGCACGGCACTGTCTGTCCAGAAAACTTACCACAGAATAAATGTCCACAGTTGGTTTCTACTGGGAAGGTAGCTGTCTGGAGACAGATGGGGCAGCTGAAGTCACCGTGACTGCTAGGTTGCCAAATTTGGAGTGAATCCTGGAAGAGAAGTAGTACAGAGTCTTCAATAAATTAGTGTTTTGATTGGCATATTCAGTTCATTAATAATAATTTGCTATGATTAGCAGAGAGTCACAGAAACTAAGTATAGATGTCACGCATAACTAATTGTTACCTTGGCAGATAATGAAAATGAGGCACAAAGAAGTGAAGTGCTTTGTGTAATCCCCCAGAAAGGACCAGTCTCAGAGGTAAGATCATGGTGCCACGTTTCTGCTTCCAGTGATACATCCACACACCACTGGGTAATATTTATGTTTTGAAAGCCAGGCAAGTTTGAACCACTGGCTTCTCCAGCTGTCATTATTAGTCAGACAGCACCCGAAGTCTGCTTTAGTAGCTTTTGGATCTTTTTTCTGCCTCCTTTGTAGTCATGTCTGCCACTTAAATATACTGCAATAAAGTCTGGGGCATTCTCTGCCTTCCTTGGGTGGCAGAATGGCATCCTTAGCCTGTACCAGAGGCTACGTAGCAAAAAGACTTCTTCAAGTAAATAAATTGCTTCCAAACAATCCTTCCCTTTGCTTAGCAAAGTCTGTAATTAAGAATAATATTAAGCTTTGTTTTTACAGCGGGAAGATAAGAATTGTGTCAGACTCTGAAACGCTAAAGAGGCATTTTGGAGCACATTTGTATCATAATATTTCTGTAGGGGAAAGCCTGAAGGATGTACGTTGGTCTTCCAGTCTTTGCTCCTAAAGCATTGCCTGAAAATAGGCAGAATCCGTTTGGCGCTATATTCATCTATGCCAACATTGTTTGATACAGTGGGAGATAAAAAAAATATTTCTTACTTGATTCCTTACCACATGGAAAGTTTTTGCTACCTTTATTATGATGCGTTAGATAATCTGTCATGGATGATGGACCTGCCTACTTTGTCTTAGCACACCGTGGAGAAACTTGCATCTACCCATATGTTGGATTGCCATAAGCACAACAAGATCAGTCTTTGAAGAAAACTGTAATAATAATGTGGTTAGTGTCCTTTCTTGCTCAAGGTAATGTTATTTGAATGTTTCTATCAGTCCCAGAAACAGAGGAGCGCTTCTGAAATTGGGAGGGAGCTTCCAAGGAAGTTCCTCCACTTTAAAGCAGAGTCCGGACGGTTATTGACTGTCCTCCGCTGCTTACGCAGGTTTAGCGAGGTTCAACAGGAGATGGCATCACTTACAGTTTTATTTTGTATTTTGATCAAGAAGTGATGAATTTCACATGTTTCTTAATGACCACAGAGGTGCAGCATAATATGGAATGGGTATTAGTTCTCCATTACTGACGTAAGGCATTCAGCTGAGATGATGGCATACTTTGGGATTGCACTATCCCTGTATGCGTCCTGTCCCCTCTTGCCCAATTTGGATTGCTTATTTGTTTTTCAGATACCCGATTGGCACCTGTCTGCGCGGTGGATCAATGAATACACTTCCAAGTATTTGACCTATTTATAGAAGTTCTGATAAAGAGAAAATTTAATAGATTCTGTATTTTGCATGTCAAATCCTGGAAGATCCGGAGTGACTGAAGATTCAAGCACATTTGACAACCGACAGAGATTTCTATTGAAGTAATTAATTTTTCTAATGTAATAATTCAAAGAAAGAAGAGAGAGGTCGTAATGTAGGTCTGCCAAAGGAATGAGCAGGAATCCGGCTCTCTTGCCAGCACCGTGTCTAAAATTACGAGTCCACCAAATTAGTAATTTTAAATCAGCACCTTTAATGCCAGTCTTTCCTTCCTATAATCAGGATCGGTAAATAAGAAGAACCAGAGGTTTTAGAATAATGTGCCATAACTACTGGAAAACGCCTTTCTCCTTTACAGTTTGTGAAGATATAGATTTATTTGTTTCTGATTCTCAACAGAAAAAGTTCAGATGCTGAAGGCATTTACATTGTTCTCAAGTTTTCCTCTCTATGCACTGATAAGATTATTTCCTGCTGAGATAACAACCACAGAGTAGCCCAACAAAGCTGGGGTGACTGGATATGAATAACCGAAACACAACAGTGATCAGATTCAAGTCCAGTACACTGGCAGGTGAACTCCAGGCAAGCAGGTTTTAACACAATTCCACCATATGGCACATTATCTTCTTATATTTTGACTTCCCCTTAAATACTGATGGGGTATTTGCGGGTTCAGAAGAGCATTATTTCAACTGATACAAGCTGTAATAGTTTTCATCAGCTGAGGGACTGCCCCAGAGCAGTTGTGTTTATAAACACTGCATACATTACCTAAGCCGATTAGGTATCTACTCTTTATTTTTTGCGAAGTAATAACACACACATTTCTTTAGCTTTGTCTCATACAACAAAGGGAACCAAATGTGTTTCTGATTATGCAACAGATACTGAGTCAAGGGAAACTCAGCATTCCCAGACCGTAACTGATGGAAATTTTGAAAAGCTCTCTTGCCCTCTGCAACCTCAACAAGTTGAAACTGCTCGTGTATTAGAATGTGTTGTACAATAATTAACTTACTATATGACTCCTAGGGGACAAATGATTATAGTTTTTTACCAGATGACTCATCTTCTGCTGACTTAATGAGCAAGTCTGCAGAAACAGAGTTTGTGCTGTTCAGAAAATAGGAAAATTGAATGTTGCTGCGTTGCCGTGTGATGCCAGTTCTGGCTGCTGAGGTATAAGCTACCGCGCACAGGGGCTAGAAACCCATCGTCTGAGGGCAAGTTGGTGTTGAGACCTTGAAAATGCTCTTCAGAGCATCTGAGTTAGAGCTAGGACTCTGTGAATTAAAGCAAAGAACCAGGCAATGATCCTATACTAATGACAGTGGGTGAAGAATACGTGCATGTATTCATTCAAACTCGGTACCGTGAAGCAGCATTTTTTCATCTTCTTGTAATCTCTCACTCTCTGAATGAAGCAAGGTGGGAACCTCGACCAGCTGTGGCAGTATGACTAACAGGTGGCAAATTCCAAGGGGGGGGGGGGAAATATTTACAATTAAGTAGGGGACATTCTTGTTATGGATGCTAGAAATGTCTGAGTTCAACAGGTACTGGGCATCAAGTACTATTAAATGCAAAGTTATTACCTCTGACTGAGGAAGTTCCTGAACCAGAAATTGCTAGAGAATGAAAGAGTATTCTGGGGAAGCATCATTGGTGCATCTTTATTCTTCTGTAGGCATCCATTGCTGCAGAGAGGGTAAGATGGCCCTGGTTTGACCTGCTATAGCCAATCTTACATCAATAGAGCATTTTGGAGAAAAAAGAGACTCGGAGTCACCTTCAGCAAAGATATCAGTGGCTTAGTCTTGTCCTGAGTAGATAGGCTAGGAAAAACAGGCCAAATCTTTCATTTATTTTTAATAGATTATGTCCACATAATCAAATTTCTGATTTTTTTAGTCTGAGCACTCAAAATGGTGTTTGAGTCGGCTTTATCCTAGTTATAAGGGGACCGCCCAGCTGGGTCTGATAGAAAGAGAAGACAGATGATATCTGACATAGCTATAAGTCTGCCAGAATTAATTTACCCCTTCCAAAATCTTGAGCCAGCCTTTGAACATTTGAACTAGCAGATTGAACTCGAGATTGAAGTAGTGATTATGGCAGTTAGTATTTTGTGTCATGAGGCTGTGAGTTTTTGATGGCATTAGTCTTAACAAAATAAAATATTTAGTGTGACAGCCTAAAATGAGAGATTTTTGGGAGCTTCCTGTCATAGATTAGTTCTACATGTAATTACAAACAGTAAGTAAAATTTCATTCCTGTTAACATCTTAGGCTGGAATCTTTGATAGTGCGTATAGAAGTTACTATTTCATAGCCTTGTATTTGCATCTTGGTGCCTATCTCACCTTTGAAAACCCCAGGCCTGGATAATGCCATGGCGATATGCTAAAGCAGCTCTGATGAATAAAAAGGGGACTATGGAAGAAGTTTTCTATGTAGCATCTGGAAATTGTGCTGCTGTGCCAGGAACATCTCTGCTGTGGGAGAAGGGGGGCAAACTTGTACCATTTGTCACCAGAAGCATCATCTTCTAGTAACTTGATTAGCCGCAGTCAAATTAGGGAGTGCCACAAAGTATAGCACAGAAAATCAAGTTTGGAGGTTCTTTCGGGATTCATACTGGTCACCGTGGTGAGGTTTGAAATGAGACGGTTCCCAAGTCTGAGAGACACAGGGAAGCTCAAGGATTCCTCATACCTTAACAACCACAGTATTTGTGTTGTGTCATATGAAGGATGATACCCAAGTCAAGATTTTCTGTCCAGTTTTAATACTATTTTGAACACCTAATGTTAGCTTTTTGTCTAAGATACATCTTTAAAAACCCTAAAATACTGGTGGTTTAGCCCATATGTTCTTGGGAATCACGCTACAGCCCAGAATGGGAAGGTTAAATGTAGTAGAAGTCAATTTACTTCATTTGGAAGAAATGGGAAAGAAAAAAAAAAAACACACAAAATTCAGAAGCAAATTATTCTGAAAAACAGACTTAAGAATCCAAAGAAATCCAAAATCCAGAGAAAGCTTTAAACTCTGCCACCAGTTTTTCTAAAATCAGGTCCTTATGTTTATATTCCTTTCTCAGTGAGCACCCCAGGTGTTACTTGCTTTTGGGGTCAGATTTGCTAAAGAATTCTTCATGTTGGTGCCTCATCAGGGGCCAGACTTTGAAACTGTTCAAACCCAGAAGCTCCCTATGCGACAGTCAGATTTTTGAGAAAAAGGAGATCTTTTCAAATCCGGACACGTCTTTTGGCTTACAATGAAAGCTGAGCATTTCGGAAAATAATTCTAGCAGAACTCTGCAAAATCAAGCCTACTGTACTACACCACGGCCACTAGATTTGGTACATTTTTAATACTTGTATGCAAAAGGAAGGCGTGAAGTAGTGATCGGATTGTTGATTATGGAGCCAGAAGCTCCTGGGTATAAACCTTTATCTCTGTGACACGGCTCAGCTCGCAACATCTTTCAGTTTTACCACAAGAAAATCTAGTTGTAAAGCATCAGTGATGAGTCCATTCTCATCAGCATTTTGAAGAGAAGGAAATAAAGTGTAAAAAGCACTTAGCACATTCAAGAGCTAACAAACATTTATTCCTTTTTCCATGAACATTTGCCATTATTTAGAAGTAAAATAGACCTTGCTTTGAGGTTTAAACTTGTTAGAAGGCATGATACTGGGTGACCTCTTGGTCAGATTCCTTTGATAGGGGAGCAGCTGCTCCATGTCTCAATTACAAGGCCAATTAAGATAATCAGGAAGGATACACTGGGACAGTTCATTATTTGACAATACCCATTTAACCTAATCACAAGCAAATTAAATATATGACATATTTTAAAGGCAAGAATTGATTCATGCAAATTTTCCAAAAGTGATCTAATGATTAAAAGCTTAAATAAATACTTCAATTATTTATTCATAATCGTTCTAATGAACACTTCCTACCGTGGTTCAGAAGACCTACATAAAGTTGGGCTTACCATTCCTCTTTCCAGAAATGTTTGAAAGGAGCTGAGTAAGTTACACCCGCTGACGGTGTTGGTGTGGAATCATTCATTAAGGCCAAGCTATGCGTCTTTGTCAATTATTAACTAAGTTGCCCAATGGCAAGGGTCTGTCAGGTTTTCTAAATTACAGTTATGATAGAAATGTGATGGCTTTTTTTCTCCCCTCAAATAAAGCTAATATGCTAAAACCAGAAAGGACCAAACAGGGAAAAATAAAAGAGCCCTCCCTTTCTAAAACATCAAAGTAAATCTTCCCCCAAAAGATGTTTAGCGTTATTGAAAAGATACCTGAACCTAATAAAAAAAAAATACATTATTATTTTTAAATATTAACTTGATCAAGGGCACACTACAGGTATTTTGATCTTCTGACAGAGTAGCCGCTTATCAGTACTGTTGTGAAACAGGCTTAAAACTTGCCAGACACTTGTGATACTCTGGAATTGCATAACTGCGGAATTAGATTGTGTAACACAATTTTGTCCAATTAATCAACTCTAGAATTGAAGCAGGAAGTCTAACGTGGTAAAATAGTTTTAATTGATAGACATATATACTTCATAAGTTATTTATTCTTCATCGTGCTCCATGGTCCTTAAGAAAGGCTTTTTTTCTGTAAAGATCGTTCTGCAATTCAATGCAGCAAAATTAATGAGGAAACCTGTTAAGGGCTTGGTTTTGTGCAGTGTTAACCATCCTGATCCTGATTCAACACGGCATTGAAGCACATGACGAGTTTTCAGCCCTCAGGTAACACATAACCTCTCATGGAGGAGTGGAGTGGGAGCCAGTAATATTGGAATAGAAACACACTTCGAACAAAAATAATGCCCCTGGCATTCCTGCTGAAGCACTGATAAGCTAAACAAAGCACTTTTCAAAGACTAATAACCGGATGGGATTTGTAGCATAAACAATGCTCCTTGTTATTCACCAGTCCCCAGGGCATCTTCCTCACTTTGTTACAGATAAATTGGCAACAAATGAAATAGTGTATGCGATTTCCTGCCCTGGCTATGCAGGCGTGCTCGCATGCCAGTGTGATAGCTGTCATTTATTATTTATCCAAGTATGCATACAAATCTACAGTGTGCTTTAATTACTTATTAAAGGTGCCAGACTGACAGATGCAGAAGCTGGAGCCGTTTCTTCATCCAGAGAACTGACACAGTGTAAGCAGTGGCATCTTCTCCATGCTCTTCTAGTAAAATGGACTCCCCAAATACCAGAGCACAGCTCTTTCTCTCCAGCCTTTTCCCAACTAGTCTGCTCAACATGTTAAATTCATAAAGGCTGCTAACAAAGATGTCAGTTATTCCTGTGGTTTTTAGACAGGAATGTTTATACACTGGAAAATCGGTTCGAACACATTAAATCTATTTTAGCTAGGCCACTCAAGCATTTGATTAGTACTAACTCAAAAAAGGATCTGAATGGTTTTAATACAGAGGTGAAACCCTCTCTAACTAAATAATAGCAAAAAGATGATAGATGTTTTGTAAAGGTGAAATAAGCCCAGAAGATTTCCTTTTACTTGCCAGGGGCTGTATGCATAGTGCCACAGCTCTTTTGCAGTCACTTACGCCCTTGCCTAACAAACAGACACGCTAGTCGTGGAAACTGGATGCTAAATTCTGCATTGTTTCCATAAGCAGGATTTTGGTTCCATTTTTTATGTCACTCTAAACCTATTATTGCTCAGTTACCGTTATAGTTCAAAGCACTTCTCCCGCCCCCAGGCACAGCTAGCTGTAGGACAGCAGGGAATCCGCAGTCTTTAACAGGGAAACTGACATTTTATTAGGCTTAACTCACTGAATTTGACCATACTTGTTTACCAGAGAAAGACTGTTAAATAGTAGCAGGGTTCCCTTCACATAGCTCCACAATATTTTGAGAAAGATAACGGACACAAGAAAATCTCTTAAACGTCTATGAATCTATATGGTAAATCAGTAAAAACATGATAGCTAGCCATTCCAATTGTTTTGCCAACATTTTTGGTCCCGGTACGTGCCTGAAAGTTGCAGTGCTGGATCCATTTTGTCTAATTGTAGGTTGGGCTTTTTTGGTCTTAGATCTTTGGTTGAGGCCTTAAAGCACAACTGCAGTGCAAGTATTACTGTGTACTGATCATAAGCTTGTCATTTTGGCTTTGGAGTTTGAGCTGGCGAACACTTACATGCCTGAGTTATTTCGCATAGTCAAATAGCCCCATCGAAGCCAACAGGTCTGTTCATGCCAACCACTCATATTATTGCATTATTAATTCCCAATTTTGCAAATAACATTTCTTATTCTACTCCACAAAAGCCTACCTAACCAAAAATTGGGACTCAGAAGTATGGAGATGGAACTGGAGAAGTACAAAGATGTGAAATAACACTTCCTGGCAGTGTTTTGCCTGTGTATCGGTATTTGACACCAACTGGGGGGTTTTCGGCTGAGATGGAGTTTTGCTTTATGAACTCTCAGCGAGTCCCAGCTGTGACCTAATTCCGTCCTGGGATGTAAGAGTGGTGGCTGCTGGATACGTAGGCAGGCTTTACAGCGCTCTTCTAAAATGAGGAGCTGAACTATCAGAACCGCTGTGAAGCCAGTTCCCACACAAGAGCAAAACACGTCAGACCAGCTGCCAGTGGAGAGCATCAGGAAAGCAAAAGAGAAATCTCTTTAAATGGCAACATAAGTGAACAGCTAGTAAAATCAGACAATTGTAACTTTTATCTAAAAAAAAAATTATGCAAGTGCAAAATGTAATTTTCTTAGAGATGCCAATAAAAATAATTGTAACCTCCCTGGCACCGCTTAGAGCGAGCAATCTGTTAAAAAGAGGCTCGACCTCCCTGCTGTAGGAGTTGGCTTGCACTCTGGAATATGCTATATCAAGAGAACCTTAAAATATGAAAGAAAATGTGCTCAAAATTTTTAGGCAAATTGAAGCTTATTTTCAAAGGAAAAAAAAGAGAAATGACATTCATATAAAAATGATGGGAAATCTGAACTCAGTTTTGACAGGTGCATACTAACTGGCCTATTCAAGATATAAATGTGCAGTGAGCATCAGAACAAATCATCTTATGCTTTACATAGCTATAGCTTTCCTACGGTTTAACTATGGTTGGGTTTTAGACATTTCTCTTTTATTTAATAGCAAGTGATAACTTTCGACATTTTCACCTAGTGTTTCTCTTTTTGAACACAGGCTTTTCCACTTCAGCTACAGTGAACCTCGTATATTGATGATAATGTTTCTGAATAAGATGACAATGGTATAAAAGGTACAATGGAACATGGAGTTTGAAAATTATGTTGTGTTTAGAGTGGTATTAGATATATTGTGATAGAGAGATACTAAAGATATTACCATCATTAGTTTCTCTGTGCAAGACTACATACCGGTACGCTGGCACAGAATCAATCTAAAGGGTTTACTTCTTTTTGGAAATTAAGTTTGTGATTTCCCTGATCCTGAAAAAAACATGGTCATGAGCTTACTCATGGAGTAGTCTGCGGTGAAAACTGGAGGTATTTGGTGCACAACAGCAAATAAGCGCAAGGATGTTCTCAGGATCAGAATCTACAAACCAAATGGTCTTGTTGGGACACAAAACCACTTGCCAAAGCGGTGCCTTAGTCAAATGAAGTCACATGACGCTGCCTTTTCAAGGTACCTGTGGAAACAGAATTTGAAAGTGTGAATGTGGATTTATTTGTGACAAATATGTCTCTGACATAGTTCATATCCCAGAACTGAATTTTTTGTTACTGGCACCAACTGAAATTGTATCTGAGAAATTTAATACACGTGAACTTGCAAAGGAGCTGCTACCATGGCAGGGCAAACAGTTCCATGATGTCAATGAATGTCAGCTAGCTAATACTGGAATTGCCAAAGCTCACATTCACTTGTGACCTTGTTCACTGAAAAAAAGATAAGAGTACTAAAATAGAAGTGCAGTAATCTCTGAGAAAGAAAACAAAAAGCCAGAAATAGAAAGGCATAGATACGCGATTGACAAATGTTAGAGAAACAACTGAGGCAGCGAGAGAGCATGCTAGGAGGAAAGGTTACAGTGACAAAGCGAGGTCTTGTTGAGGAAAATGATGTCGTAGAGGTGTAAATATTTTATCCTGCTCAAGTCACAAAGTTCCCAATTCTGAGATATTTCCCTAAGATAACTGAGGTAGATCATTCCCTAAAGATATTAACCGTTTATTCTGCTGTATGAAGCCAAAAGATACAATTACAAAGAT
This sequence comes from Dromas ardeola, assembly GCA_013398915.1. Classification (NCBI taxonomy): domain Eukaryota; kingdom Metazoa; phylum Chordata; class Aves; order Charadriiformes; family Dromadidae; genus Dromas; species Dromas ardeola. Next base: position 1,549,160 of record VYZM01010093.1, read on the forward strand.
CTGGTCCCAATCTTTTTTATAAATGTAGGTGGTTCATTTTCCACCTCTGACCTGCTTTGTTTCCAGTATAGCTTTTTATGGAATTTAATGAGATATCACAACTTTTGGCTCTGTGGCATTATTTCCATCTTTTCTCTAACACCCCTGCCAAGGAAATTACATTATACTAAAGCAGAGATAATTCATCATTCTCTGCATTTATCTTTTCTAGCTCTTTAAGGAGTGACCAGGTAAGGTAGTCCTCACATAGTCCATCTTGTCTTTTTCTTTTTGACCTTGCAAGTGAATTTCCTTTCCCCAGTAGAACTTAGGGACAGTGGACTGGCCAGAGACACTCATCTCTGCAGAGGCTGTGGCTCTGAAGAGTACTGAGGCAAGTAACTTAACAATTGCTTCAAATCAAGTCTAAGCAGCCTCTCTGTCAAGTCAGCTCCTTTCCCCTTCTGTTCTTCCCCCAATAAAAGACAAAAAGCTGGGGGGACCCTACCAGGTTTCACTTACTTGTCTTACTCATGAGATTAACAATAGATTCCTACTTTGCAATTTAATATTCTCTGTATTAAAACGTGATCTGCATAGCTCATGATAGTGATATTGTTAAGGTAACATCTGTTTCAGTTTACCAATGCCTACTTCACTGACATATGATAAATCTTAATTAATATTTTTATAAGTACTTGCTATTTTTTTCCTGAAACTACTATAATAAACTAAATGTACTAAAACAATAACATAGTAATTGTGTTATTATTCTTCTGGGTAACAGGTGTAGACGCATTTGTGCTCTATTATATACATACTCCCTCTGTCACATGGGCTAAGATAACTATACCTGAAGGTTTGTAACCAAGGACCCCGGAATTACTCCAGCCAAAACAAAATTCATTGTAAGACAGACTACAAATGCCAGTCTAAGCCTTCACGGTTTTAATGAGATGACTATTTCTTACCACCATTAAGTCTGTGAGGATCAAAGAAAATGTTCATTGAGTTAAGATGTGCTAAGAAAAGTGTATAGAAGAGCATAAATGGCTCAGGAATTCCAGGAATCCCACTGGCTTAAACAGTCTTTTATTAAAAGCAAGTGTTCTCATAGTTGAATGACTTCCAAGAAGGGCCTCAAGTGATGAAAGTATTTCCATCTAATGTGAAAATACTTGAAAGATGCTTATTCCATGTGAAAATATTTCCACCTTTCAGAAAAGTCTGAATACAATACTCCTTTGATGAATATACTCTCATACAAGGTATTAATTTTCAGAATTAATATACAAAATATCCAGAATTCCTCCACTTTTAATAATGAATACATTATAGTGACTTTCATCTCCTATAACAGCCAGACAAAATATTTCAGAGTATTTTACAAAATAGATACATCAGCTACATAGTGAAAAATCTTACATTCATCATCATGACATTGCTCTCATTTCCCTCAGGGCATAATTGACCTGGAAAGGATGGTAGAGCATCTTCAGAGAAAAAGCAATGGGATCTCCTCTAAACACGAGACACATTGACACAGCACAGCAGTCAGTCGTGGTGGCCAACTGTGCCGTATAAACATACTCAATGTACCCTATATCGTCCTGCTCCCCCCACCTTACCTAAAACACCAAAAATCATATGAGGGCATAGACCTGAAAAACTGAAGTGGTCAGCTACCCCAGTAGTATTTCAGCTATCAGGACCATCTCTTTTTACGGTTTCTGGTTTTATCCTTTCTTTTCATCTCCTCAAGCTGTTTTTCTAAGATAGAGGGAAGGATGTAAGCCAGTATCACGTGCCCAAACAGCGCCTTTTCAGATCCCGGTAAGGTTTTCTCTGTGCCTCACTCACTCACTGCTCTGGGGGTTGCTACTCTTGTAAAATACAATTGATGGTAAGATCAGAAAGCCATAATGAAATAAACCATGCCCTGTACCCCCTCCACCCTGTTCTTACACTGGAATGGAGTAAGCAAGACCATGAGTGCTGACTGCCAGTGACCTGCAGTTTTTGGAAGCCTGTTCCATCTCTTGTGCAATCAGGAAACACAAACCTGCCTGAGATCACAAAGTACTGATAATTTTGAGCACTCAAATAACAGTTCATGTTAGAATCATGATGGATGTGTGTTTTTTCCTTCATATTTTATGATCTGTAGGTGTTTAGTTATGCTGAATAATCTTTATTTGATTATAGTAACTTCTAAATTGGCCACATTTGGAGAATAAACAGGTAGACAATGCCTTTTTCATGAAAATATAACAACTTCCAATCCACATACAGCTTGATTCAAAAGGAAGCGGGAGTGTACATGCCAGGGATGAAAGAGATTATGACAGGACGTGTGGCTCAAGGAATACAGCAGGTATCAAATCAGTTTGTATTGTGTAATAATTAACTGCACACATTTTGGCAACTGGTTACTTTCTAGTTCGTGCATCTGAAAAGTTCAAATATGCCTCTGTGCCACAGAACATCCTGAGGCTTATTTGCTGCTTCTAAAGCTTTTGAAAGATGCTCAGAAAGTGCAGACTTCCATAAATCGTATCAGTCAAGCTACTAAACATGACTGAAAAGCTGAGGATCATTTTTCATCTCATGTCTTCTAATGGCGAGAAATGTGCAAGTTACATAACTAACCACCAAGTGTCACTGTTCCTTATTTTTACATTCTGACATCTTTGTTCCCAAGTGCTTAGAAAATCCCTTTTAGATGCAGTCCTGCAAATGAGGATTTTCCAACAAGAATAAGAATATTTTTAAAACACAAGGGACATGAGTATCTGCCACAGAAGGTATGGGAAAACTGAAGTGGCTGGATATGCAGCTTTCTTGAGCAAGACACCAAGTAATGTCTGAACTACATATTGTTCATATTACTGGATATAATAATGTAAGTCCCATTGAAAAAAAAAAAAAACAACTAGGAATTGGATTTTATTTTTAAGCCTAGCAATATAAATTGTTGTAGCAAGTGCCATTCTGTTTTGTTAAGAAACGTAGACAAGCCTTACTGAGAGACTGTCGGATGCTTTGTCAAGAAGGCACATTTTAAGTAAGTTCCTATTGTGAGAAGTAATTTAACCTGACTTTAAAATGTAGTAACAGTGGGCATTAGACATCAGGAGACTGAACCGCAGTCCTGGTGTGAGGTGCCAAGCTAGTCTTCCCTGTTTCTTGAATGTTAATATAGGTCATAATCTTTGATTGGCACAAAACCAGAATTTGCTGACAGACATTCACGTGAGCTGCAGCTCATGAAGAAATTTCCAACAAGGCTCAAAAAAATACATACCACCTTACTCTACATATCTTACATAGCTTCCCTTTGTTACTACTTCTGCTCTCCAGCTGAACTCTAAGCACAGCTTTCTGGTGCTGGGGTGTTCCTGTGTAGTTGAAACTTGAAAGATGTAAAATAGCTCCACAGATTCCCGTATGCGTTTGTACCATAGTTCTTTGTAGAATTTGGTATGTCACTAAGTATACGTTCCTTAGAAAGATCCTTGCTGTGTTCTATTACCAGTTTATCTGGGTGAGCACTCAATCACTCCGAGTCAGCTGTCTGATGTGGATGCAACAGCCAGGAGAGCATGGGTGAGCCAATCTCTTCTAACACAATCCCAGATTACCAAACCTGTACAGCCTGCTTTTTATTTCAGACGAGTGCCTCTCCCACAGATCTCAGCCAGCCTCCCTGCACTGTCCACAGTCAGTAACATCTTTCCAGCACAGGCATCCCTCCTGAATAATTATTTCTGAATGCTTTTGAACGAGGAGAAACTCTGAAACAGGGGTATTAGGCCTTGGCTGGATCGGATTACGCTCCACCCTTCCCTCCTGTCTGCATTTTTTAGCCTTTTAGTGGAAAACTGTCCTCTGCAGTAGTTTTTGGATGTATGGAAGATGACCCCACTGGAACAGAGTATGTTTTCAGGGCCCTGAGTGCACTAATAGGCCTTCATGGCCTCACCTGGTGCCTCCACCACACCTTCTATCCATGGGCCACTCTATTTAAGATCAGCCCTCGGCCTTCAGCAGAGTCACAGTCATGCTTGTGCCTGGCTGTGGCCTCTGCTGATCTGGACTGTGACCTGTGGACTGAATTCCCAGCTTGACCTCAGAACCGCCTGGTGATCATGGGACTGTGCCTGACTCTGGTTACCCTCGCTGGGCCTGACCCTGACCGGTGGTTTACCTTCTGGGCTTTACCTTGTACTTGCCTCATCACCATGAACTTGCCTGACTATCTGAACTCACGGTTGAACATCCCCGGAGCTGCCCTGCTCGCCTTGCTCCGGGTACTGTGCGATGGGGCCCTGGTGAAGCCCCTGCCCTGTGTTCTCACTCTTGGCTCCGTGTTCCCTGAAAAGCAGCTGGGTTTTGCTGCTCCTTGGCTTATGTAGCATAAACTCAGGAAAAAAGAAGCTGCTTGTAGAAACTGTATAAAGAAAGCAAGTGTGTGAGAGGTTGAATCTGCGGAGAAAAAGCATATGAAATCAAAAAGTTGAAATGCAGAATTATATATTTCTGTGAAATGGGTCGGAGGAAACTGGGTAAAGGTTGGTAGGAAGTGACAGATGCTAGGATGTGGTACTTCCTAAGAAGGGAAAGGATATAAAATAACAGAAAGGAGAAACAGTGAGGAAATGAGAAGTGGTAAAGGAAAAAATAACAAAAGCTAGTAGAGATTATAAAAGAGTGAAAATATTATGCTCAAAGGTACAAATCCTAGCACAGAACTCTGTGCTTTTACTGTAAAAACCTTTTATCCCTTATTCTATTTTTAATAAGGATTTCCCATAATCTCCCATGGCAACCAAATCTCTTTAAGAACCTTTGGTGAAGGAAACAATCAACGGCTTTCCAGAAATCCAAATCCACTTTTGAGCCTTTATCAATTCTGGACACCACTATGAGGGGAAACAGTCATGTAAATACTGCCACTTCCTTTAACATAGTTTTAATCTCTGTAAGTCAAAGTAGAATTAGTAATAGAAAATTAAAGCATGTAGTTTAGAGTAGCGTAGCCAAAAAAGAAGAGCATACAATGCCTGTAACAGGTATTATCCAAGTTATTTAGTCCACTTTTAGGCTGACCTACACACTGATGTGTTTAATGCCATCCTGCACATTCCAGTAACAACAGGCAATGTAAGAACATTTCATAAAACAGAATCAGCTAACAAAAAAAATGGTTAAAATCAATTCATTGAAGAGGCTATTTGAGACAGAAGTTAGTGAAGTTCTAGTGTTGAAACAGCAGAGGGACAGAGCAGAGGGACAGGGTAATCACATCTTCCTAGTGTAAGGTACTTAGGCTTTTCTCTGGAGTGTCTGAGGCAGGGTATTAGAGAAGACAAGATCCTGAGCCAGGCATACCCAAGATCTGATCAAATAAGTTAAGTTTTTCCTATGAAACAAATATAGCACAGGAAAGCAAGTGAAAGGATGTCGGGGTGTGGTTTTTTTCTGAAACAGAAAAGATCAAACAAAAAACGCACTCCTACATTTTAGGTATCATGTAGTGAAACACGTAGGATGAAAAGAACGTGCTCTGTGCCTGTCTGGCCCTGTTTGACACGTTGTGCAGGCAGCGATTACAGGGCCACCTGCGGAGACTGGGTGGTGGATGAAAGACCGGCTGTGGAGCACCAGCGCAGCAGGGCCCCGCAGCCATCAGGCTCCTTCGACCCCTCGCTGGCAGGGTGGGCTGCCGCCTGGGAGGCACCGGGGGCTGCTGGGGCTTCAGATGTACTAATAACAGCCTCTGAGGCTGAGGGGAGAGAAAAAAAAAATTACAATATAATTTAAAAGAGGTAAAACTGCCCTAGCCCTTTGCAGTCCCACCGGTGCAGTTGGACAGGACTGATGTTGCCCCATCTCATGGGAAGGGGTTAAAACAGTTGCTCATCAGCCTCGTGCTTAAGCGCTTTCCATCCTGTGCCTCCCCAAATGGAGGAATGGGTATTTCGGCCTCATTTGACAACGATATTTTTTAAGCACTTCTGTATCCTGCTCTGAAAGCAGCATTTGTGGCTGGGAGGGGCGCACTGACCTACCTACACCTTCCGCACAGGTTAAGTCTGAACCGTGCGAGCAGCTCTTCACCCCGCCACCTCCGCGGCCCGTCCGCCCCAGGCCTACGGCAGCGGCTCTGACAGCCCAGTGGCGGGAGGAGGCGGCCGCCATGTTGGGGCGGAGCGGTGCCCGCTGTGCTGGGTTAGCGGCCGCCAAGGGAGGGCAGAAGCGGTACCGGGTGACTCCCCGGCCCACGCTTCGCCCCGGGGACAGGTGACACGCCCCCGCTTCGCCCACACCCCCGGCTCCGGGGCCGCACCGA
>VYZM01010093.1:1556098-1568588 GCA_013398915.1 Dromas ardeola
AGGAGCGGCCTCCCCCCCCTCAGGAGCGGCCTCCCCCGGCCGAGAGGGGCTCTGAGGGGACGGGGCCCGCCGGGGCGGGTGGGCGGTCCGGGCATCTGTCAGAGCGGCCCGGGCGGCGAGCGAGGGGAAAGGGGAGGCGTTGGGGGTGCGGGCACGGCTGGAGCCATGGGGCCTGCCCGGGGAACAGGTGTTTGTACGCGTTCTTGCAAGCAGAAGGGTGGATGTGGGCTTTTGAGTGTGCTGTAGGCCCGAGTAGTGGTTCTCCAGCAGTGGCTTTCCCTGTGGAAACTGCTCGGTAATTAGCAATAGTAATAAATATATGCAATTAATTTGAATTGAGCTGACAGGAGCAGAAACCTCAGAACGTTTCCTACCAGCTTTCAGTTGGTTAAAGCGTTAATTAGTCAGTCGCAACACACCTAAATGTGTGGTGTTATGTGCTTATTGGACAGGTATTTGTTCAGTTCATTAATTAAGTTTGCTTTCTTTTTATCCTTTGTTCCTTCCAAGTTTCTTCTGCATCCTTGTCTGTAATTCTGGTCTGGCAGTTGCAGTATTTTTGGTGAGAGTGAGCTCTGCTAAATAGAACTTTTGCATGAAATCTTGGCAGAGAAGGCCACAATTACCTGGTGTGAAGGGTTTCTCTAGAAATAGCAGGTGTTTTGCCAATGTGAAGTGTAAATCAGGGAAAGAAGGGAGTGTTTTAGAATCATTGTGGAGATCCAGGAATGAAATTGGCAAAAGTGATAGCAACAGCTACCCGAGTAAGTGTTCCTCATTCTTTCTTCGTGACAGTACTGAAGTTTTAATGAGTTAAAGTCTGTAATAAATCACTGAAAACCAATTTCCTCCGTTCTTTTCCTTCCTCCATTTTTCTTTTGGTGACCTTGTTTGCTTCCAGTGTTTTGTTGGTCTTTAGAACTTCAGTTGTCTTATGCCTACGTCTCTGGAGTTGGATACCTTTTGTAATTTAATCAATGCATCCTTTTCTTTATCTTTTTTGGGCTCTTTAACTTTTTTCTCTTGGTAGTAAGGTAAGAATAACTCCCATCATGATTCAATTGCAAAATAAATCAATGCGTTCCTGAACTCTGTCTCAAAATCCTGCCACCAGTGCTTAACTCTTTTTACAATTCCTGCTTAAAATATTTTAAGCCTATGTATCATTTTTGGTATTTTCACAGTGCATAGTTGTAATTACATCATGAGCCTTAAAGGGAATACTAATGGAACTTAAACTAGCTTTAAACTGAAAGAGCTTTGTGTAGTGTCATTGATGTAAATGAACATCCAGCTCTGTGTGTTCAGGTTTTGTCTACAACACTCAGCAGATTTAACACCCTGTTTCTCAGACCTTATTTACAACTTAGTAGAAACCGTTTGTTAACACAAAGATAAGTTTCAAACATCCTTTCAACTTGAACTTCAGACTGAATAGTAGACAAAAAAATTGGTCTTCTGAAGATAGCCGTATTTGGGGAGTGGGGGAATGAAGTGCTCTATATCTGAAGAGAAGAGGGTTCTGTAACACTCTGTGGTTCTAAAGGTTTCTCAAATTATTTACTCATTAATATAGCGAAGAGATGCTCGTGATTTTCTGTGTTGTGCTACCAGATCTTGTTTGTGGCTGGCTTTATTTATTTATTTAATTTTGGAAAATTCTGTATTAGAAAACATCTATTATCCAGAGAAGAAAGAAGAAATATGAATAAAAATGTTATCAGTTAGTTCTCCAACCCAGGTGTCATTAAATTTGAAGTTTTGAGGATGTTACGGGAAAACCATAATAGAGTTAGGGGAAATGTATATGAGTTTCCAAGGAAAATTGACTTACCTAATATTTAAGGTTGAACTCACAAGTTTGTTACAGAAACAATTTCCTAAGTCAGAATGACAAAATCTGGTTAGTATATGTGAAGTGAACCTTAATATTTTCCATTTCTGAGTAGGAGTGGAGTGATAACAGTAGCAGCAGTAGGCCTAGTGATGCAGTAGTATCTTCCATGTTTAGGTGTCATTACAATGGGTATTTTCTTTACTGTAGTAGAGCAAAAGTTTCTTGGATGTCTTTCTGTACTGCTCTGAGGCTGCTTCTGTCTTTGTCTCCAAACTAGAGACTAGATTCATGGTAACATCTTAAACAGAAAGCTTTTTCCATGATACATGTAGCCCTGTTTGTCACTGGCAGCATTGGTAATGTTAACTTTGCCATTGGCTTAGTTATTCTATTATATCCTGGGATTAAAAATGGGAATGTTTATTGTTACTTTAAAATTTCTGACTAACTCTATAAAAATCTGTCCCTAGTATGTCTAATCTGGGTATAAAATGTAGAACCTCAACTCTGCATTGTCCAGATAAAATTGAGGCCATACCTTCCCAAGAGTTGGATAGGTTGATTTCTACTGAGTAATGTAAGAAGTTTTGTTTAATCTACAGTTGTTTGGTGGTAGAGCCTTCAGGAGATCCAGAGGAAAGGCATTAAGTGTCACGTGACACAGAATTAAATTTTCAAATGTATATTGTGAACATAGTAGCTGTATGTCTGAGAGAAAAATATTTCCTCGTCTTGTAGCAGCAAATGTCACGGTGCATTTAAGCTAGATTCATGAAATGTTCTTCAGCATGAGTAGCTGCGTGTCCTTGAAGCTATATTGAGTAAAACTAATCAAATTTGAAAAAAGATTAGGGGTACTACGTAGTCCTGAAGTCTACGGCTGCTTCTGCCAACCTCCTCCCCATGCCCCCTTTGTTGTTTTTGTAAGTACAGTAAAAATCGGTTTTGAGGAAATGATTGGGGGCTGGCATGGGGTTTGGACAATCCATAATTAATACTACTCTCATATTATTTCTAGGCACTTACGTAACTTTTAAATATATGGAGAAACTAAGACTCTCAGTCCTGCTTTTTGCTTAATTTTAATTAGCTGTTTCTACTCTGGGAGGTACTGGCATACGTAAAGCAGTGTTGCATGTCACAAGGTTTTCTACGACTTAGTTCACCTGCTCTAGGAGGCTTGGGTGAAATGGTAGTACCTGTGCGTAGCAATTTCTTTGGTTTATAAGGGGCCATATCCAAACAGCAGCATCACAATACTGTGCCACGAAACTCTGAATTCTGTCGTGCTCAGTCTTGACTCGTAAGCCTGCGTGCCTGTTCTTGCGTTGGCATTAAGGCTGTTATAGTATTAGAAACCAGTGCTGTCAATCACAGCTGCTTCAGTGCGTGGTGTGCTGCTTAATCTTTTATATAACCTACCAGGGATTACTGACTTCTCACTTGCTGTAACACAGGATTAAAAAAAAAAACCAAACTTTTTTAATTGAAAAACAAATTAAAAAAAACTCTCTCTGCATATTTTTCTCTTGATTAGACTCTTTCTGAAGGAAGCAAACAAATATTCAGAGTGCATGGTCACTCTTTATAACCATAGAATGGATGACAACTGCCTCAAATTCTCACAGCTGGGAACTGTGAGTTTCTGTGTGCTTTTCTACCATTCTTGTCCAAGTAGCTCCATTTCCCACACACGCTTGACAAGGTCACTCTCCAGTGACCTCTGAAGAAGCTTGCGTTTCACAGGATGTTTGGGAAAGCCCTCTCACAGATGGACAGGTAATTTAGGATGTTGTAAATGTATTAAGTTTAAGAAGTCAGTTTTCACAGTGGACAGAGATTATAAGGATCTGTTCTTGCTTCCATTCTATTCCACATATACATCTTTTAATCATACTAACAGCAAGCTTCCCCTTTGTATTTTATTCATTGTTGTAAAGAGACTGAACTTAACAGAATTGTTCATGAGCTTTTATGTTTCTGAGTAACCATGTGGTGAACTGATACACGTGTGAAAACAGCACTCTGGCCTAAAATAGTTAGCTCTGAGGTGATTGGTTTTTTGGGAATAGAACATTGCAATTATAATAGATAATTCTGTAAAAATGTTACCTATAAGCTTGGGAATAGTTTAATAAAAATACACAATATCCAAACCAGAGAAACATTTTTAACATTGAGGTAATGACATCCTACAGTTCTTAAATGCAGGAAAAACAGAAAACTTAGAGAAAAAATTACTGTCTTCATCGGAGGTATGGAAGAGCTTCCATATGAGTATTGGCTGAATGAATGAGGACTGTTGCTCCTGGGAAATATGCAGTGGGAGGAGATAGGTGTGATAAAGGTCAATACAGACTTGATCTCCCGGAGAAGACAACTGGGGGAGAGTGTTCACCATCTGCACAAGAAGCAGGGGAGGTGAGGGGGATATCCTGCAGAATCCGAGTTTATAGCTGCAAAAAGTGCCTCAGCCAAGTTCATGGAAGAAGACTTCACTGAGGACTGTTAGAGACAAATGTACTTATTGTCTGTGCTCCAGGGGTTCTCCGAGACACACATTCCTGGAGCCTGATGGAGTATTTTGCAGAGCTTGCAGTTGCTTTTTCCAGTCTGCAGAGTGATCCGAGGACCTGAGTGCCTCTGTGTGTGTGTGTGCCTCTGTGTTTCAAGGCTTTATACATGAAGCAATCAGAATTACAGGCGGAAGTTAGCAGAGTAGCAGCAGGTCTGCCTATGGATGTGTAATAAACTAGGATTATACATCAGGTTGATGATGGGGTTCTTGGCTATTGTGCATAGAGCTGTCTGCTGGGTAAGTGCTTATTGCGGTGCTCTGTAAAAATGCAGACATGTCAAAGGTATTCATGTCATTTGAGTTGCTTTTGGAGAAGCTAGCTGCAAAACACTTCAGCTATTAAGTTTTAGTCTTTAGAATGGGAGTTGCATCTTGTTTACGTACCCCTACTATGAAAGAACTTTGATTGTACTTGTGCGTGGAAGCACCAGTCAGGATACAAAGATTGCATTTAACAATTCATAGAGAATAGATCAGGCAACTTATTATAAAATGCTACCATCTACAATCTGGTTTTGTAATAGAAAAGAGTGAAAACTGGGACTTTGTTGCTTAATCTTTAAGAAAGAAATATGTAGATGGGGTAAAACTGTGTCCAGCCCTGTGTTTAAACACTAGGTAGTGTGATGCTTGGAAAATAACAGGAAAATATGCATATATATTAAATATAAACACCAGGAATAATAAACAAATAAAATATGATGACCAGGAAAAGATGTCTAACTTACGGTTTGGTAAAGTTTCTTGGGTTTTAGCAGTATTTTGAAGTTGTATGTTTAACTAGGAACATAATTTAGAGTAATTTGGGAATTCCCGAATTGCAAGGAAATATTTTGCCAGCTCACAGGACTTGAAATGGTTCAATCTTTTTCATCTATCGGACAACTGGTTTTTCCATTGTTTTTGTGTAGTTTTCTCCCTTACATTCTTAACCCCCAAATAATTTCAGGGGTCTCTATTGGTGTCATGACTTATATTACTAAATACTTACAGTAAAAGACTGGATTTTCCTTTTCTTTTTTTCCCCCCTCAACTTTCACCCCTTCTTTTGATACCATTTTTTGTTTAGGTTAATTGTGTATCCTAAGCACCCCAACATAATTTGAGGGATGGATAAATACGACTTTAGTTTCCCAAGTTAGTATTGTGCAACCTGATTTACAATAGAAGGGCTAGCATGTAAAAGCAAAGCATGGCAATGCTAACTTTTTAAGCTACTAGTCATAACCAGCAGTTACAAATATTGAGATAATTGGGCTGACTTAAAAAAAAAATAGTTTAAAAAGGATTTCAGTTGCCTCAAGTAGAGACACATCTTGCTAAATGTTTGTGCCTTAAAGAGGAAAAGGAAAATCATAACTAATTTCTTTTACCTGTCTACTGAGCAAGAAACACGGTGTTTTTCTCTCTTTTTAGTTGCAGACATTCCATACTGATGCACCTTGCAGAGATGTTCAGGACTTGACTAATGGAGTTGCCATGGCGCAGGTACTTCACCAAATGTAAGTTGATACTTAAGTTTGAAAAAAAGGTATTTCGTTTCTTGATGTTTTTGTTTGACATGCATAATTGCTTTCTCCCACCCAAAGTTTTTTTTTTTTTTTTTGTATAGTTAGACAGAAACTTAGAGTAGACAGTTTATAGCAGAAGATAAAATACACCTTTACATTGTTGTTTTGGGGATGATACAACAGTTGAATAATAATGTGATAGAATGGAGAAGGTGATGAGATATTCTAATATTGCAGTATTAAATTCATACTTAAGGATAATTGGCCAAGAATGTTATGATCTTTTCACTTTTCCTATCAACAGTATTTCCATGGATATCCATGCTCAGGCAATATGTTCCTCTTGGGAATGAGAAACTAAAAGTTCAAAAGGCATGTCTTTTTGCTCTCTTCCTCTTGGAATTGCTCATTTGATTTAGATTTACGTTCTAGGATTTAAATGATAATTTGCTAGTTGTGTGGAAAAAAAGAATTGTGCAACTTCATGGCAATTTTATTATTAAAAATAAGAGTGATCTAATAAAAAGCAAAGTCATTCCTATTTTATTGGTGTGATGACAAATGGTACTGGTTTGAGTGACCGACTAATTTTGAAATTTGCAGTTACTTCAGAGGGTTGTAATATGAGTCTTTTATTGAAAGAATCTCATGCTACAAGTCATCACTGCAATTTTATTGTTGTTGTTGGCTCAGATAATAAAGGAGAAGTCTGCGTTATCATCTCCTGCTAAAACTATATTTTTGATTACTAAGAAATTACTTAAAACGAACACCACCACCACCACCAGCAAAAAACAGAAAACCTGAAAAAAAACAAACCTGGAAACCCCCATGTCTGCTTGAAAAGGTTTTGAATGTGCTGTGTAAAGACAGAGCTCACCGTTTCCTGGGGGCATGACAAAAATTGATTTAAGGTTGCTAAGTGAAGGTTTGCTGAGGGTCACTTCCCACGTGTTTGTGGTACTAAGGTGCCATGGGCTTTGGGCAGACTTCTTTATAACGAAATTGGTTGATGTGCAACTAGGGATAATAATTGTCTTTGATTAGGTGCTTTGAGACCAATGAATAAACGGCATGGTGTAAAAGTTAAGATATTGTTAGATATGCTGTGATTGTACCGCTTGGCAGCTCAATGTGTGTAAACACCTCCCTTGGAAACTCATCCTTACTTATGCTGGCTAAGTATACTTCTGCCCAGGGGAACCAAAGGCATACAAAAAATATGAAATGGCAGTAGTTGAAAATGGGTTTTTTTGTTGTTTTTTTTTTTTTTCCCTTTGGAAGTGTTTTTGACGAATTGAGTGAATGTTGGAAAATCCAAATATAGGAGAGCAGGTACCAAACATAATGTCAGCACTGGTCAAAAGAGAATGTTTCTTTACAGCATTATGATCCCTTTGTCAGGTATAAAAATTCAGCATAACAAAGATCTTCAAATCGTTGCGTTTCCTAGCTGTAGCTAGCTCAAGCATGTACAGAAATTCGTTCCGCCTTGGAAGGCAGTGTCTTAATTCAGCCAGCAGGATGGAGATTTCCTGTGACATAGGTATAACTTGCCATCTCCAGGAATTCATGCCTTATTAGACACTGTAGTCAAACATCTGATGATTTAATGCTGGGAATCTGGTATCTTATTTAAGTGTGTGCTTGTTGATGTATAATCATTTAATTTTTGTTTCAGAGATGTTGCTTGGTTTGATGCATCTTGGCTAAATCGCATTAAAGATGATGTTGGTGACAACTGGAGAATAAAGGTATTCAAAACTGAAGTTAGTGAAAGTTTGTGGGGTTGGATATCCTGTCTGTCCTGAGAGTGGCAGTCTAAAAACTACAGAATTAATCTCAGAGTTTTTAAGGTTATTTTAAACTTGAACTGTCTGTTGATAGCTTAAGTGCCTTCCAGCATTGTTGCATGGGGATTTTCTGTTGCGACATTTCTCTTCCTCTGTCATTATAGGGTTCCGTCATAGAGCTGCTATGTAAACATTTTATTATAAATTATTATTTAATTTCAGCAAAATTAAGAACTGTAAAAAAAGTCTGTAACCTTATCTTTCATGTACAACAATCAGTCCAGTAATCTGAAGAAGATACTTCAAGGAATTATGGACTACTATCATGAGGTATGGAAAAAGCAGCAATTTTTTTGTTGTTCTAATCATTAAACAATACGATTATTGTCCTGATTCACCTAGCTTTTTTTTTCTTGGCAAAGTAATTTATTTTAAGGACTCTTTTGGCAGAAATTTCATGATAATTATCTGGTTAAGTGGGAGGTCTGAGTGAGTGTAAAATTAACTTGAGCAGGTGTATTCTAGATAAGACTCTTGGAGTATAATCTGGAAACCATGTCTCTGTCATTGCCCAGGTGAATATCATAAGGACTGAGCTGCAGAATCCCATTGATTTTTTTTGCGTGTGCGTTTCCTATTTTCTCTTGTCTAGTGAAGTTTTAATCCTTTTCTATGCAACAGAACAGACTCAGCAACCCTAGTCTAAGTTTTACAATATTCCCTTGGAAACTGGGAGATAAGTTACGAATCCTCCTGGACGTAGTAAAGACTATAGTTTGTTTTCTCTCATGCGGGATGAGTATGGTAACCATAAAAAGGTGCTATAAAAAAAAAAAATTGCTGAATTTTGTATGGAGCTTCATTACAGCTACATAATGGGTATGGTATAGAAAAACTTGGCAGGTCATCTTATGGCTTCCTGGGCTTAGTTGTGATACCAAGTTCAAGCCCTTCTGTATTGCCTGATTACACTTGTGGCTTTGCTGGAACAATTTTATACAACTCTTACTAAGTGCGTAACTTCATGCACTAAATAATTGGTAGGTGTTTTGCCTATATTTTTAAATGCTGTTTACTTTAATTAAATTTAGGCCTATTCAGAGAAAAAATATGAGGTCCCAAGTATGGTAAAGGTCCTTGGCTAGCAGTGGATTGAGTACCCCTTTCCCCAAACACACATCCACACTGAGGGACAGAGACAGGCATTTGGAACAGTCGTTTCTGGCCCAAGAGAGGCACAGTGTGTGACGTCTGTGTTTCATGTATGAAGCCCTCTAACAAATGAGTTAAGAGCATCTGCTTTGTCTGGGCCTCTTCAGATCCCCTAATCTGATACTGCTATCTATGTACTCTCTCATAAACCAGTATTTTTAGTGTGTATCTCCATGTTTAATGTTTAAAATCTTTCCCTTCCGTAAATTTTACGGTAACAAACTTATTAATAGACCATTTTCTCTCAATGGCTTACTGAGTCCAGATTTCTTACATGATAATAGATTTTAATAGATTTTCATGTTGGACAAAAGTGGGAGTCCATTTTCTCTCTTAATTTTTTTTTTTTTTTTTTTTTTTTCCCCCAGTTCTTGGGTCAGCAGATTTCAGAAGAGCTTATTCCGGACTTAAACCAGATATCTGAGAACTCGAATCCCACTGAACTGGGCAGGCTTCTGCAGCTTATTTTAGGTTGTGCAGTCAACTGTGAAAGAAAACAAGGTATGTGCTACCTTAATCTGGTCAACTAGCAGCAGGTGGCCTCAGGTGATGTTAAGGTGTAAGAGGTGTAGAAACATTCTTTCTTATGTATCAGAAAGTCTCTATTGTTATTATGTTGCATACCTATTCCGGAGTTCACTTAAAAGCAGAAAATCTATGGAAAACTTCTGCAACTAAAACTCAAACTTTGCTCAGGGTAGGTGTTAAAAAAAAAAAAAAAAGTGTGAAGTGTGTGTGGATTATTCATACTTGTTAGAACACATACCAAGACCTAAAACTTCCTACTGAAATGCAAATCAAGCAAACTAAATTAAAAATTTTATATTAGAAACTGCCTTTTGTTTATCTACAGGGGCTCGAGAGTGAATTAGTTGAGTTTTCTTTCCCCTTCCCAGAGCTAATGCCCAATGCTCTGATGGCTAAGGAATCCTCGGCATGATTCTGTTAGTAGCATAGATGCAATTCCTAGGTAGTCTGAAATGACTGCACCAAAGATTGTTTGGGACATAAGCCATCAGGCTGCATTGGAAACGAAGATGCTAGGAATTACTTTTTTTCATTAAGTTTTATTTATTAACTGAATTGCAAGCTCGTTGACTCTTTACAAAAGCTTATGCATGTACATACATTAGGTGTATGTATGAAAAAAGAACCATGGAAATACAAATGTCCTAAAATCTCCTTGCTCTATTATGCATAGTATAAATTTGGTCACTGAAGAGTTTATCTCTTATGCTTATCTATCATATTACTGGATAATGATGTTGGTTAACGGTAATGCTCTGTATAAAAAGAGCGCTACTTGTTTTGAAGAAGCTTTATAGAGAATAGTTTATTCTGGATCTTTCTGCAAACGGTATGTCATGTAACTCAAGCTGTTAAGATGAACATTGTCATGAGTCACTACAAATTCTTTTTCACAGAACATATACAGAATATCATGACCCTTGAAGAGTCTGTTCAGCATGTTGTCATGACTGCCATTCAAGAGGTAAGTAATAATTCACAGCCTAATGCTGTCATTTGAGAAGTCTGAATATCCATTTGTCGATCTTTATGAATTCTTTCATCCAAAGAAATGTCAGGAAAGAGTGTAAGTACGTCTCTAAATTGTCTGGGAGGATCAGGACCAAGCAGGCCCCAGAAAGAAAACGTAATGTGCAATTGCACCCTCATCAAGGTAGCAGTGGAAGTGGTAGTAGGCTTTAAAACTTAGATATAAATTGACTAAATAGTCTTTAAAGCTATAAATGCCCTATTTGGAGAAATAAATCCATAAATCTCTTGTTTGTTGTATTCTGACTAACCAAACTTTATTTCTGAAGAATTGTTGACAAACATACTGTGTACATCTTTGTACTGGAGATCAGTGAGAGCTGTGTTTATGTTCCCATTGTTTGCTTAATGGCAATTAATGTGACACAAAGAAGTGTGATAACTATTAAATTAATTGAGTGAAATCCCGTCCTCAGGTTTACTCCATTTTTTAACTTGACTGGGGGGTAGCAATAACTTCAACGGATCACAGATTCATCCAATAAGATGTTACTGCTAATTTCATTGATTTGAGGAGGTAAAAAAAAGTCATCTTATTCTAGTTTTGTTTAAATTCTTTACCAACCACGAAGTGGTTTTATTATTAAACTGTTTTGATATATTCCAGGGATGTAAGGACATGATGGAAAATAGAATTGGTACTCAGTAGACGGTGAATTTACAGACATTAAACCTCTAATTTAACTTTCTTTTCCTGTGTCCTGTTTCTGTAGCTCATGAGCAAGGAAATAACAGGTCCTTCCACAAGTGATGCTGCAAGCGAAATGGAACAGCAGGTAACTGCCTGATATTTGTTGTCCTTGTAGTTCAAGCCTGAACAATAAGTTGGTATCTTGCGATCCCTTAAATGAAGAGGAGGGCTGCTCTTCCTCTCCAGTTCTAGAAGTTAAAATAAAAGAACCTCAACAATAAATCACACTCTTTTGTCTTCTATCTGCACAAACTGCTTGGTCTGTTTTCCACTCGAAAATGAATGATTGACTGTCTTATTTTTTAAAAGCTTAAAAAAGCTCTGGAAGATCTTCAGGAAGCACTAGCAGAAAAAGAAGAGTTGGCACAGAGATGTCAAGAGCTAGATTTACAGGTAAGAAAGAACAAGTTGCTTATTTCTTTAATATGTAGTGGTGCTGCTATTAAGATGCAGAAATTTTGAAGGGCAAAGTTGAATTTTACATTTATTTAAGTATCTATGAGGTTTCTTAGCTGTTTGCGTGTCAAAAGCAATCATTCTGTAGTCCAAAATGCAATTACTGGAAATAGTTTTCTGATGGAAGTATAAGCTGAGGTCCTGTACCAACTGTGAACTCAAAGGTGGTTTGGTCTCCTAGCTTTATGTTTACCCCCAGTAGCAGGTAGCCATCGAAACAATACTATCATGGCTTTAAAAATAGCCCACTTCGTTTTTAGTTGCTGCTTCCTCTAGTCTTTTGAACTGTGTCCAAAAAATCCAGTTCATGTAACAATCGGTCATTAGATTTAATCATAGGAAAATCATGCTGTTTTCAATAGGAGTTGATGAAAGACTAAAATTTGAAATTTATCTAAAATTTACTCTCTTTTTGTACGCAGTTGAAACATGGAGGATATTTCAGGAAATAAAAATAATGGAAACTAATAGATCCTTGCTGACAGTTTCAAACCACGCTAATGATAGGCCTACTTTTGTTTTTAATTGATATAGAAGTTAATTAAGTCTCTTTTTAGAAAAAGGAGGGAGGACTTCATAACAATAAAGAGGAACTTGCATTTCAATCAACTTTTTAAAGAAAAAAGGAAAAAAAAATAATCCATTTGTTAGCCCTAAATCTGATTCCTCTTTTATGTCGCTATAATCTGAGAGTAGAAGGAGGTTTATCTGGTAAGGCAGCTCATCTCAGATTTGATTCTGTACAAAGAGAAGATTTGGGTGACATCTTCTTAGAGGAGCCAGAGTGCTATATTTGCTGCCTGTGCCCCTGGGGGGGGGGGGGAACAAAAAAAAAAAAAAAAAAAAAAAAACCCC
>VYZM01010093.1:1568602-1632631 GCA_013398915.1 Dromas ardeola
AAAAAAAAACAACCCCAAAAACTACAAAGCCAGATGCCAGTTTTACATTTCTTAAAGGTAATGATGACTGAAAAAGTGGAATACTTCTATGTAAGTAGCTCATAGCTAATTGCTATGCCCAGGAAGCTGTTGATAGAACTGAACTGATATTTCACTTCCTTTTTTCTTGAGGCAGTAGTAGGGTTTCCTGGTGAAAGCAGAGGTCTAAAAACACTTGTGAGCAGGATCTGCAGGAGAAAATGATTTCTTATAAATGGGTAGGAGGATAGATTTGACAGCTGAACTCACAGATTAGAGTTGTTAAACTGCAAAAAGTGTGTTCGCTGTTCAAAAACTCTCTTCTAGAGATGCTGGGATAACAATGTACTTGCACTTTCTGCTTCCATTAGGGGACTTGGCATGTCTCACTAGAGAAGTCCCAGGCTTTCTCCTTTCTCGCAAACTTCTCTTTCGAGATTTCTATAATTAGTGGTTAATGATAGGATACGTAAAGCCATTTGCTCATGACATGGTGTGGGCCAGGTGAAGGCATGAAAGGTGTTCGAGGGAAAGGTACCACTGAATATAAACAGATAAGTTAATGACACCATAGCTCTGTAATACTGGGGCATGTTTTTAAAGTATCTCTTCATAATTTGTGTTGACTTTGACACCACTTCTGTTATGTTGAAATAATAGAAAAGTTGTAAACTTGCTCTGAGGTGTGTGAAAGGTGTGGGGTTTTTTTAAAGTGTGAGATGGGTGTTCTTTTAACATTACTCTAAAAGTGTGGCTGTTGTGCATGTTTAAGGAGTGTCCGAACCTTGAACAGGAAGGATTACCCTGAGCAAGGCTCAGGTATGCTCTCTACTCACAGGTGTTTGTGTGTGCATGTCTAGAGTAAAGTGACATCTGGTGTGTAATAAAGGAGTGAACTAGAAAGCCAGCATCTAATGAAGTGGTAGATTAATTGCTGGTTTTTTTATTACATCTGTTTTACAGGTAGGCTTTTAAATTATGATCACAAACAAATTGTTTCTTAATATTGCTTACTTTAGGTTATATCTGATGTTTTATCTGATAATGTCACCATGATATGTTGGGGTGTTTTTTTTTTTTTAATTTTATTTATTTGAAGCCATGATATTGACTGACGCTTCTTGTTTAAACTAATTCTTAATAAATTCACTTGTAAGGTCTCAGTCTTCCTTGATATTTTCCAAGAGTATAAGAAAGGTAGGTTTTCTTTATGATTCAGGAAAACATAACCCAAAAAGCATATTGTCCCTGTTTAAATGCCAGTTAACTAACACATGCTACATGCTCTTATGTTTGACAGGATGTTAGAATTAACACAACAGCTTTCACTAGAAAAACTTTAAAGGTTCTATGCTCTTAATCCTTCCCCATTTTTATGGCTGTTAATATACTTACTGTTTCAATAAAGTGTTGTATTCTCATTTGCTTAGCTGTGAACACTTTCAATATCAAACTTGTTTGATTGTTGCAAAAAAATGCATGCTCTATATGAAGCCGTCTAGGTTTTTTCTTTTGCGTGTGTGCTTACTAGCTTATGGCGCCTGAAACCGCTTTCTGCACAACCGTTCACTGCTGAGCGCACGGCAGTACTGTGTTAGTGTGCTAGCCAGTGCCATCCTGCTTTTTATTGTTATGTACAAGCAAGATGGAGAGTACCTTTACACCAGTCCTTAAAAGTTGCTTTTTTGATGGCGTCCATGGTATCCTTTTTAATGAAAGTCCCAGTTCCTCTCCATATCACGTTGTCTGCCTTTACCATGGTTTCAGCTCCAAAAATTTGTCTTTTTTTTTTTTTAGAAGGACTTTTCCTTTAGTGCTTCGTAACTGTTGTACACTAAAGCATCTGTATGCTCCAGTATGCTACGTGAATTTACATTCTAAAATTTCTGAACGCTGAACCTTTTTCATAAACTAATTTGGTGATGTACTGCTGTCTTGTTTTAGTTCTTTCCAGTTGGACAGGTCTTACAATGTTGATGCTGTTTTATCTGCCCTAGGTGGCTGCCCTCCAGGATGAAAAAAACAGCTTGATGTCAGAAAATGAGATTATGAATGACAGGCTAGATCAGTTAGATGACTCTCTTGATGATCCAAATACTGTCGTTGCAAAAAAGTATTTTCATGCACAGTTGCAGCTTGAGCAACTGCAAGAAGAAAACTTCAGGTATGAAATGATTTTTCTCAAATATCCCTCACTTGTCATGTCAAATATATCCTGAGAATTTCTGGTACTCTTTCGGGGTTTTCCATCGCAATTTCTTTTTCTAGAAAAGATTTCTAGTACTGTAAAAACATATTTTACAGACAGTGCTTACCTTTAAAAAGTAAAAGGAACTGTTACTTTTTATAGAAAATAATATTTTCTAATGGCTGTATTGTAGCCATTTGACACTTCAAAAAAGGTGATGGAAAGCAGAAAATGAGTCCTGAAGTGATCTGTGTGTAAACAAAACCAAAAACCCCCAAACCTCCCCAAGACCACCATATCTCTTTACTGTATTGATTTCTTTTACATACTAATCTTTCTCCCCGTGATCCCTATGGGGGGAAAAAAATAACTTTTCATTTGATCCCTTGATATTGATAAAGTAAATTTGTAGTATGGAATCCATTATGATTTAACAGGTAGAAACAAAAACATTCCACGCTTACGTTACTGTTTTTCTTGCTACTTAAAGCAATAGGTTTCCTTTGTCTTATTTATTTTTAATAGTTCTAGCACTACATGAAAAACGTGTAGTAACGGTGAGTTCTTAATAGAGTTCCTGATTTTAATCTGATAGGCTTGAAGCTGCAAAAGATGATTATCGTGTCCATTGTGAAGACCTAGAAAAACAATTGATTGAACTGCAACATAGAAACAATGAACTGACCTCTTTGGCAGAAGAATCTAGAGCCTTGAAAGATGAAAACGATATTCTTAGGTATGTAATAGAGAGAACGCCCCTCACACACTTTAGGAGGATTTAATGACTAAATCCAAGGATTTGTATTTAACAAGATTTTTTCTGAGGCATTATTCCTTCAGATAGATCTTATCTGAACGAGATCTAAAATAAATGTTGGAAAAGGGCCCTTTGCCAAAGCAGAGATGGAATGGAAGCTTTCGGGGATAGCCTCTATTGTTTGCATAAGAATAGTAACATGGAATTTTCCTGTGAAGCAGGATTAATCGTTACAGAAATTATTCTTCTTCACGTGGGATGGAAGGTGAAGTTCTCCAAGAATTGAGAAATTTTTAGCGGGGGGTGTGTGTGTGCGCATTCTTATTAAGGGGACATTTGTGTTGAGAAGAGGTTGCCTTTTTTCATGTGGAAAAACATATATGCAGCTAGAACTTTGACATAGCTTTTCGTGTCAGCTAGATTTAGATTAGTAACATGATTAACAAAAGGAAGATATAATACACAATAACCTTGATGAGAATAAAATTCCAGCTTTGGTAAATCACATTAAATACCAGACCACCCAAGGAATATCCAAAGCAAATCATATTGCAAAAGCCGGTCTGTTATTCATAACATAGTATGAATAAAACATGGAAAGAAAAGTGGTTTCAGGTGTTTAACTTATAGTGGTTCTTAAATAACATCTGAAACAAATCTTAACTATAGATTTTCTTCCATAATTTTCTTGTACTAGCTTCTAGTGATACGAGATAGCAGATATTAAGCACAGATATTAAAACTAATTTGTGTATTTACGATCCAAATATTTTCTTACCACATAGATTTTTGTTAATGATCAACTGGTAATTCTTGGTCATTATCTGCTAATGATCATTTTCATAGTGCAGTTATGTTATAATTATGTATAATTAGCTATAACCCTGCAATGAGAATGTCTGCGTGTTTTTTCTTACCAGGTACGAGTACTTTGAGATGACTGCCTAGCACAGGATGTTGTGTTGCATTTATATTGCACCCCACAGAATTACCTAGAGATATTTGACATACTAACTCTTGCTTGTACTTCTGGCATGCGAATGTCACCACGTAAACCCTGTGGTGATTTCAATTGTCATAAGCAGTCTTTGCATAATGCAAGTTTGTATTGATTATACATTTAAAAATAAACCAGTAAGATTTAACTCTGCAGTGAAGGACATTGCGTCTCCCTTTGAACATAGCTTGAATGTACATGAATGCAGAATTCGACTTTTTTTAATCTTTTGAAGAAACGGACTCTTCTAATTGTGGTTTATACTTTAAGGACTACTGCAGACAAAGCAAGTAAGCTGGAATCAACTGTTGAAGTGTATCGTAAAAAGCTACAGGATCTGAATGACTTCCGCAGACAAGTCAAATCTCTGCAAGAAACCAACATGATGTATATGCACAATACAGTCAGTCTGGAGGATGAACTGAAGAAAGCAAATGCAGCACGTGCCCAACTAGAAACCTACAAGAGACAGGTAAGGCAACTTCTATGCTTAAAATGTTACTTTTTTTCCTCAGATAGTTATCTTATCTAATTAGTTTTATTTTAATTATGTTTCAATGAAAAAAAAATTGAACAGCTAAGTTTAACAGCCCATGGACTTAACCTGTATTGTCCTCTTAGAATTTCTTATTCATGAAAACTCCTTCATACTCTGCCATTCTCTTTCTGGTTTTCCCTGTTTATTAAACTAGCAAGTTTAACTGTAGTTGCCCCCTCAACTGATTGGTTGTCCGTGCTTTGCCGGCTTTTCTTCTTTACTGTAACTGAGGTAATTTGTGTGCTTGGGAGAGATTGTTCAGCTATTACTGAGATCACTTGTATGTAATATTCTTAACTTTCCGCACAGAAATTTATTTTAAACTGTAGAAGTCTTATTTCAGTTTCACTTATTTCAGTAGTAATTTTAAAAAGTTAAAAAAAGGCAAAACAAAAACCAAAACCAAACAAAAAACCCAACAATACTCCCCACCCTCAAACACACACCCCTCCATTCCATCTCCCCTCCCCCAAGCTTGGACTACTAGATGTTCATTTTGGCTGAACTGGGCAGGAGTGAAGGTTTTAACATAGCTATTGAAGGTAGTATCTTGCAATATTCATGTGCTGAATATAGCCTTTTTATAAAAAGGTCCAGGAGCTTCATAACAAACTGTCTGAAGAATCAAAAAGAGCTGATAAGCTCGCATTTGAAATGAAGCGTCTTGAAGAAAAACATGAAGCTTTAATCAAAGAAAAAGAGGTAAGTCTCTTGAATGAGGGTTTATTTGAACACCTAATAAATCTCTCTCAAATTCTCTGCTTGAGGAAAATCTTCACAGAAGTAGTGCTGCTTAAAAATAAAGCTTAGCGCCTTGCACGTGAGTGTATGTGTACACATATAAAACATAAAATATGTGTTAAAATGTGTATGTGTCAGTACTATTCCTAATTAATATTACTTGGTCTTGAAGTGATGCAGTATGACTTAATTCCACCTCAAATATGTCTTCTTAGAGACTGATAGTACAATGTGATGCACTAAAAGAGACAAATGAAGAGCTCCGGTACTCACAGATGCAGCAGGATCACCTGACTCAAACGGGTATTGCTTTATCTTCAGAAGCTTTTTTATGTATATTAGTGATTTCTTTCAAGTTTATTAAATCAAACTTCCCATCCAATTTCAGGTGCATCTCGTGTTAAAAGCCATGAGAATCTTGCTGCTGAAATTCTACCGGTGGAATACAGGTAAGACAAAAAGGTTAAGGCTGTTTTGGGATTTTCATGAGTGGGGAATTATATTGTCCCTCTAAAAGTTCAATATTTTTGTCAACATGACCCTGTATCCCATGTCTTGCTTTCCCTCCATGATGCTTGTCTGGACCCCCATGTAGCTGTTAATAATTATTTCCCCATACTGTAATTACTTTGCATTCTTTCTTAAAAGCGTATCAGATTGCTGTATATAAAGTTTGGATGGAAACATCCTCTTTAAGGAGCGAAACAAATCTTAGCTTGCCACTGGCAGACAGAATAAATAAATAATACACCGCAAAAAAGACATACCGGCTAAAGGCTAACTAATACTACTTTTAAAGTCTGGCAGAATGAAACATAAAGGCACAACAAAGTCTTGATTTGAACTGACTTAATTTAAGACTTAGTTGACATCTTTTAAATTATTGTGGTGTTTAAAAATTGTAAGTTACCTTTAAATAAAAAATTGCATTATTACTGCAACTATATCCTTAAGCAGAACTTGTTTCGTTCACTTTAAGGTTGGGGGAATAAACAGGAATATTACCTCCTACTCTTACTCACCTCTTTCTTAATTAACAGTGACTTTTTCCCTTCTTTTTGATTCAGAGAAATGTTTATTCGCCTGCAGCATGAAAATAAGATGCTTCTATTACAACAGGAAGGATCAGAAAATGAACGTATTACAGAGCTCCAGGAACAGCTGGAGCAAAAGCATCGGACAGTGAATGAACTAGAAACTGAGAAAAGGTGATGGGTGAAACAGCATCTTAAAATATAGCAAAAAGCGATTTTTAGACCTTCAGAGCAGCCTTGTGGCTTGCATCTGTAGAGTAGCACTGTGCAGGAAGCCAGTTATCCTTTTTCTTTCACCGGTGTAATCATTAACAAAGGGTTATGAAGAAGGAAGAAGGGAAGTAGGTTAAACGTGATGGTGTAAAATGTGGTAGGGGTGTGTGTAGTGTGCTCTGAAGAAGGTGTTGCTTATAGGACACTTTTCTTAGCTCTGAATGATTCTTGGTAGACCAAGTGTGGATGTAAACTCTATTTCTAAAACTTCAGACTAATCATGTTGTAACACTGGGATATAGTCTGAATTTCTCTATCATTTAATGGATGCTGAAAGCATTTTACTAGGATATGAGAATTTGGGGTAGTTAAGTTTGCTCAAAACTTAAAGTGATTCTAGGTCTTTCATTATAACATGTTTAATAAAGCTGTCATGTGTTTGTTTCAGAAGTTCAAGTCAAACTAAAAGCATTTGAAACCAGTTTCTTTGTCTTAAGTCCTGCTGGGTAAACCCTCTGAAAAATGATCATCCAGACATGAAACAGAAAAATCTAATTGTCTGTTGTGATATAGTTAGATGGATAATAACTGTCTTTTCCTCCTAAAAGGCTGAATGAAGAGCGTATCGGGGAGTTACAACAGCAGATTGAAGATCTGCAAAAGACTTTACAGGAGCAGGGATCCAAGACGGAAGGAGTAAGTGAAAGTTCAGGCTGCTTGATCTTGAAGACATCTTGTCAGTTTAGTTTAAAATCCTTTAGTGTAACATCAAGTCGTTTGTTTGGATGTGCCTCTTTTTTGCTGCGTGTCTAGCGCTGGTAACTACCAAGAAGGCAGGATCGTAGTTTGTGTGCGCTTGTTTGTTTGGGGTTGTTTTGTTGGTTTGGGGTTGTTTTGTTTTTCTTTTTTGTTTTAAAATTAGTTTGAAATGCACTAGTTTATGCAGTAGTAAGAGTAAGCATGGTCTGAAGCCCCTTTGGGTCACCTAACCCCCCAACCCGAACAAACACACGCCTTTTGAAAGACGTTTCAAGCGAAGATCTTAAACGATTGAGACAGTTCAATGTATTCTAAAAACTCTCCTGCCTGAAAACAACTCCCTCAGTTTAGGTAGCACACACTTGGCTCCACTGTATTTGGAGCAGATGAGTTTAGTCTCGATAGTATGAGAGTCCATGAGACCCTACAGCAACTGCATTTCAATTGAAAAGCTCATTTTTTATGTTATCCTTCCCCCTGCCTTCTTTAAGGAACTGTAACTCTTCTCTACCTTCTACTTTGCTTTTAAAAATCTGTAGTTTTATTGTTAAATGGTGGTATGGTGAGGATAGCTTTAAAGAAAAAAGATGCTGGAATTGGTATCTGTGTGATGCAAAAAATATGAATGCAGTTACAGAAATGCATGGAAAAAATGCAGTTTTCTTAGGATTTATTTGGTTTGACTTAGGTGATTTGTTAGGTGATTTTAGGTGATTTGTAAGAGGTGGTACCAAATGCTGAAATATAACTGAATTTTAACTCTTTCCTTTCATAGTCTAGCAACCTGAAGCAGAAATTGGCAGCGCACATGTAAGTAAGGCACATGCATCCACAATAGCTTGCTTGTGCTAAGTAATTTGACTGTTGTAGCACAGAAACTGCTTAAGTCTTCGTAGGGATGTCTTGTTTTCTAAGCCAAAATCATGATGAGAATCATGCATGTAGTGAGTTAAGTATTAGCATTCTAGTTTTGTCTACTCTGATCATGATCATCTTGTAATACTGGTATCCACTTAACTGTCTCTTCATCACCTATAGCATTTTAACTGCTCTGATTCCACAACAGAGTGCTAAAACCATCACTCTTACTGGACTCAAAATGTATTTCATTTTTCTGAAATACTTCCATCCTTTCAGCAGGCGTAGTTCCTGCTAAGGAGATGCTGGGGGGGTTTATTGTTCATTTTCTTTTTTGTTTCTGGTTTTAGGTAAGTGAGACTCAATTAAGAAATCATGGCTTTTTATGGTTCTCCAAAAATACATACTAATATTTCTATTTAAACTCGAAAGAGTTGCCAGAGTTTAAAATAGTTGTTTAAACACTTCCACCATCAAGTTTTGGCTTTCAGCTCTTAAAACTGTGCATGGAATTATTTGTGAGCTTAATCCTTAGCCCAGCTTTTCATTCACAGGGAAAAGTTGAATGAAGTTCATGATGAGTTACAGAAGAAAGAGGCTGATCTTGCAGAACTCCAGCCTGATGTTAGTCAGAACCGTAAGTTGTTTTGTGTGGCTTTTTTGTTTTTTTTTTTTAATGAGACTGTGTTAAGTTTCTTCTGAAATGATTCCCATAGCCACTGGGCAATGGAATACTTGTCTGGATAAGGCTTTCTACTACAGCTTAGCTTTAAACCTGAAACGGGGGTGGGAGGAGGGTTTTTTTGCACATCATGTTGGGCAGGGAAAGCTTCATGGGGCTTAACTTTGTTGAACAGTACTCTGCGAAATGGGAATTGAGGATCAGATGGGACCTTATGGTACAACTGAAACAAAAATGAGAACTGAGGAAATTGTGTAGTATCTAGAAAGTTTATTTGGGGGGTGGTTAAATCAAGAGAATGCAGAAGCCTTGAAAGTACAGTGTCTATTTTTTTGTATGTCTTTGTTGATGATTTCTGTAAACAGCCCAGAAGATTGGAGAGCTGGAAGCAGCTTTGCGAAAAAAAGATGAGGATATGAAAGCAATGGAAGAAAGATATAAAATGTACCTTGAGAAAGCAAGAAATGTGAGTGACGTATTTCTGAACATATACATTCCTCCCTTATAAATTGTTAAAGAAATTGATTTAGTCCTCCCCCCTCCACCTCCCACTTAAAATCAGTAGCTACATGTCACATTTTTACTCAAATTGCTCAACTGCAGTCAGTTAAGTGTATAAGAGAATGGGCTTTAGGTTAAAGCATGAGATGCATTAATGATTGCTTTGTACCCTTTGATATCTTCTGTTGTACAGTGGAACAGCCTAGTTGTCGTCATTATTGCCTGACTAGTGCTCAGTCTGTTTTCATGTTTTTTCTGTGAGCAAATGAGATGCAGAGCTGTTGAGAATCAAACCTGACTTGTAATGCTTTTGTTTTGCCTTGTACAGGTGATAAAAACCTTAGACCCCAAGCTAAATCCAGCATCAGCAGAAATTATGTTGCTCAGAAAACAGTTAACGGAGAAAGATAAAAAAATTGATGCACTAGAGGTAAAAATTTACATATATCTAATAATAACTGCTAATGTATTCTGCTGTCTCTGATACTAGACACTCAAGTTACTGTTTCCTAATGATCCAGTACCCTTCAGTGCTGCATTCAGTTAGAAACTGCACAGACCATCAAACCTAGAGATTTTCAGTTTGGCTTATTTAACCTTGTATCCTAGCATAAGTCTGTCAGAGCAGTTTACTTTTCAGCAGTGTTTTTCAACGTACAACTGAAACTCTAATTTGGATTCTTTCTAAACCCTCTGAAAAGCTGTAAGTGAAATAGTTCATAAGAGTAATAGTTTTGCTGTGTTGTGGTAACTTACACAGAGATGCAGAGCCTGACCTTTTTCAATAGTAATGCAACTTAGTCTGTATGGAGGACTAGGTATTTCAGCAGTGACTTGTTTAATTACTAGACCTCTGGTATCAGTGCTTTCATATACTGGAGTTCGTGAAACTATATAGGAGAGTAAAACCTGTTAATTCAGTAAAATCTGCCTGGCTGAAATCCTGAAAGGATTGTTGGCAGTAGTCCAAGGACCAAAAAAGATGTGGGAAATGCTGCATTCAGTTTTATAGCAATATTGATGGGACTGGTTAGAATAGTTACCTGAGCAAATACAAAATTCCTCAACACGAGTTAGTAGGCTGAAAGGTCTGACTTTATAGATGCTGGGGCCTCATCTATGTGTATATACTAGGTAAGTATATTACCTAATCGCAATTCAGTAACATGATAAGAAAATTCAGCCACTAGAGGTATATCCTTTTCCTGGACTTTCAGGTAAAAAAATACTACGTTATTTATGGACTTTCTGATACACCCTAGACTTTCATGCATTTCCCCTCCACATACCCTCAAAGTATGTTTCTAAGTTGAACTGCAACTTGTGGAAGGTGTATTCTCTTCTTGAAGTAGTCTATAACTTCTCTCATAGTTGTTTATGGAAGTAGCTTTGTTTACACTTCTAAGCCTTCTAGTTATTTTGCATATTTCAGCATTTCTGCTGCGTGTGTTTATTTCACTCATCTGAGCATAAGTTTATGCAGATTATTTTTGTGTGGTAATTGAGATTGCCTTTTCTGCTTGCAGGCTGAATTCAAGCTTGCTAAGTTACGTGATTACGAGGAAAAGCTAATTGTAACTGCATGGTATAACAAGGTGGGTCAAAAGTTTGTTGGTATCTCAGGAATCAGAAAACCACATTTTTCTAAATGAGACAGCTAAATCTTACGTTGCCTTTTTTTTTCGTTTTAGATTCACTATAAACTGGTGCTTAGGAGGGAAAGCTAATAGTTTAGCTACTTGTAGCAGAAAAACTTAACTTGCAGATTAGCATGGCCTCATGTCTAAAACTGGGAACTAAGGAAAGGAACAAAGCCTGAGGGTTCCAGTTTAAAATGAGATCACTCTTCCACTTGCTAATTCTGACTTCAAGTCCGAATGCAAACTTGAGTGAGTTCTAGCTGGAGTTTCCAATCCTATTGAGGTAGTGTTGAGGCTGGTATTTCTGGTATTACTTTAACAATCAACTATTTTGTAAACTTATTTTGTTACGTTTTCTGCTTGTCTTCTGTGCTTTGGAACAGGAGAGTTAAAATTTGGCATAGGCCATGACTTCCACGTTAGTAATCTACTGTTTGCTGCCACAAGCTTCCATCTGGATTTAGCAGACTAAATTCCTGAACGTTCAATAGCATTTGTTGTTGGTAGTTTTGGGGCTTGAGAGGAAGGGAGGTCATGGTTCAAAAGCTTTCCCGACTCCTGCTTTCAGATGTTCAATGTCTTCAGCACAGTATTTGTGAAATAAAGCGAGAGCCATCTTCTCATCCTGCAGCAGTGTTGCAAAGGTTGATAGGACATTTGGTGTTAGATTGCTGCGAAAAGGACTGGAGAAAGTTGTTCATCTTCGTATGCTGTTTAAATACAGTTTCATAAAGAAAGAC
Organism: Dromas ardeola; assembly: GCA_013398915.1. NCBI lineage: Eukaryota > Metazoa > Chordata > Aves > Charadriiformes > Dromadidae > Dromas > Dromas ardeola. Next base: position 1,580,269 of record VYZM01010093.1, read on the forward strand.
TGGAATGAGAAATCAAAAAACAAAAGTAAAATTAAATGGCTTGCTTAATAAAGGAACAACTTTACAATAAGCTAAAACTAACACATTATATACAAATGTGAATGAATCTTATTTTCTTCATATCTTTTATGGCAGCAAAAAGTATATAAGAAATACAGTAGGTATATAAGAAAATATAAAATATAAGAAAAAATACAGAAGGTATATAAGAAATACAGTAAAAGAAATTTTGTGTGCAGACTACTAAGTATGCTTGAGCTTTGTGTATGAAAGTTGCCCAATTTTTTTCTTCTGTTTTTGCTATAGTGTAAATATTGTTTAACTTATTTGCAGAGCCTGACTCTTCAGAAGCTAGGTATGGAATCAAGACTAGTTGGCAGTAGTGGTGCTTGCAGAGATGGTCCTGGACGCTCATTCCTAGCTCAACAACGTCACGTCACCAATACCAGAAGGAATCTCACTGTTAGAGTCCAGGGTGCAACATCTGATTAAACCACAAGGATCATGAGGAAAACTTATATGCTAAAGTGTCCTTAAATGTTTTATAACTTCCACTTTAACTACTTGATGAAAGAGGAGGTTAGAATGGTGGGCAACTGCGAATTCAACATCAGAACCTATCAAGAAGTGATTAAGTTGATCAGTGGTGTGTCTAGAAGGTAGCACATAGTTTTCCAAGTAGAAGTAGATTTAATAACTGCAGTATGTATTTATAAGCACAACTGAAAAGATTTATATTTGCCTTCAGAATATATTGTAAATATAAAAATTGGCACTATATATTTAAAACTTTATTTAATGGGTTTGGGCTAGAAAGTTGACTTTTGTAATGGGAAGGTGTTATGCAAAAAAGTACTTCAGGAAACTGGCAATATTGGGCATTTTTGCTGGGCTCTTCTAAAAAATAAATTTAAAAGATTGGTAGCATGTTTTAAAAAATACATTTTTTTAGAATACAAATAACAATTTTAAAAGCAAGAAAATACTTGCATTTATAGAAAAAGAAAAAAGTGTAGTACCAGTTGACTTGTTATATAGCAGAAGACAGGATTTGTCATCTCAAGCGAGAAGCAGAATTACTCAGTTTATTTAAAAAAGATTAGGTTTGTGCATATATATATTAAGGAAAACCTGTCTTTAAGATGTTGAATTCACTAAAGCCAAATAAGCTGTCTTTTCCTGTGTAAGAAAAAAAGCTATTATAATAATTCAAAAGTCTGGGCTATGTTTTAAAAGTCTGGCATATTGGTACACTGCATTTATTTGCAGAAAGGGGCTCAGACGGGAAGGAACTCCATTTATTTCCAGCTATTTATACAACCCTGTGCACACAAATTGTTTTTCCTCTTTCTTTAAATGTAGTTTCCATTCATTTATTCTGAACTAACTGTGCTCAGCAGATGAATGAAAGATAGCTTTGCTAGTTGTTAGCAGCAAAGATTGCTGGCAGGGAGGAAGGTGCATGAACTATAAGACTTTTGCAGTATCTAGATTGAAGAAGATGAAATGGGGTTTGATACCTGAAATTTGTGTGCAGGAAGTTGCTATCTTTCACAAAATTTGTGTCACTATATACCAGATGTCTTATTTTTGTTGTGAACTGTATTTTTAGGAAAGTTGTTAATGTCTGCCCTTCTTTGAAACTATCTAGAGCAAATTAATTATACCCATAATAAAAAAAAAAAAATATTACAGCAGCCCTTGCAATACACTTAAACTAAGTATTTGAGGGCGCTGTACCAGTCCATGATCTAATATAAAATTCAGCCATATGCGTGAATGAAAGCATATGTCTGTCTTCACCGCTAAGGCCATCTCTGGTTTGAGGGCAGGTTTCAGCTTTGCAGAATTTAAGTTTTGAAGTGTGAAATTTGAGTAGTCTTCCATTTTGCATGCCTCTCAGTATGGCTTGTTCTTTGATTTCTTCCTTCCCCAGCATCTTAAATTCTTAATTGGGCATTGCATGCAATGCTAGAGAAAAGGGAAGTATTCATTTTTAATATTTAATAAACGTTGCTTCTTAGTTGTGGTGATAGTTTTAGAGTGTTACACATTTAGGCATTCAACAGAGATTTCCTCTTTCAGCACTTCTGTCTACACAAGGCGTTGTTTAAAAGCCAGTCTCATGCTAAACGTGGTATGAGCAGAGAATATGCCAGACAAACTGCTGTTAGACAGTTTTGTCTGTCAGGTTGTGTTCTTCAGGACTCTATGCTTCTTTGGACTACCTCTTGGGTTTTGAGGTCTTTTATTGCTGCAGTGATATTATTGGGGTTTGTATTTTTAAGATACAGGTGCTTGTTTAATCTGCTAGTGGTGTGGGAGGTGGTGGTGAGCAGTGGAACGGGAGACTTAAGTCTTAGCAAGATGCTTATGTTTCTAAAGCCTGGTACTTTGGTGTGTTCTAGTGAAATGTGAAACTGTCACTGGTGGTGTTGAATGGGTCTCTTAACCCTTGTTCTTTACAGCATGGAAGCTTTCATGGACGTCTGTCCAATACTTGTCTAGTTAGTAGGCTTGATGCATTTGTTTTACTCCTCATGGTAGTAGAGCTGTGTCAGTAGTTGTATCAGGTGCTGAATAGTGAAAAACTTGGCGCAAATGTCTTTGATGTACACTTCTCAAAACTGCAGACCCTGGGACCAAAAATGACCAAGAACCTTCATATCATTTAATTGGAAGCTTGTCTTCTGACTACCGATGGAAGAATTTAAATATGAAACTACAGACAGGGATCAGCCTTTTTTCAGTGCAAGGTTGTCCTTAGTAGTCTTATGGAGGTTGCCAAAAATGAATCAGGTTTTCAGGTATTAGATGAAATTTTACTGATTTGGGACTTTTCCAAACTATTAAAAGTTAAGTCTGTGAATATAACTTCAGCGTTTCTTTGGGATTGAGAACCTGTTTAAGAGTGGCTGTTTTATAACCGGTTAAACTTGGGTTATGTCCTGTGAACAGGGAACCGATCTGTAGAAATAAATATTTGCTTACAAACCATGGTGTTGTATTCACTGCAGCTCATCTGGCTCTGCAGAAAAGGATCATTAGAATAAGGATCATCTTAATGTTAACTTCATTCATGTCAGCCAAAAAAAGCTACTAATAGCATTGCTGTGTTACAGCGGAGTTGTATGCAACATGTAGCAGCAGAACAAGGTCAAGACAATGTTCTTTTATGCAATTGCACCACTGCTGAGGCAGGACGAGGAAAGAGGCATCTTGTCTCTGCTGCAAGCTGAATTCGTATTGTGCCCAGACAGCACAGCTGGGAACAGATTCAAATTATGAGATGAAATCATTGAATATTGCTGAATTTAATCAGCATTATTAGTAACTTTAGCCAGTTTCCAGTAAAACGGGTAATAGAGATCCAAAGAAACAAAAATATGTTCTGATTGACATATAATTTCTTAATATTTTTTTATATAAGATTAAGAATAACCACTATGGAAGAGAAGCGTTTTGTAGCAATAATAATACAAATTTTGGACTAGTAGGTTCTCCTACTCAAGGTGGATCAGGCAGCAGTTTTGAGAAGATTCTTTTGCAACAATTGTATTATAGTGGATTAAGAAATGTTCACTGAAAATAAATTTTCACCTAACTGATTTTTTTGTTCATTAAAAATATATATACATATATATATGGGTATTCTATTTTCGACAATATACACTTACTTGGAAATAAGTAATATGAGCAATACTGATGTTTTATTTAGGTAGCCATAAATAGTTTAGTCATTAGAAAATGAAAACAATTGTTTAAGAATTGGTAATGTCTAGTAAAGTAATTTTCTTACTTTTTTTGCTTTTTTCCCTTCCCCCCACTAGTCAAGCTAGAGTTAAGGTTTTCAGTGTATCAGTGTCTACATCTTCTGTTTAAAACAAATGTAAACACTGTGTTGCATAGAACTTGAAAAATTGCACTAATTTTTAAACTTTTGGTTTTATTTTCTTTGGAAAGAATTCTTTTATATTCACATAAAGATTAAAGAAATTAATTCTTTGGTGTCTTTATTCCAAGCGATGTATTTAGTGGTCCCTAGCTGATGTAAGCATCTCTATTTCTGGGCAACATATGAACTGGGTCTTCATGTTGATATCATTACACCATCTAAAATGTCATGTTTGTGTAATGAGCGTATGTGTGTTGTGCTATAACAACAAATCAGAGTTGTGTTTCCTTCCCCTCCACTTTGCAGTTCATTCCTGCGTACAGTTCTCCCACCCAAAGCTGGTTTCCTCTGCTCAGTCTGCAGACAGTCGTCTGGATGCTGGGCGCGTGACCTTGTGAAGTGAAAGGACTAAAACCAACCACAAATTAGCTGTCGAGTGACTTCAGTAATTGAATATTGCTTCGGAAATAAGTTAGGATCTCTGCCCGCTCTCCTCAGCCCCACCTAAGAGGACATAGAGGACAGGTACACACTTGTAAATCACCATGCTTCTGAATATTTGGAAAAGAAAACTGCCCTCTTCAGTCAAATTTGCAGGTTATTTATGTGCCCAGTTCTTAGTCTCACTGGCAGCTTTCGTGTTCCCTGAGCATCAACCTGAACCCAGAAGTGAGGTTGGGAATGAGCCGGCAGCTGTTCAGCCCTCCAGAGTGAAGATCAGCAGGGAGGAGGTGTCACAAGTCTCCTTCAGGGGCCCCGTTTCAGACCTGTTTTTACCACAGGTTTTCCCTTTCTCTGAACCATAATCCTCGGCTTGACTATCCTGACATTGGTAAGTAATGATTTTTATTGTCTTAGGCCGCTGCTCCTCTGAGGATAGGAAGGGTCTTTGGGCTGGCAGAGGCGTCCTAGTGAGTGTGGAGTGAATGGCCAGGTATGGAAGAACTATTTCTCCTTCTTTCTGAGGCTGGATGTAAAAGCATTTTCAGACACTGAGGAACAAAACCTGCAGATGCGCGTGTGAGGGAGAAGGGAAGGGAGGAGGCTCAGGCTGTGCAGGAAGCCTGAGCCGAGCTGCAGGATGTTCTCAGCCCATGTGTGAGCTGTCACGGACACACACCGACAGCCAGCGCTGCCTTCCTGAGCACAGGAGGAGCGAGCGAGGGGTGGTGTGTGCCCGAAAGGAAATGGGACTCACCTAAGGAGTCAAAAAAGAGAAGTCGGATGACACCTGCAAACTGGTAGTGCTTTGGGAGTAGAGCTTCATACAACAGAAACTCATTGCTGCACCCCTCTCCTGTTTCCAGTTGATTCCAAGCACCCAGCCCACTTCCAACCTTCCCCTTCTGCTTCTGCCACGGAAGGAAAAGAAAGAACATAAGGTCTTAGAAAGTCAAATGAACTTCCTTGTTTCTGCTGCGAAGGGAAGATGTAGGAGCCGCTCGCCGGGAGCAGGGAGAGGAGGGGGGGTGAGCTGGGGTTGGGGATGTCTCGTCCCACTTCTAGTGAGAACCTGGTCAAGTCTTCTGCATTTTAGAAGTAGGTTGGTTTGGTTCCCACCATGTGTTCTCACATCTCCACTTTATGGGTATGTGAAACAGGAGCCTCAAGTGCCAGAAACAGCATCTTAGTCTACCCTCTTGTTTTCACCTGGCTTTACCTGGCACAGAAAATCAGAGAAGGGGGCAGATCTCCCCACCAGCCCCATGCTTGAAGGAGCTTTGCCAGAAGCCACGTACACCTGCTAAAAATTTTGCTTCATGGTGTATGGCTGCGCTTGTCGCTGGTGTGCAGCTGTAGGGCATTTCTACCCTTTGGGTAGGTCTGCAGGGTCTGCCGCGCTTCCATGCTTCCTCCCCTCTGCGCTCAGAGGAGAAGAAAATGCAGGTTAAAATAAAAGGATTTTAAACCCACTTGGGCATTAATGCTGCATGGAAAAAAGGTGCTTTTAATTTCTTCAGGAGATGATGTAATTCTCGTAAGAGATGCTGGGAAAAACTTGCTTCCTCTAGGAACACAGAAAAAGTACTCCAGGAAAAATTGAACAGGAAAAGATTGCTTCCCCCTCAGCTGAACCGGAGCTGGAGGTGTGTGTGGTCGACACTGGGTTGTGCCATGCCTTCCTGCCAGGTGGCCACCATCCCGTTCCCGGGACCTGCAGCTTCTCATGCCTGGGAGCCTCGCCGGGGTCCCGTGGTGCAACTGTTACCAAGTCGATGCGGTTGCTGGTGTTAACCATCAGTTGTCAACCTTGGACCTGTTTCAGCTTGCATGTGATGGTTTAAAATCATTGCAATTTGGTGCTGGTATTTTCCAAGGGACACTTTAATTCATTAGACTGTTGAATGCAGCAGGTTTAGCTGTGCATTGCTGGAGCTCTCCCCTCTGCCCCCGGGGCACGCCAGCTGCTTAGTGATGCTGGGCAGGTAAAGGAGGAGCATTTAACATATTCTGGGAGGCAGGACTCACAACTTCCATTGCTACAAGTATAGATGTTTTATAGAGAGAGAGAGTGGAGAGGATTCCCATGCACCATGTGGGTGTTCCACTCTTAATTGCTGTGGCACACCAGGACCTGACCACAGGCTTTGATGGTTTCCCTGCTAGTTTATTTGTACTGTCAGGGTCATTTGTTTTCATCAGCCCTGTAGGAATTGCCTTTGCTGCTACAGTGCTGATCTCTCTGCTTCTGGAGAGCAATGCCACAGCGATGTGGGTTGGGTGCTGTGGGGCTGTCTCTGCCTGGGTGGGCGCGCAGCCCCCTCCCACCCCCTGCCCCGAAACGTGGGGCACGGCAGAAGGTTCCACCTGTTGCTGGAAATGGCATGTGTTGGTCTTCAGTTTGCAGAATGCTTTGAGACAAAATATTTTCATAAGGATTTATTGAAGCATGAGAAATATGTTACAGAGTCACTTTTTTTTTAATGGATTACATGTCAAGGATAACAAGATCAAAAAATGCTTGCAATTAATACCTGTATTAATGTTATAAAACAAGGGCTGGTACTGTTCTTCCACAGTACGTAGCCACAGCCTGAACATTGGCATCACTGAAGTGTTTCTCAGCTTCCTGCCACTGTGAAGCGTGGCCGTCCATCATTAAACTAGAAAAGGCCCAAGTCATTTGCAGTGCTGCATCCCAAGCCTAAAAAAGTGCCCTGGCAGATCCCAGGCTGATCACCTTTCTCACATGACACAGAGTGCAAGGTCCACTTGCGAAAAAAAAAAATGATTTTGCAATGGCTTTAAAAGAAACAAATGGACTGCCCCGCCTCTCCCTGGAGCCGGGTGGTTGTTTTCCCTTGGAGCTGCTGAGGACCCATGTTCAGCATCCTTACCAAAGGATTTTTCCCTGCAAGGATGGTGGCCGAGGCTTCCCTACCGAGGCACGGCGCAGATCTTGTAGGGCTGCGGAGCCATCGTCATACCCAGCTTGAACTGGAGGGTGAGCGTGGTGTCTGGGGGTGGCTGGAAAGTGAATTTCTGGAGCAGAGACGTGAAGAAGAGGAAGAGCTCGGAGCGGGCCAGCAACTCACCCGGGCAGGAGCGCTTCCCTGTGGAGACAGCCACCCATGGCACCTTCAGCATGTGCTGGCTGCCCAGCTGCTTTTGCTGCCAAAAAAAGCCTCTGCCTTCCCTTAGGCCCATGGTTCAGCTGTGTTATCCCCTTCCAGGGTGAATTTTGTAGTCCAAATTGCACTCCCCAATAACAGCTTTGGGGTTACAGCATGGGCTGTCCCCCAAACCGCACGACTTCAGGAGGGCATGTGTGTGTAATCGCGTGCAGAGGCATCGCATCCTCCCCTGCTTGGATAAGCTGTGCTGACACACACGGTCTGGAAGTGCCCGTGCTGGGAGAGGTGGTTGGTTTGAGCTACACAAGGGGAGCTACCAGAGAAGGTGTGTGATGCTGGTGCGGGAAACAGGGGTACTAGAAGCCATTCTCCCCAGGGAAGCTGTTGGTTGGGGTACCCTGTGAAGGCCCTAGTGACTTCAGCCATGTGGGAGTAGGAGCACAGAGCGATGCTCTTGCCTTGGTGAAGGCGTTTCTAGGGTCTCTGACATTGTTACGGTCTTTTGTTCATTCTCATCTCTCTTCTGTGCATGTGAAGAGAGACAAGAAAAGGCTCAGAGTGTGGTTGTGGTGCCTTGGGGTGGCCACATGAGCACTGCTTGAGCAGCACCTCCAGGGTTGCAGCCAGCATCTGCCCTTTCCATTGCTATTTCTCTGTGTGTCTCCACTGTGCAGTTGGAAGCCCCATCACACTGCCTCAGCATGGAAGCACCAAAATCCAGCAAATCTTACCTACAGAGAATGGCACAAAAGACTCCCTTTTCCAGAACTGTCCATCCTTCAGGAAATGCCCAGGGTTAAAAGTGTCGGGGGTTTCCCACTCGTTCTTGTCAAACATCACAGAGGTTAAATTTGTGATCAAAACAGTGCCCTAAGAGGAGAAAAACAAAAATAAATCGCACCTTCTCTGTCACTGACAGCAGGAGGGGCATTCTCCTCTTCACAAAGAACATCCATAGTCAAATTCTGCTGCAATTATTTGCCCAACGCGCCCCAGGACGCACAGTTTTTCCTACTACTTGTCTATTCAGAGGTACAATGATTATATACCCACGTTTTTTTCTCATCAGCATCATTTTTATCTGCTCTAATCTTGGGCCAAAGTTCGTGTAAAAGCTGTGTGAGATGGGATCTGTGCCTCAATGGGGTGTGGGGGGTGTGTGTGGCCCTGCAGCGCTCTGCACCATTCCATGTGCTGGAGAATGTTGTTTGGATGGCAAAACACGTGTTCGCTAGGAGTGAACTCTGGACAGGGCAGGGACGCTGCGGCTCTGCCCCTCCTCTCTGCGCAGGAGGGACCTTGCCTGGCGAATCGTGCCTGGGAAACTAAGATTCTCTTGATGAAGACTCAGTGCTCAGGACTGAGGTTACCTTCGGTATATGGAAGCCGTCCACGACCGTGTCCTTCACCGTCAGTCTTGGCACATTGAACGGGATGATGTTGCCTTTCCTCTGCACTTCGTGGATGACAGCGTTGGTGTAGGGCATGTTGTTCCTGTCCTCCAGGGATGGCTTCTGCGCCTGCCCGATGACCGCGTCAATCTCGGCATGCACGCGGGCTGGTGAGGAAGAGCAGGGGTCAGCCAAGGTCCGAGAAAAAAACCCGTGGAACAACATGGCGTGGTTGCTGTGGGGGTCCCCCAAAGACTGCCCTGGGCCACCTACCACTATTTGCACCTCATTTCTGTGAGCGCAGGGAGTTTCTCAGTTTTTCTCTCAAAAAAAAGTCTCTCACAAAGCTGTGAGGGCTAAAAGCAAGGAAAAGCACTGATCTTTTGCTAATCGTACCTTGAATTTCCGGATACATGGCCATATACAGCAGAGCCCAGCGGATGGTTGTGGAAGTGGTCTCGGTCCCGGCGAACAGCAGGTCAAGTGTGCATGCCACGAGGTTTTCCTCCTGGAAGCTGCCATCGCCGTTGTCCTTCACAAAAAGGTGCGTTAGTGCTGCATGAACAGCGAGGGCTGCTCTGCCACCAGGCTTAGTCCAAGTCAACAACAAGGATTTTGGTAGAAGCTGTTGGCTCCCTGCACCTCCATCCTCATGATGGGTGCCCTGAACCTGATGTCCATCCTAAGCTCGTAAGTGGCTACAGAGGCAGCTCAGATGGAGAACTTGGGCTCGTTTCTCATCCCTCCTGATTTCTAAGCCCCACTGTGGAAGGGTTTGCTCTATGTTGCTGACCTTGTCTATCTCCTGCAGGTAGCTGTCGATGAAGTCCCGGCTCTCCGAGGGGTTCCAGTCCTCCTTGTGTTTGTCGATCTTCTCTTTCACGAAACTTTTCAACAGCCTCCAGTTTTTAAAAATGGTTTGGTGGGATCCAGGGAAGAACTTCATTATAGATGGGAAAGAGTTGTACAGCTTTGGACACAAAAGGAGAAAAGCAAATTGAATAAAGGACTGAAAAAACCCTTCTGTTACCAAACCTTGAGGAGCCTGCAATGCCACGCTTACTAACTTGCTGGAGTTGGTGGAAACAGCTCAGCACCAGAAGATGATTACAAAGGACTGGCATTCCTATTACGGAGTGACTCGTGCTTTACCCGGTGTTAGAGTAGGCAGATTGTCGGTCAGTGGACAGGAAAGGTGATGTTGGGGAGGGGAGAGCAACAAGAACATCGCACAACTTGAAAACAAGGCAGAAAGAAATTACAGGCAAATCTACCCTGTGCAAAGGAATAGTGAATGACAGTGAAGTTTGGTGATGAAGACGCTACGAGTTTCAAGGTTGACTCCAGAGAAGACACTACGGCACTGCAAAACTACACACCGTCCGTGTTGGTGGCAGGAGGGCTGTACCTGGCTCGTGACGGTCCCGTGGAGGCTAACCGTCTCGTCGATCAGCTGCAGCAATTTTTGGAAGTCCTCATTGTGGTAGTCAAACCGGTTGCCAAAGGTGACAGAGCAGATGATGTTTGAAATGGCGTTGTTAATTTTAAAGTGAGGGTTGAAAGGATTCCCTGGAGAAGGAAAAGGTAATGATCAATTTTCTTCCATCCTTCACAGAAAACGAGGAGAAAACACAGTTGTCAGAGGTAAAATATTCAAAAAATATGACTGAAATGAGCGGCCCCTGATGGGTACCCTTCTGCGTCACTGCTCTCCTGGGACACCTTGCCCGTCCATGAGCTGGCCAAGCTTGGCTGGGCAGCCCCAGTGTGGAGCAAACATCCCACCCTCGGTCCCAGTTCAATCAGATTATGGAGGTGTTTATTTACTTTGGAAAGCAAGGTCTGCAGAAGAGTGGACGTCATTTGAATTCATTGGAAACACTGGTGCTTACACACCCATGGGATTTTCCAGAAATCTCCAAGAGAGCAGTAAGTTGAAGGTGGGTTACGAATGACGCTTTGGATGTTACCTAGCTGCATTCACCAGTCAGTTTGGGGGCAAAACACCTGTAGAAGGGAGCTGGGATGCTGGCAGGGTGCTAGCATCACTTGCAAGGTGAGGTATCTTTCAGCATGCAGTGAATCATGGGCAAAATTGTAATGGGACATACTGGGTCCTGCCTTCAGCACAGCTTATGAGGCCCGTGGCACTCACCCTGCTCATCCCTAAATGCATCCACAAGGCATTGGGACTCCTCCTGGATGCGCTCCTCCAAGCTCCTCTTCCCCAAGCCAAAGTTTCGGAGGGTGGTCAAGGTGAACCTTCTCTGCTGCTTCCACAAGTGCCCATTGGAGGAGACAAGTCCTGGCAGAAACATGCCACCATGAGCCAAGGCAGATCCCTCCACCGAGGGGAAAAAGCACCAGAGCTCTCCCTTATCTCCAGCCATCTCGGACCTCTGCAGGGTCAATGCTTTGACCTTACAGCTGATCTCGGGGATCTGAGGGATAACTCACCCCTTTTGCTGAAGACCTCACTGTCGATAGGAATTTCAGGGCGATCCATGAAGTTTTCCGCTTGGTTTACAAGAACTTCTTTAACCAGCCGCAGCCCGTTTACACACACAAACGATGTGCTGCCCAACTGCATGTGGAAGATGTCCCCGTATTTTTCAGTAAACTGGGAGAGAGGGGCGAAATAAATAAAAGGGGTTTCATTTGCAATGAATTTGTCTGTTGGGACAGGGACAGCCCTGGCAGGGGACACGGGTGAAAATAAGGGAAGGCAAGAGAGGGAGAGGAGGTGGGGTGTTTGCACAAGTGTCTACTTGTCTGCATGTAGTCTTTTTCCTTTTTTCCTGAATCAGTGGTCAGGAGTTGGTGTTAATTAGCCATAAATCAAGTGAAATTCTCCAGGTTTGATTTTTCCGTCCTGTGTTTTTCCAGCTTTTGTTTCACACCCTTCCAGTCCCTGGTCAGACCTACGGGGCTCCTACAGCCGTGACTGCGCTTGTGGCACCAAGCCGTACCCTTTGCCCAAAGGATTGCTCCACGCTTGTTCCCCTCCTCGTACCCGGGCAAACTTCATCCACATTGCTGCTGACTGAGGGCAAACCTCCTGACTGAGCTCACCCTGGGGTGAGCTCCACCGAGTCCTCATGGCCTATGGGACTTGTGTTAACCCCCTCCCCACGCTGCAAAGGTTGCGTAGCTGCAATTCCCTCCGTCCCCTTCTCCATGGTGCCCACCACCTCTGTACCTTCTCCACCATGATGTGGGGATTGCTGAAGTTCAGCATGTGGATGTGCCCCACAAAGGGGAGGCGGAAGGGGCTGGGAGGGAAGTGCTTCGGCTTTCTGTTCTTCATGTAGTCGGCGACGAGCAGGAAGACGACGAGGAAGATGAGGAGCATCTGGAAGGAGATGCTCTCCCAGAGGAAGCGCAGCATGGGTGGATGGTGGGGCTCCGCGGGGACGTGTCCCGCAGTAGGTCAGGGTAGGTCAAGCTCACCAAACGCCCCAGGGACAGGGGGAGAGGGACGACGTGCTGGCGCAGCTGTGGGCACAAACAGAAGACAGCACGGAGTGGCTTTTGCTGACCTGGCATGGAGGCGATGTTCAGACTCCGGCTTTCCCAGGTTTCAGCAAGGACCGTTTGGTTAAACCCCTTCTTGATTAAGCTCATGCATTTCCTCTGATCTCATTTAGAAAAAACAAACACAGAACAAAACACCCCTTTCTCCTCCCCCCTCCCACCGCAGCTTTGCAAAACCCCAGCGCACCACGTCCTTGTCTAAAGGACAGAAACGAGCTTTGCGGAGCTGGGATTAAAGCCTCCCGGCAGCCTGGCCGTGCCGTTCCCGCGAGCCCCGCTCTCCCCTTCCCGTGGTGCCCTCACCGTGCCGTGTCCCGGCGTCGGCTTCTTGGTGCCAGGGAGGCTCCAGCTGCTCCGAGCACCTTGCACTTTCCTCGTTTGCAGAAGCTCATTCGCTGGTACAGAGTGTCACAGACTGAGACCCAGGTCGGGGGGGGCATCGGAGGTGAGGTTACATAAACCTTTCACCAACCACCTGACTCCCGGGTTGAGGTTTCAGTGCGTCAGGGCGATGTGGGCTGGAAGCAAACAGCCATCCAGGATCTGCAGCGGTTTCTAAGCACTGTCATTTCCTGATCTCGCTCCGCCAGACACGCGCAAGCAGAGCAACCTGCTCCGGCCACGAGGCTGGCCCTGCCCCGAGCCCTCCGGCCATCCCTTCCCACCTTTGAGTCCGTGGCCCGCGCTGAAGCCGTGCCCAAAGCCCAGCAAAGCTGAGGCAGCTGCTGAAAAGCCAAAGCAGATGCCCAGCTCTGCAGGCTGTGGCCCTTTGGTGGCAGCTGGTGACAGGCTGTGCCAAATTTTCCCATCTAAGAGGGGCCCTGAGACAAGTAGTTGGTCGCGCACGTACACCACATTTGATTTTGACGTATGTGGTGAGTTTTATTGTAAAAGAAACAGGGGCATTCCCAGCAGCACTTTGCCATTGCACCATACAGCTCTGCCACGGCCGTTTGTGGTCATCAGCTCCCACCTCATGCTCCGGGACACGATTTGGGTTCGTTTGCCGTCTTTTGGGGCCGTAGGGCTTGTCCGGTGCCAAAACCAAGCACAGAGATGCAGCAGCGCTGCTGGAGCAATACTGTATATGTGAGAGTGAAGCCACTGCATAACTGTTGCACTTAAGAAACTTGAAAAAGCTAAATCACATTTTATTGCGGAACTTAAAGGGGATAAAACTGTTTTCGGGAGAGTCTCTCTTTTTGTCTTTGGTTTTTAAGCACACCTAAGCATGAGCCTGTGGAGACGCACGTGTTTGTTCCCCTTTCCGCACATGAGATGCTCCACTCAAAAAATAAACAAATTAATGCCTCCTTCCTTTATGGTATGGGATCATTACATTTAAAAATGGGGGAGGGAGTGGCGGAGGTTCCCAATGGATTTAAAAAAAAGAAGAAAAAGAAGAAAAATAAGATGATTTCAATTATTTATTCTCTCAGTGAGTAGGGAAGGGAACTCTAAAGTAACACGGAAAGGCAAATTTGAAACGGAAGATGGAAGAGATCAACATTTGTTTGCTAAACTGGTGCAAATAATACAAACTGTACCCACATAGCAGGGGTCAGCCCTACAGCAAAGCGATAAAAAAAATGGAGAGAAACCAGTATTTAGTCCTGAGTAGCTTTGAAAACTTCATAGGTGAAAAAAAGTCCACAGATCTTTTATGTTTTCTCTTTTAGAAAGAAAAAAACAACACCACGGGAGCCTATAACTGCGAAACATTAATTAAAAACGCAATAGGATTAAAATGATCAGTTAGAAGGACGGCTCATTGACAAAATCCCTGTGTGCCCGGCGTGGCAGGGATGTGATGTGCAAAGGACTCTCCCATGTGGCATAAATCTGCCACTGCACAGCGATTGCTTTGTAACGCAGCAAAGGCGGTTAATGCCAGAGATGGAGGGTAAAGACGGTGGAAATGAAGCTTGATTTAATCCTGTTTTCCGTTAACTATTCAGTATCCTACATGCGTGCACACAGAAAAGTCACTTATGAGTGACTTAAAAGTGAGAAGAAACAAAAATAATCATCTTTGCTGTGACTATATTCCAAACAAAAGCACATGGGAGACAGCATTTCTAAGCATTGATGCTTGGTCACATAAATAGAAAAAAATCTCTGCAGGTTTCATATTTAATTAACTCTTTGCCAAAGAGACCCTAGCGTGGGCAGAAGCAGTGTCTCCATCGCAGGTGGTGCCACGCCTCCAGCCCACCCCCTCAGCCCCACGCTATGGACATGCCCTTCGTGCACGGCCACCGATCTTTAGCAGAAGCGGAAGGGAAGCGGGTGAGCTCGTGGCTTCCCACCGCAAAGCCTCCGCGCCAACGTTTCCTTCCTGGCGGCCAGCAGTGAGCCGCCACGGGCACGACCCTTCTGACACTCTCTGCTGCTTCTCGTTCTGTTGGGCTTCAGCTGACCCGCAACCCCATGCAATTATTTTTTTTGCAACTTTTCTTTCCCATTGTGTATTTTACTACCGCAGATCTTTTTTGATAAACCTTTCCTGCCCGTACAATTACAATACTGCATTTTTATAGCCATGGCATGGATGCTGTGGCCCCTCATGCCATCCCACTTGGGCTGGCCTATGGTAGAACCCTCTCCTACTATGCTGTAGCCTCCTAACTAAAAATTCCATATAATGGCTTTAAACTAAAGAAGGGTACATTTAGACTAGAAATAAGGAAGATATTTTTTACAATGAGGGTGGTGGCCCAGGATGCCCAGAGAGTGGGTAGATGCCCCATACCTGGAAACATTCAAATTCAGGTTGGATGGGGCTCTGAGCAACCTGATTTAGTTGAAGATGTCCCTGCCCATGGCAGGGGGGTTGGATTAGATGGCCTTTAAAGGTCCCTTCCAACCCAAACTATTCTATGAGTCTATATATGTATGAGATCAAAAAAACCTGCACGGTCATGCTGCGAGGATCGCTATTTCCATTGCAAAACAGCAACACGGTGGTGTGGGGTGTGGGGTAACACGGGGAATGCGTACCAAACCACACCGAGGCCACCTGAGCCTCAGGATCGTCCTTGGCCACCTGGAAGTCCAAACTGGCACTAAGGCACGAACTCAGAGCTTCTGCGTCCAAGGCCAGCTGCCCCACTGGCCAGGGAGACCTCAGAAAACACCAGCCCATGGCCACTCAGGGTGCTGCAGTGTTGGGATTTAAGGGTTGCGAAATGGTCTCCCCTATGGAAGAACCACTGTGGACCCAACTATGCCTACGGTTTTGCAGCTGGTAGACACCTTACTGGGAGGTGCTAACGGCAGAAATGAAGTAATAAGGCTTTTAAATTCTTGCATTTTGTCAAACTGATAGAGGGGAGGAGGCAGGAGGTGACGGAAAGAGCCCCAGGGGTTGTCCTCATTGCAGTGTGCAGGATGTGGCCCTCCTGCCCTTTCCACTGCCACCTGCGTGTTGGTGGGCGCTAGATGCCCCATCATTTTAGCCCAAAATCTACGGGGCGGATGGGAGAAGGGACACTTTCCGACTTGCGGAAGGCTGAAGCCGGGGGATGTGGGGTGGCCCTACGCCAGCCTCAGTCGCGAGGCAGCGCTTGGATCTGGAAGGGCTTTGGGCAGCGCGTGAGGCTGAGCGTGAAGGCGAAGGTCAACGTGGCGGACGTCGGCACCTGGAAGGTGAACTTCTGCAGGAGGGCTGTGAAGAAGATGAAGAGCTCAGTCCTGGCGAGCTGCTCCCCGGGACAAGCCCGCTTGCCTGGAAAAGGAGCAAAAATAACCCCACCGAGTCCCGAGTGAGCTTCAACCGCCTCTTGGGCTCCTCTCACACACGCTGCATTGCACAGGCTGTGGGAGCTTTTCTTCCTCGAAAGGTTAGGTGGCAATGTTCACCCACACATTTTGCAGAAACCTTCCCCAGAAGTTTACTGCTGAGCAAACTGCCGCGGCTGTTCGGATAGACTAAGAGCAGAAACTAGGCAAAAAGAAAAAAACGTTTACGCAGCTTGCACAAGAGGAAAAAAAAGCTTATTTTTTCATCCTACAATAACAAATTGATTTCCCTCCTGCTCTGAGCAGTCAGCATTAACTGTTACTGGGATTTTCACCGTGGGGATGGGCTGAAAGCCGGACAAGGAGCAGCACCCCCGACTCTGGAGGGGGTGTCTTGGGGAAAAAATAAGCATTGCAAAAAGGAAAAACCATCTCCCCATCCATCATCCTACCTGCAGAGAAGGGCAGAAAAGCCTCCCGCCTCCTGTACTGGCCGTTTTCCAGGAAATGTTCAGGATTAAAGGTGTCTGGAGTCTCCCACACGTTTTTGTCGAACATTATCGAAGTCAGGCTGGTCATCAGGGTGGTGCCCTGCAAGAGGTGGAGAAAACGGGTGATTACGTGAAGGAGAAGAGCCGACATGTTGTCAGACTAGTTTATTATTAGCTCTGTTCCACACACAATGTAAACTACATTTTTTTTTTGAGGGCAAAATGCTTTTTCGTAAGTTATGTAATTAAATTAGGGTGAAAGCCTACAGGATTGTTCACTTCTGTGCTCATCTATATATCACCATAGTGTTGATCCGTACCTTGTGCTGCTGTCACCGGTGATGTTAACATAAACCACCTTTAAATTGATAATGTTGTGTTCCCATACGAATTTGAAGCAATTTAACCAAATAATTTTCAATCGGTCTGCTTTATTGTGCTTTTTTAAAAAAAGCTGATCTGGTTTTTCTCCATATCCTCCATCAGAAAAAGCAAAATATTTTAATCGGTGTGGAGCAAATTGCCCGGATTTTTTTATTTTTAATTTTCCTTGATGCAAGCAATCATATACGTGGAAGAGACTAGGCATATCTGAATCTCATATTTGCTTTCATAATGGCAGAACAGTGTGTTCACATCAATATCTATTACCTGGCTTTTATCAAGTGCTACTTTTAATAGCTAATTTTTAATACCCAAACTGTTTGCTTTCGTATGTTTCTTGGCCCTCTATTCCCATAATGCCTGGAGGATGTCTTGTGTAAAATTTAAGGGATAAACCTTGTAAAACTGAAAATTATGATCAGCACAGTAGGATTTCACAATTCCCCTCCATGAGGTGAGACCCATAAGAGCCCTATAGCATTCGGCAGGAAGGCTTCTATTTTCTATATAACTGTGATATTTCCATGAGATCCTGCTGGTTGGTTCCCCTCCAGGCGAGATCTGGGACTTGGGCCATGAAGACCTCTCTCTGGTGGGACAATGGGAGGGCTGGTGGTCTCCACATACTTTGGGCAGGTGGAAGCCTGCCAGGGTGGTGTCGCTGGTGGACATCTTGGGCACCCCCAGCGGCACGACGTTGCCCATCCGCAGGACCTCACTCAGCACCGCACTGGTGTATGGCATGTTCTCCTTGTCAGCCATGGTGGGCTGGCGGGACTGGCCGATCACCGCGTCGATTTCGAGCTGCACTTTCTCTATGGAAAGCAAAAAAAAAAAAAANGTAAATATGTAATGCGAAACAAAACAAAAAAAAAAAAAAAAAAAATCTGTGCTCAAAAGGTTCCCAATAAGAAACCTGGGGCATAGGCATGTCCAACATGGGGTAAAGATGGACATAGCTCCATTTTCTGAGTTTCACTTATCTGATTTTGGGCTAAATGAAGGGCCCATCAGTGGCCCTACCTTGAATATGGGGGTACGCAGCCATGTAGAGCAGAGCCCAGCGGATGGCGGTTGCCGTCGTCTCAGTCCCGGTTAAGAAAAGGTCCAGAGTGGAGCACAGCAGGTTTTCCTCATGGAAATATGAGCTGGTGTCACCCTTAAACTTGGGGAAAAGCATGGCAATGAAAACTCTTACTAGGGAGGCGATGCTTTCAAGAACCCAATCCAATACATAAGTTAAGTCCTGCTGCTATTTTATTATGCATCACCCCGGACTTGGGAATTTCTACGCCTTACTTTAATTGAATTTCAAACCCTATGAACTGCTTTGCAAGACACCCTATTTGCTGTAGAGTGACTTTTGAAAGCAGGTAGCGTTTTTAAATGTGAAGTTTCACAATAGCAAACACAGGCCTGCGAGCTCTCATAGAAATGTGAACATGTTCCCTGGGAGTCCTCCTACGCCACATGACAGAATGAAAAATGGAAGAAGACAAAGTGTAAATACTTTCAAATGAAAAAAAAAAATCTGTATGTTTTCAAAGTGATCAGGCTCCTGCTGTTGCTAAAAAGTTTGACGTGGAAGAGGTAGGGAGGAGAAGGCAACGCGGGAGGCACGGGTTCCTGTGACAAAACAGCTTTGAGTCCCGTCTGCTTATTTCTTGGGTTAAGATTTAGGTGGCTTTAGGTATTTCTCTCTTACTTTTTCTATTTCCTTCAGGTAACAGTCAATAAAATCTCCTGCCTCGGACTGGTCCAAATCCTCCTTGTGCTTTGCGATCACTCCCTTCACAAAATACTGAAGTTTCTCCCAGTGCCTGAAGATTTTCCTAAAGGGTCCTGGTAGCCATCTCATGACCAAAGGAAAAGCATTATACAGCTGGTGAGAAATCAAACAGAGCAAAAGAGCATTTCTTGAGATGAAAAAAAAGCAGGTATCACAGTTGAGATGATCGTACAATTTTTTAGCTCTGCTTGCTACCAGGAAAAAAAATGAGTTTTGCTGCAAAGGTCAGTTTAGTTACGCAGATGTAAACAAGTACAAACGAGATAAGAATCGGCCAGATGTTTTCTGCTGATCAGGTTCTCTAATATTGGCTGGCCAAAGCTGTCACCTAATGTAAGGTGGCCACCAGAGTCATAAATCAGCGTGGATGAAGAGGGGCACCTGAGCGCTGGGATCCGTGGAGGGGACACACAGCCCATGGTGTGCGGCCATGCAGATTGGCTAGGTGCAGTCTGTCCCCAAATCCACCTACTTGGGTTATAAACCTGGACTCTCAGATGGTTTTGTCCTAAATAAAAGCTATTTGAGAAACTGGTTGGGAAGGGGTGGGGGAAAAGAAGGGAATTTTCACTGAGAGTGCTACTAATTGACTCTTCTTTTTGTAGAAACATAGATATTTTTAAGGTTTTTCTGTTGCTCTTCAGTTATGTCAGGCATAAGATTGGTTTTACAACCCTGCAGCGTTTTTTCTCTATGACCCTCAATAATTTTAACTTGCTTCCTTGCTTTCCTGATGGATTTTGTATATAAACCCAGTCTAAGGTAAAACAATGCTTGTGGTCATTTCCCTTATAACATGACTCTTCTTCTACAGGGAAAAGCAGATTACATCTGCTTAGAAACTCCAGTTTCCGAGCTCTTATATGCAGCTGAAACTAGAAAAGCATCCGAACGGTTTTACCTGGCCCCAGAAACTTCCCATGAGCAGCAGCGTTTCAGCCAGTGAATGCAGTAATTCCTGGAAACGGTTGTCATGGTAGTCAAAGCGGTTCCCAAAAGTTATTGAACAGATGATGTTCGAAACAGCGCTATTAATTTTGTAATGAGGGTCAAATGGTTGTCCTGGAGGAAACAAAATGAAAGACAGCTTGCTTTTTTTTTTTTCTTTAAAGTCTCAGTCAAACCCACGTGGTCTACCACATCAACAGTTGGGAAGCTGGGGTGAGACCTCACTTATTTTTCACTTATGGTGGTGCTAAGGCTTCACCCCCTGTCTTGGGGTCCCCACCACCCCCATCACCACCAGTGTCCCGTTGGAGGTTGGAAGTGTGCCACAACATCCTTTCTCCGAGGACATCCCCTCCCATCTCCAGCTCAGGCTACTGGCGCACACTAATGTTAGCACAGAGCTGCCGAAGCAGGGTTTGAACTGTTTTCCAGGGAAAACAACCAGTAGGATGCCACGCTACGGCTGTCGGGTTTGCATGCTCCAACATGGCTTTGGTGCCAATTTTAAATGCCAAGAGAGGGTCCCTCGAAGCTTAGCCTGGGGCAGGGAACCCAGGACTAACCACACTGCAAAAATGCCATTGCACTGGCCTCTAACTGTCCACCACAAAGAAACCAAGTGAGATGGGAAAGAGGGGAGAAGGTGGGGGTTGCAAGTCTTTGTGGCTGCCTATAAAGTCCAGCACTAGCTCATATGGCCCATAGATATGAAGCACGTTAACTCCTAAAATCTCAAAGTGTGGTGTGATGTTTGTCACATCTGCATTTCTTGGGAGAACTACTGAGCAGGGACCACCATCTCCTAGGGCATGTTTAGGCAGCCTGGAGAGCTACTTGCCATGGTACAAGAGACTAATACCAGTAACGGATCCAGCCCAGCCCTGAGCTGCTGTTGCTACGCGTGGGAGCATCGCTTTGGAATGCGAGGCACTGGGCGCAGGGCTGCTGATCTCTCCGCTCTTCAAGAAAGTAATTAAACCGGGCTGCTGCTCAGATATTAGAGTGATGGACATGATCACTATTTGTCATTACTAATGGGAAGAAAGGCCCAAACCAGCAGCTTAATTAGTTTATTGATTAGGACTATAAAGGACTATAATCAATTGGCAACATGAAGTATTTGGCCTGTTCAGCGCAACGGCAATTAAAATGGAGCAAGTTCAGTATATAATTTCACAATTCCTATTTAGATCTTTCTTGTTTACTATATATAGCTCCATAGAATTAGCTAAACCCCATCTGCTTCTATTTAAAGCTGAAGTGCAACATCATCCATGTACCAACATACAAATTATTCTTACTAATATCCCTCTGGCAGTTCTTAAAAGCTGGACCATAAAAGAGCAAGGCACACGCTTCATCTGTGCACGATACAAAAGGAAAGCCTGACTAAACAAGTTTTAAAATACTTTGTGAAACCAAGGACAGGCAGAGGTTAACTAAGCCTCTGAGCATACGTGTCTGATGATAGCAGGAAAGCTGCATTTATTCCTCCGCAGAATACAGGAGAGACTTTCTTAGCTATATAAACATGCGAGTTTTAACAAACACCTAGTATATATTTGCTTAATATTAATAAGGAAGAACTAAAATAGTAGGCCTGAGGTCTAAAAGTGCTAAACGCACAGTCTGGAAGTGTACAATAGAGATTTGAGCTATTGAAGAAACATTTTGCACATTAGGAGCTGCATCAGAGTAAAGGTTTTACTTCTCGTCATTAATTTAGCTGGAAGCTTTGGGCACGGTTCTGTACCTTAGCCGCCCACCTTTCTCCTCCTCGATCGTCTCCACAAGGTACCGGCTCTCCTCTTGCACTTTTTCCTCAAAACTTACAGCAATGCTTTTCAGTGTCGCTGCAGCAAACTTTCTCTGTTGCCTCCAGATATGTCCATTTGATGATATGAGCCCTGCAGGTGGGAAAAACAAGTGAAAAAACCTCGCTCTGGGTCACGTATGAGTGACAGGATTCAGAAATGGCCCTTCGTCTTGAACAAAAACCCCAAACCAAAGCAAACAAACCCCGCAGACATTGAAAACCTATGGCTTTGCCTGGGAATCAAAATTCAAGAGTAATTGGCTTATGCTAAAGATCTAGCTTTATGGCTTTGCTTTAATCTGCTACTTTGTCACTTTGCGTGGGAAAAAAAGGTGTAAGCCAAAATACTATAAGTACTATCACGCTGTTGGCAGAGCTGCAGGCAGGAGCACCATACCCCGTCTCTGGAGCTATATGCAACCCAGGGGAGAAAAAGTAAAAGAGAAATTAAAACCAAGGGGAAAACTCTTCAAGTGTATCGATCGCTGGGCAGCTTGCGTTTATTTCTCCTCTTTCATCAAGACCTGACTTTGATCCCATCATCATCCCTAAGTCCCAGAGAGATTAAAATGTACATCTGTGAGATTATTAGACTCAATTCAGTTCTTGTCTTCCTCTCTGCAAGCTTTTATGGGTGCAGTTACCTAGGACTGAATTCAGCCTCTTTCACTCTAATTGTTATCATTGCAAATAGGTGAAAAAAAATGTACCAAAATCCTCATAGCTGTGCTTACCAAAGCCTCTAAATATTTCTTGGAGAAGTGGAATATTTGGCCGATCTACAAATACTTCAGCCTGGTGGACAAGAGCTTCTCTCACCGTTTGGTACCCGTTGACTACCACAAAAGTCAGACTTCCAAACTGCACGCTGAAGATGTTCCCGT
The DNA here is from genome assembly GCA_013398915.1 of Dromas ardeola. Classification (NCBI taxonomy): domain Eukaryota; kingdom Metazoa; phylum Chordata; class Aves; order Charadriiformes; family Dromadidae; genus Dromas; species Dromas ardeola. The sequence goes on from VYZM01010093.1 coordinate 1,602,717, forward strand.
ACTGACCAGTAAGCTGAAAGAGAGTTCATCGCCCTCTGAGAGCAAGAAGATGGAGATTTTTCAAAACTCACCCGGACAAGACCTCAAGAAATGGTATATAGCTTTGAATTTAGTCCTGCTTGGAGCAAGCGGACTTAAGAAAAACCCAAACCCAAGACTGCAGGTCACATCCAACCTAAACTATTCCATGAAGGTTGGAGATGGTGTAAAAAATGCTAAAGAGGTGTGGTAGTGGGAGAGATGGTTTGCTTATATGTGTTAGCAGGTATGACCTGGGTTTCACCAGGCGGTTGCATCAATTTAACTTGTAAAAAGGACATTAGTTGCTTTGTAACTGATGGGCATCTGCTCCATCTCTTTTCATTACAGGAAGGGTACAAGAGCTGAAGGCACTTGCCCTTGCATGGACTTTGCTGGCATTATTGTCTCCTGGGCAGTGTTCAACTCACGATGTATAAGAGCAAAGGGCGATCATATAATGTCTTGGGCCCCACTCTACCAAGGAGCTCAGGCCATCCTCTTAGTATGAGTCTACATGATAGGACACAAATGATCATCCTGAACTGCCATGGTGACTCCGAAAACCAGTCTGGGGCCAAATAGGTGACAAATAGTCATTGTGTGCATGTGAATGAATGTGACTGATTTTATTAATAATAATTGTGTGCATTGACAAAATATCCCAAGCACGCTCCTCAGCCTTCCTCAGGGGTCCCCCTAGGGGACACCCATGTTTGTAGCCTGTGACAACCCAGGGTATGTAGGCTGGTGTCAGCCTGCTAAGTAAATCCACGAGATAAATAATCACTAGAAAGGGTATTTGCAACCAGCAAGTCAGAACTTTTCCTTTCACTTTTTCAGAGAAGCATACTCAGCATGTATAAAATGTCACTCTTCTGTTGGCTTTAGTGGGAATCAAAGCTCTGGAAACCTTTCCAGAGCAATCACTGCCTCCTTCTGTGATGCAGGAGAAGCCACAGGGATGCTTCACTCAGGGTCTTCAACGTTTCTTTTACATGTAATAGGGCAAATCATCGGCCTCTGACCAAAGACAACGACAATACAATTTCCAGAGGTGATGTTCACAGTCCAAACAGTTCATTTGCCACACAGCACTTGCCATCCCTCCCCCAGCCTGGCCCAGCACCTCCAAACCCTTCCTGGGCTCCAGCAGAAAATGGTCGTGGTGGGAAGAGAGAGGAGGAAAATGTAGATCTTCCTCCATTACAAATTTCTTTCCCATTGAACCTTCCTACTCCCATGGAAGAGGAGGTGATAGTAAGAGATAAAACCAAAAAGGGTCGTCTCTCATATATAGTTATTATATAGTTAGTCCTTCAGAGGCTGCCCTTGCTTCACAGGTTTGGTGACAAAAGTCACTTAAGAGGTAAAATATTGTTAGTAGGAGAAATGTCCATGGAGCTCTTACCTTCTGCAGCGCAAGATGGAGGGGCTGCTTAAAGTCCACAAAGGTTCCCACGAGAGGAAAGAGCCGTGGCCCTGGAGGGAAATTCTTGGGACGTCTCTTTTTCACAAGGTCAATAATCAAAAGAAACGTGACCAGAATCACCAAAACAGTCCACCCATTCAGCTTTTCCAAGAAAGAAACCAAATCAGGCCAAAACCGAAGCTCCATCGTGGCTGATGAACTCACGGATTTTCATCCCAGGAAGGGACTTGGGTGCTGGTGTTACATTTGCTAAAACAGGAGTAAGAAAGGACTGGAAAGAAAATGAAACAAGTTAAGATGCTGATAGCTTCCTGGGGGCAGGACTTGCCATGGGTGAGCTGCTTTCTCATATACAGCTAGTGCCAGACCACCTGCTGAATAACTAAGTTTAAACACTGGGATCTCCAAAAACAACCCCAAAACCTCAAACGTTTGTCCAAACTAAAGCAATCTTGCAATCCTTTAGCTTTTCACCTCTGCCAACTCCCTAATTTTCTTATGGAAGAATATTTCTCCCTTCTGCCCTTAACAAGGAGCTCCTTTATACAGACACCTAGCTGGGATTATAAGCATTACAAACATTTGAGGTTGGGTGAAAGCAGCTTACTCGGCTAATTACATACGGTGGGCGTTGCATAATTTAAAAAACGGTAAGGCATCTGAGGTGGTGGACATCATACAAGTCGTTAAGGGGCTGATCCTGTTAAGTGCTAAGCACTGTCTGCGAAGGGCTGGATGCCTTCAGCGTCCACCAAAGCCTGCCCGGCTTTGAGTCATCAAGTGAAGTTCAGGCAAGGGAAGCACTGCGAGAGCCCAGGGCTCTGCCCAGCCACCTAAATGAGAGTTAAAGGAGCTTAATTTTGAGAGTGAGAACACAGGCTCATGCGCCTGCCAGCTAAAGGAGAGATTGGAACTTAGGCATTTAAATCTCCTGGGTTTTCTGAAAATCTCCTTCGAATAAAGCTTCGCTCTGTCCCGGGGGAAGGTTGCAGTGGGCTGGTAGTGACCTTTGTGACCATGAATCAACCTCACGTCCCTTGTCAATATTTTAGCTACAACTTGTTTCCAGCTTTTTTTTTTTCTTTTAAGAGATTTACTTTGCAAACAATCTAAATTTATACTGAAACAAAACCGTCAATAACGATTTTTCAAATTATTTGTTCAAGTTGTGGTGAGAAGGTCAGAAGGATGGTAAATTTTTATTGTCTTCAACATTTCTCAGAAAGCTTTAATTTTTCAGGAAGAAAAAGCAAATTTTCATAGGAATTAATAACGGGGAAAAACTTTTGGTATTCTCTAGTCTTTCACCACTTTGAAAAGCTTTGCTGTCCATGTCTTTCATTACCTTGGTGACTCCGGTGCCAGCAGGAGCACACACAGGCTGTATGTCAGACCTGCACCTTAGTTATTGCTGGAGTCCTTTTAAAGGCTAATACCTATCTGCAACCCAACGCTTCTTGGTTTGAAATATTATTTACAGGTTTACGGATGGCATTAGGCACCAAATGGGAAGCAGTAATGGCAGAAGCATCTCACATCACTGGTCTATAAAGTGTATGTTACATGTCACCACAGCACAGCTGTGAGCCGCGGTGGTTGGACATGTTTTGCTTGTCCCCATGCTGGTGTACCCGTGATGCTCCTGTACAGATTTGCATCAACACACCGATTCCACCCTTCCCGGTGCGGCAAGCCAAGCCTCACTTACCAGAGGCTAAATCAGGATAGTGGGCTCGTGCTCTTCATCCTGGCATCGGGGAGATGACTCGGTTGGTGGAGGTGTCAGCCTACAGCATGCTCAAAGGGACTGTGATGATAAGGCGTCAACTTCTGCTAGCCCAGTTTCACTCCTCTGTTCTTCGCTATGCCATATGATTTGTCAGCATGCACACAGAGTGCAGATCCCTCTACCACTTGTGGCTGCTGTGAATCGGGCTACGTGCAAAGCCAAGGTGTTAATGTGTTCTTCTGGGTGGTGTTGTGGGGGTGGATGCATCGTGGTTGACAGGAGAAATGTTATTTTTAGCAGGAGAAGCACATTTTGCATGTACTCACATGTGTCTTGTCAGTCAGAAACCTCAAGCCTATTACTTTGCCTTGAAGCTTCGCATGTCCAAATGTACCTCTTCACAAAGTCCTTAACATGCCAGATTTACTAAAAATCAGGGAAGAGCATTCCAGTATTACCAGGGCTCTCCTAACCTCCGTAGACAATAACACCAGCATGTTACCAAACTGTATTGCGATGATGCTATTTTTGGGTCCCAGGCTTTAATCAAATCAGTTCCCAGCACGTGGTGATGTGCAAATCCCCGAAGCACCGTTGAAGTCACATTGCTGCGGCGCATGGGCAGCACAAGTGTTGGACAATTCTTATTTTTGCAGTCTCGACAAGACCCTTAGCTGTAAGATCCTGGTCTCCTGGAAGATGTACCTCTGCCTCTGGCCATCACCACAAACACAGGAACATCAGTTTTCTGTGGTCCAAATACCAAAATGTAAATTAATATGAGATAGGATGTACACCCACACGTCTAATAGGGAGTGGGATGTAAACCCACCTTCCCCAGTTCCTCCTTGAATACATCTTCTGACCACAGTACACAACTTTTTGATCACCTCACCTGAGCTCATGGATACTGGGTAGATAAATTGTGCCATATTGCATGGACACACGCACATCACTGCTTGAATATTAAGGCATCTTGAACAGCCAACAGACAGAAATTGGCCCATATGCTTTGTACCTTCTTCCCTGGCTAGATGTCTAACTGTGTGCAGAAGGTTTTGAAACACAAAGAGAAACATTCTGTTAAAAATGCAATTACCATTTGTTTTTCAAGATATAGTATCCCATTATTTTTTCCAGAGAAGTGAAATTCAATAAGGTTACAACAGAATGTAGTCCAACAGTTACCGTACTTTCAGAGCATTATTTAAGCTACAGAATTTCTTAATGATTAGAAACATATGTAGGAAAAATCACATGCAAAATGAGAATGACTGGAGACAATTTTCCCCCTGAACACTTTTTTTTTCAGGCAAGTAACAGCTCACCCACCACTGTGGTTCCATCCACCACGTTGGAGGTGTGAGACCCCCGCCCACCCGCCGAGCCGTGTGCTCAGGTCGCGTCAGCCGACAGGCTCCAGCAAAGTCCAAGGACCCATCCTGATTTACATCAAGGAATATTTTCCTGCTTCTTTCCTCCTTATGTCAGACCCAAGTGAGTGATGCCATTTTCACCCCCGGCAAGCTGGTGAACAGCAGCGACCACCCCGATGTGCGTGTCAAGGCCACGTCCCAGAGGGCTTTCATGCAGGTGCAGCTACTATTTCATGATCCAGCCCAGGTGAGTCCCCACGGACCTGGAGGCAACGGCAGTTTTGGACACTCATTTCCTTTCAGGATTTGCTTTACTGGATCAAATGAAATCTACAGGAGATTTGCAATTGCAGGAGGAGAGGAACGGAGAGTGCTGGGGCACCCGTACCTCCCGGAGCAAGCTCAGGAAAGACATAGTTGAACCCAGTCCTTAAGTTTCAGTTCCCTGCTTGGGGTGATTTCACTGGGACATAAGTGCTCCCATGGGAGGTCAGGGCTCAAATATCTCTGGGAGTTTGACTCCAAGCCCCGAAATCAGGGAGCCAAGTCCATATTTACTGCTGTGCATGCATGGCAAATACTAAAGTGCCTCCAATTTTTTATCTTCTCTCTCTATCCTACCTAAGACTAGATGCAAATATTCTCCATCGTTTCCTGGGACTATCGCAGATCTCTCAACTATAGCCTCCTGGCCCCAACAACATTTCCAGCACTAATTAAAGCTACAAGGCAGGCAACTGTCACCATGAATGGGTAAACTGAGGCATTATGAGCTGCAGGGTGCACTTCTCGTGCCTCCAGGCCTTGAATCACCCCTGACTTTTTGGTCTTTGGGACAAGAATTTATTCCTTACACATCCCGGTGATGCATTGCCTTTGCCAGCCCTGCGCCGCCCCACACGGCAGACCCCATGCGGACGTATCGAATCAGATTTCGGGGGTGCCGGGTCCTTCCCCCCGAGGGGAGCCATGCTCCTGACGCTGCCGGCGGCAGCCGCCCACGATCCCCCCGGCAAGACCCCGCCACCGTCTGCCGCAACCTGGCAGAGCCGGGGCTGCAACCCCGGCCGTTCGCATGGGGCGGCTTCCCGCATCCGAGCTCTTCCCCCAGCTCTCCGAAAACCTCTAAAATACTCTCCTTTCTAAGATGCACCTTTTCAGTATTCACAGAGAAGAGTACAGTCACATATTCCTCTCAAAGCCACAAGGACTTGACTAGAGCTAAAATGTCATTTATGTACATATCACAAGCGTTTTTCTAGGCACAGATGTCTTTCTGGTGCCAATATGCTGTTTATGTACTTATCTGTCACAAGCACATGTCTACATACATATGCCCTGCTGGCAGAGGCACAGAGCATTTTGAAACTCTTATTAGACTGCTAATGAATAATACGCATACAAAGGAGAAAACAGAAGGTGGATCTATCAGGAACAGCCTCTTTCTTAACTACCTTTTAATTGTAGGAGAGGAAGAAAAGAGATGAATTTTGATATGTTGGCATCTGTGAAGGCCTGCTTAGCAGCATCGAACGCCATCATTTTAAAAGCGGATTTTTCACAGGTTTGGGTATTTGGGGGGAGGGGGGGAGATTTTTTTTTTTTCTTTAAAAAAAAAAAACCACAAAATTTTGACACTGAGAGTATTGCAAATCCTGGTGCCAATGATGTACGATAGTGTGATTGTCACCATGGAATGCTGAAAAGCCCGAGCAGCTGTTTGGCATATTGACAGTGCGAATTCGGAGCGTTTTAAATGCAAATGACAGTATTCAATTGATCGCACGAAAACAATGGGTCATAGCCTTACCTTTCCTTGGCTACGCTCTGAATAATCAGTCTGCAAATCCATGCACAATGGGGATATTGTACACATTCTGGGGATTTTGTTCCCCGAGTACATGGGGGTCGATATGATGCTTCTTTTGGGCAGAGCTGAAAAAGAGGTGCTGCCGCGCTGTCCTGGGCGCCAGGCTGGGGTGAGGTGGAGAAAGGGGCGTAATTTGCTCCAAATCCACCACGTCCTAAGTGTCAGCCTGTTTTTCTTCACTTCTATCCTTTCCTGCTTGCTCTTTAATCATTCCCAAGGGTGGCTGGCTTTCTGCCTGACTTGTCTCCATTATACCCTGCTGCAATCAATATGGCAAGCAGAAATCAGCAGGAGAAGGCATGTTCTGCTCTCGGTGAGAGCCGGTGGGAGGGAAGGAGAGCAGGCCAGCCAGCTGCAGCCCCAGCCCGGCAGGCAAACCGAAATCCAGCCGAAAAAGCCTCTGCCAGATGCCTGGGTCTTGTTTCCTTCGTGGTGCCCCCTGCCCGGCAGCGAACAGCAGGTAAAGGTCTTCCTCCCTCTCCCAGCCCAGGGAGGGCAGGCAGGAAAGCCTAGCCGTGGTAAAATTGCCACTGAAAACAGCTTTTTTGCAGTGGTGGAAAGAAGAAGGAGAAGGGTCCTTCCAAACCAGAAAACTCCAGGAATGGGGAACCCAGACTTTCACTCTGTGCAGGGTCGTTACATATGGACAGTGCTGAGAGCTTGATAGTACTCACACTGGTTCAGCTCTCCAAGGCTGGCCATGCTAAATTAAGGGCAGCCACTGCCACTCCTGTCTCTAGCCATAGCTTTTTGTTTTCAAGGCCCAGATTTCTTTAAAAACAATTTCAAACACATGCAGGAGTGCCGTGGGTGAGGACATCAGTCAGACAGTGCTATCTGCCCATGGCTTTACCTTACACCATACACGTATGACATCTCCCTCCAAGAATTTTAACTTGGTGAATTTCTTCCCCTTTCTTAATTTGTAAGACTGAAAGGTTTCCCTTTTTCAGGGTTCCCATTCCTGCAATCCCCTGACTGCAGCTAAATTGTACCAGTGGAGCAGTGCTTTTCTGTCTCCTGTGTTTCCATCCACCCTTCTGGTATTTCAATCGTAAGCATTTTGGGTCAGGCACTGTTTTTTGCATCTCCTTGATCCACGGATTATGTGCTCTGAGACGGCTCCGAGTACTACTGCAATAAAACCGATGCACAAACAGCATCACAGTTACCAGAGCAGTTGCCGAGACATCCGCGAGATGCCCATGCTGAGATTTGCATCTGGGATCATAAGGTTGAGTTGAACATCACAAATCACTGATGTTCTTGAACTCTCTGAATGTGGGGTCTATGTGGTGGGCTCCTTGGAACAGAAATTTGCTTCTCCAGGCAGTTTGCCAATTAGGAAATGTTCTATTTTAAATGGGGAGGTTCATGAGGAGTTGGAGGCTGGAGACCACATGGCTAATGCCATCCATTTATGGAGTCCTGTTAGGAGGCTCCACATTTTTTTTCAGGCTTTCCCAATCTTTTCCAGCAATCCTGCCTCGGTATGAAAATCAAGTGACTTCTCTGTACAGCTAAATTACACCTATTTCAGTGTTCAGCCTTTCAGTCTCTGAAGGAAGGCAATGAATAAAACCCAGCATAATTATTACCTTTGCTTTCCTAAGATAAATCTGTTTACCTGTAAAGCAGACATATTAAAAAACAATCAGCCAATAGAAATAATTAGTTACAACGTAGGCATGTGATTTGCTCAGCCTCTGGAACAGGATAGTGTCTTGCTTAGCTTGAACTCATTGCTGATGGATGCTTGGTGGAAGATCTTGGAGACTATGTACTCAGCTAAACGCCGGGGAGACCGAAAATGATTACTTCAGAGAGACATTGCTCAAGTCAGCTCTGCAAGAAATTCATCACCAACAGCACTGGCACCACACATGAGCAGCGGCGTATGGAAATCGAAGTGTAAAAAGTAGCAAAATAAGTGAACTAAGGGAATATTGCGTACCATGAACATGGGGGAATGCATCATTACCCAAAGGGAGAAACGTTCTTATTTAGCGGGTTTTTGTTTAGTTAAAGAAAACGCTTGTATGGGGGGATTTAGCTGTGAACACAGGGTCTTTGTTTTCTGGGAACAAGGAGAACCAAACCAAGCTTGGTAATGGATAAACTTTTTATCAAAATATGCTGAGCTCAAAGGTAAATCCTTGGGCTTGCTATCAAACGTGTGGGACTGCCTCTTGTACCTAAAATCCCATGGCCCAAATAGTTGCCCTTGGAAGTAAATTTATAGCTCATTTCTACTTAGCTCCAAGTGGCCAGAAGACCCCCTAAAATACAGCCACCACTGAGACAAGGAGAAGGGGCTGCTGAAAGAGGCTGCCCCCCCTCTTCATGCACATGTCTTAGCAACATTCTCTGGTTAAGTGTAAACCTTTAAAAGAAGCAGGTGTTGCATTTAGTCTGGAAGGCCAGTGCTTGCTATGAGTGCTTCTAGGGAGGTCCTCCTGCATGGAAACCAGGAACTGGGGTCTCCTTTGCCCCAAACAATTTCTGTGAGCCCTTTTACCTGAAAGGTGGAGCACAGCAGCCTTCAAAGGTTCATGAACATGCAATGAAGTGTTTGACTTCATGTTGAATATGACAAAACCCCTCATTGTTTACAAATAGCTTAGCACTTCTGGAACAAAAAAGAAGATGCCTTGTCTTTAGCTAAATGGAGGGGCTGATCTCATTCTTCCAGAAGGAGAAGGATAACAATAAAAGCACTCCACAATTGTCCCTTGTGATGACAGGACCAGCAGAATTTTTCCAATCTTCCTCCTGCTGGCAAACAGTAGAAGGCAAAAGTCTTGTGGAGACAGAAGGAATAAAACCAAAATGTCTTGCAGAAGGCTAGAAAACTTTCCCAAAGCATTTTTCTTTAAACTTAACCACATGATTTACAAGCTTATTATTAGTTCTCCCCCTCCTTACATAAAAAGAGAAATTTAAAAAGTGTAGATTAACACATTTTTGGATATCTTCCAAGCTCTCGATTCCTCAGCACAAAGGATTATTTTGACAAATCAAAGATCACTTTTTGGGTGGCCTGGAGAGATGCAAATTTGTGCTCTCTTTGTAGGAGAAATGATAGCTCCTCGAAGAGTGCTTACTTGTGTCTCTCAACAATTACAGAGAGACAAATCCAGGCCAGATTCTGATCTAGCTGCAATAAAATACTGCCTTCGATCCCTAAGAATTTTTTCCAGATTGGTCAAACCTGGGCTGGGGACTGCCTTGGGTACCTTGCTCTCTATTTGGTAACTACTTCGAAGCTACTAGAGTTCCTTCAGTGAAAGGAACCGTTGGGAGGTGCTGCAAGACCATCTTCAGTGGAGGCCTCTACTGAGAACAGGCAGTTTATTTCATGGTAATTTATTCTTAATTTTAAATTTATCTGCTTTGTATCACAAGCTGCTTGTGCGTCTGGATTGCCTGACGACTCTTTTTTAAAAGACGTCTGGCCATTGAACAACAGCTGGATCACACTAGATGAGTGCAGAAAACGCCCCTGAGTGGATGACTGAACGATGTTGTGGTGGAGAGCACATACCATGGTAGAGAGCGATAGTTGGGCTGTCTACTGCCCTGCTCCTTCTGGTAGCAGCGAGTCCTATTTTGGTGTAGCAAAAAAGCAAAATGCCTAAATTGACTCATCCCGTTGACCGAGAGCAGCACTACTGGATATGTCCTGGCGTCATTGTGGTATCCAGGTGGACACCGTAATGCCATCCATGGGGCATGCTGGGTTTCTCATCAGGACCTAGCTGCAGGTCACAGCCTAGCCCTGCTGCAGTGATCACCGTGCATCGGACAAGAACTCCTCATGGCCTTAAAGCATATGGTCATATCAATACATTAAAGCGCATATTGGAAAAGTAAATGGATCAGCAGAAAAAATGCCCAGGGTAGTTCAGAGAGGCAGTTTAAGAACAAATCAAACCACTGTGAAAGAAACAATTGTCCTGAAATGGAAAAATATATATATATTCACTTAAAGGCAATCTTCGCAAACAGGTTGAACAAGACTATGAGGCTGGAGGAACAGATGGGAAAATGGAACAAACAGATGGAAAAACTCTATTTCTGAAAAAAAAAAAAATCAATCTATTTGTAAAGCTATAGCTACTTTGAATGAATGCCTCAATCTTAGGGAGCTGAGGCATCAGAAAATTCATAACAAGGCCGTAAATTCATACATCTGAGATCAATAGGATGGCAGGTCTTTTAGGCAGGTGAATAAGGTGCTTCTCAAACAGCCATGTATGTTACTTATCCATACCTAATGCCTCCATCCACATGGATACCGTGTTGTCCGTGTAGGCAACACCTTAGTCACTTTACGGTTAAAAAAATGTCTTTCAGGTTTTCATTAGCCATCATTGGCTAATATGTTAAAAGAAAAGGAGCATCTTCACGTTGCTTTCTGTCATCTAATCACAGGAAAGAAATGGGCTTGATCTCACCAACACTGGTAGAAAAGTCCTACAGACAATAGGGAGAAGGAGTGAGCCCTGTGGCTCAGTCCACCAATTTCATGGGGAACTAAAGCAATCTCCATTAAATGCCTTCTATCCATCCAGCTGTCCTTGGTCAGCAATCTGTGTAGTCACAGTGGGGAAGATCAAGAGAAAAAGAGGGAGGAAAGGTCTGGCGCTACACCGACTTCAGGAGGAAACCTCACTTGCAGCAAGCAAGCTCCAATGCACGAGATGAGACACAACGTTGCAGGAAAATGTGGGTCCTGTGCTTTAGTCAAAGAACCACCACCCTGCAGAAATAAATCCAGCCCTCACTTCGCACAGTGTTCCTAGGTGAAGATGGGTAAGATACTTACAGCAAAAATTTTGGGCCACGGACCAGGTATCCAGAAACTCTCCCTGAAGTAAATGACTTCAGCAACCTCCGAGCAGTGACATGCATTAGCAATAACAAAAATGCAATGCACAAAATGCTAACTTACTCTGAGGACTCAGGAGATGGGTGGTTTGAGCTGGGCAGGCAGCGTTAATAGGTACTGGTTTATGATCTTGGCTTTAATCCCTCTGAATCACAGCTTCACAGCTGCGAGAAGGGACAGTAGGAGTGCTCCGGCTCACTGGGGAGATGCGAAGATTGAATTTTTAACTGAGTGCATTTAGCAGCAAGGGGGTAAAAAAGGACATTTGCTTTCAGCATGGGGACCGGGATGGGGATAAGGTGTCAGGGACCCACCTGCCAACTGTGTTTTGCTCTCTTCCTCATTTCACGTCATTTCTTTTAAGTCGGTGCAGGGCTTTTAAGGACTGTGTCCCATATCTGGGTCTTAGCAGATTTGCCTACTTGTTTTCCTGTGCGTGTTTCTGGGACTCACAAAAGCGTCTTTAGTGCTCAAGTAAGTTCCCCTTCGAGGAGGGACTGTCAAAGACGGGCGCTAATGTCATTAGCAGGTTACAAGGGGGAAACAAGAGAGAATTTGCTACAGATCCTCATTTCCATAATCTTGCCTTGACATCCTCGTTTGTCAGTTCTTAACCTCAATTCCTTAACCTCCAAATCTGTGGAGTCACTGACCTTGGGGATTTGTCTTCAAACTGATTTCAAGTTTTAGGCAATCTAAATTAGGCTCCCCGTGACAGAAGACAAAACTTGGTCTTTGCACCCAAATGTGAAAGACAGGCCCAGAGTGCAAGTGAAATCTTGCAATCATTTTTTCAAACCATCTGCCCATCTGCAGTCCCAGAACAATATCAGTTCGGTGCTGGCTTCCCTCTCTCTCTCACAGGAATAAAGAAATTACCATAAACAAAGCAGATCAAGGGTCTATTTAAGCCAAATGCAGCCAAGACACATTGCTTCAGAAGGGAGCAGGAGAAAAAAAGAGCTACAGGGGAAGTTTCTTCCTACCTCCCATTAACTCCAGTTTGGCCAGTGACGCCGGACACGACAGTGTAATTTGGAGTGGAGTGGATGGTGCTGTGTCCCTCTCCATGGGCGCTCCGTTTCCAGGGTATTTCTGCGGCAAACAAAATTGATCACCACAAACCATTCTGGACAAAGAAAAAGAAAAGAAAAAGAAAGAAAAAAGACTGCAGAACTGCTCCCTAACTGTGCGGAGGAGGGACAATACAAGAAAATAGGGAAATTAGGCTGGACACAAAGAGCTTTTTGGTCTCTCAGACCATTTCTGCGTTGCACATGGCAGTCAAACCAATGCCTGAATCATGCTATTTATTTCAGGGTGTAAAGCCATTGTGAAAAGATGCATTATTTCCAAGAGTGTGCTCTGAGTTAGAGAGTCTGCGGCGAACTGGCAGGGCAGCTTGGCACAGGGATTTTCTGGAGCAGCAGGTAGAGATGAACAACGGGAGCTGGACCAGTCCCCGCATGACGGGGAAACAGGGGAGGCAGGGAGATTAAATAATTCAGTGTCTAGGTTGATGTGATGCACGGAAAAATACCGCCAGAAGTCATGAAGCTAAATGCTCGGGTACCTCTTCAATGGATCAGAGAGCAGGTTTTTGGGGGCAAAGAGAGGGAAATGGGCACAACCATGTTGGGGAGCAGCTTGTGTAACCGCAGTGCGAATGGTGGCGTGCGGGGCCACGCGTGCTGCAGAGAGGCTGCCCCCGAGGTGCCGAGAGGGGGAAGGAGATCTGCGGGAGCCTCAGCCTCATTATTTCTATGTTCAGCTGCCTAATTACTACGTGTCAGCTGTCTGTTGGAAGGAACGATGTACTGCAGCCTCTCGTTTGGGAATTTATAGTGATTAATGGGCCTGGAGGGAATGACTAACGAGGAAATGTTAGAATTAGTAAATATGCATCACCGTGCAATGAGTAAACCAGGGGACGTGACAAATGAGCCCAAGTATGTGAAGGATGTAAATGTTTCAGAGGGACAGCCTTTAGGAGGCCTCGGGGACCCACTGAGACCAAGAGGAACAGGAGGATAGGAGCAACAGAGGTGTGATCCCATGAGTTGATGACAAACCAAGTAAGAAGGATCCTCCAAAGCCTTTCAGACAGTCCTAGACAGACCTGGAGGAACAGACTGACCCTGACACAGCACTGAAATAGGACTGCAACCCTGTTTCCCATTCACATTGTTGTCTCCTGTGGAGCACAGCAACGAGCACCAGTGTAATGACCCCATGTTGGGTGACCACGGTGATTGGTCCTACATCAGGACCTGGGTCTTTGAAGATACTTAGATACGTAGCTGCTGCAAGACCTAAACCACTTAGTTTATCCAGAAATTGCTTTCAGTTCGTATTTGTCTACTAAATAACAGCTTTGCTGCGTGCCGGAGACATGTTGCTGGTCCAACACCCATGCGAAGTAACACCTGCAGGTTCAGCCTTACAGGCAAGGACAACAGGAGACAGCATCACGGAGAGCTCTGAATTTTGGGGCTACTTTCCTGTATATTCCTATAGACGAGAGATGTATAATCCCTCAGGAAAAATTCTACCAATTTCAGTAAATTCTATTAGAACCTGTAAAATCATTCAAATGAACAGAGTTAAGGAAGAAATGCAGCTCCTTTACTTTCTTGGTCTAAACTCTCATTGAGGTCATCTGGCAATCACTGGTCTGCTACATCTGTCCATCATCAGCATCTTCTGGTGACACCACTCCCTGAGCAGTCTACTGTAAACATTTATGTCGATGTTTCTCTCTTTATGAGAAGAAACTAGAACCCCAGATTCAAATGTTCTTGGGTTTGGGGTCATGGAAAAATCTAGAATTATATCTGCCACACAATTCTGTAATATGGTCTCATTTGCACCTACCAGATCAAACCCCCACTCCACACGGCTTTCCCATTTTATTTCAAGCACAGCAACATTATTCAAATTTCACCCAATTGAAAGATGCAGCTGTTCCTATTTTTGGTGCATCCCTGTTAGAGAATAGGAAACAAGCAACAATTCTGCACTGTGTTTGGTGATCAGTGATATTCTGTCTGTGAGGTTTTTTTCACTCATTGGAAACAGAAGTCAGGGGAGCAATAGTTTAGGTGCTTCTGCCCTTTGAATACTGCAGAACAGCTGTAATGGTATATTTTCTCCACAACATATGCTTCTGAAAGCTGAGACAATTTTCAGAGGACATAACTAGATGATAGCTAAGGCTATTGTTTTGGAAAAGATAACTTTCCTTTTCCAGCATGCCCAGATGCAAAAAGAAAATTATTTATAGGAAAAAACCAACAAAACAAACACCACCCCCCCCCATCAACTAATTTCCTTTTTGAAAATGAACTGATCTAAATAACTCCTGCCTTGGTTAGTGCGTACAGTGTCTAAATCCCATAAAATGGAGGGTGAAAAAGGAGTGAAATAATCTCTCATAGTATATTGTCATTCAGTCTGTGCATTAGCACATACTTAGCATGCACTCTGATTTGCCAAAAAAAACAAGATGTGGCAAACAAGGAGAGTTGCGCAATCCCAGAAGAGAGCACAGATCCCATGGTTTTAGGAGCCACATGTACATGCAGCTACATAAAACTGGTTTAACCACTGGATTAACCAGATCCAAACAGACCCAGTACACAGGGCATGAGCTTCAACGTCCACACCTTGGCTGGCCCAGGTTAGCTGCTCGCTAGCTGGTCTGGAGGACTATGAAGCCAGATGAAAGACTAAAACAGGTTAAAGAAGGACCGAATGCGCAAACATGGTAAGTGGAGATGAAGTCACTTGTCCATGGCCATGCAACAAAATCACCACGGAGCTGGGAGGAGAACCCATATTTCTTGACTTTCAGGATTATGCTTTACCCACAGTGCCATCACTTAACCTTTGAAGAACCTCTCCAGTGAGGTTCATAAATTGTTTTGTCTTGGAAAATGCAACTGTGGTAAAAAATGGTTTTAAAACTGTTTATTTTCATAGGATAGATCTAATTCCCAAACCCTACATCATGTAAGCAAACCTCTGAGTATAGCCTGTCTGCTCCTTGTATTTTATTTATTTTTTTCTTTTTCTTATATGTTACACAAATAGAGTGTTCCCTCCAACTTTCTGCTCTGGTGTCTCCTGGTATCCCACCCATTAGTCTGACTAAACTACAGCCAGAGTTACTTCACTTTCTCTCCCTCCTGGCCACATCATTTTGCACTTGGAGCCTTGTGAGCAGGAATCTTTCACTCTCCTGGGCTGCTGCAAAGGAAATGATTTCTAATCAAACCACTAATCATTTTTGCAGAGATGAGGAGAGGAGAACTGATCAGAGGATGACTGTGAACTCTTACAGGCAGCAATGGGGTCACTCTGTGTTTAGAAGCACCTTAGGGCTTTGAAAGCAAAGCAAAACCATCAGTCCTGTCCACCTCTACTTGCTGAATGGATAGCAATGGTTTCTCTAATTATTTTTTTAAGAGAACAAGTACATGCCTCCCTTGTTTGTAGAGATCAACACCAACAAATTCTTCGTAGGCTGCTTGACTCCATCCATTCCACTGGCCCTGCCCGATTGGTACCAAAGTCGCTGCAGAGTCCTTCTTTGGTCTTTCCTAAAGCAGAAATGGCAATAGGAAGGCCCTTGCAACCACTTCCCTCCTTAAAAACACTCACAAAGACAAGTTTGGCAAACTGAAGACCTTCTCCAGTGCTTCCTGCAGGCAATGGGAAGTATCTCATGGACCCAAACATACCTTGAGAAGCAGCCCAGCACTACTCCTTTCTCTGGGAGCAATGATATAAAGCAGTAAATCCCAGTTTTAAATCATGACTTTCCCCATTTCCATAGGTCTATGGCTGCGGCCAAATGCCACTTCCTATCGCTCATACCAGTGTGATGACCACTGCACACCATGTGAAGGGAGAGGTCATCCCCTGTAAGAAGGTACAGAACTGAACCACGGCTGTCACGTTCCCTGGTTTCACCACTGGCAAAAGCAGTTCAACACTTGGTTGCAACAATGGATAATAAAACATTTAGTTTCAATATTATATACACACTAGTTACAATCAATCCATCCCCAAATGAAATATTTCATTTCAATTTTCCCAATTATGGCTTTATTTGGGGGCTGTACATACAGGGAGAAAGGACCTCTATTTTTCAACAGCAAAATGTGATGTTTTTGAGTCTACTTTTGCTGTTGGAAAATGACAGGATGGAAAATCCACAGCTATCTCTACTTGTAACACATCACGGTTAGGTGTGTGTGCGTAGCACTTAACACAGCATAAAACATAACATAGCACATAACACATCCAGGTGGGTGTGCATATGGCATGGGCGCAAAAAGTAAGTTTTAGAGACAAAGTTTGAGGACACAGAAACTATTGGAAAAGGAGGGTTAAATAGCATTCGGATCAGATGGTACAAAGAAAGCTGTATTTCCTTGATCTCAGGGGAGGTTAAAACACAAAAGCCAGTTTGCAGGTGACACTGAAAACGCTTGGAGTTCCCTTCGTTTATTATTGGCTATAGGGAGATCTGGTGCAAGAAAAAGTATAAAATACAAAGTCATTTGTACTAGGGAAACAATATCCAGCCCTCAGCAGAGATAAAACCCAGCTGATGTTTCTGAGTTGGAAGCGAGTGCAACTGGTCAAACATGCCACACGCTTTCTCCCCCCTCCATCTGAAAATAACACTTCTGCAAAATTTTCTGGGAGCATGAAGATTTCAACAACAACAACAACAGCACCAACAGAGTTCCCCATATGCTGCGTTGTTTACTTTTTGCGGGAAATTGTTGACTGATTTTCATTTTGCCACATGTGAGATAAAACACTCTACTACCCTTTAATTCAAGAAAATCTTTTAATATTCCAAGTTTCTCGTGTGATTCAGAAGGGAACTGTTTCTAAATGCCAGCCTTTCCTGCTGGGGGGTGGAAAATGCCTGTTTCTGGCTTGGTTTAGCGGCAGGCTGGCGGCAGATTGGCCTTTCCAAAGCAAGGTGCCTTGGGCAGTGACAGAAAGAGGTGCCCAATCTTCGGCCAAAATAGACCTAAATATCACCCAGAACCAGGGGAGGAAATTTTTTAATAGCTCACCTAAAAAGGCAAAAATTATTAGCCAAATGTTCCGGCAATATCACAGTTAATGCAGACATTTCTGCTGGTAAACACGTGGAGTTGCCTGAAGTGGGTCAGTTATTGCCCTAGGAACCGCTGGCCAAGCCTGACCTCTCCACCTAACACCTGGGCGTAATTTCCAGCAGCCCAGCCGATGATTCCAGTGAAATCAAAGCCGATGCAGCCGTTGACTTCTAAGATCTCTGATAGGGAGATCTCAGCTGTGGTTACCAGCTGGGCTCCGCAAGTGTCATTTTCCAAAAAACCCATCTGCCACATTGAGGCTCCACTAGCCAAGAATCTGCTACTTACTACCACAAAACTGCTCCAGATTTTCGCAGAGGTAACTACCAGCATTTACATTTTGGGAGGGACAGAGAAGGTGGATTTTAGGAACTGTTACTTTTAGTGTTGAAAGGAAATTTTCATCTTCCTGCACTGGTCCAACCCTGCCTTTTTCTATTCCATTCTCTTGTTGTGCTACCTTGTTTTTAGATAGGTGCCCTTAGCTTCCCAGGACTATGGGCCATCTCATAGCTTTTATCTTTCTCGACATTTTGCATCTGTTTTTTTTTTCTGTCTCTAACTGCTGCCTTTGCCTTCAGCCTGGCTTCCCTTTTCTCATATTCAAGCTTAGAGGCAGAGACAACCCAGCTGAGATTCACATCTCCGTGGATGTTGTATGTTTCTGGGGTTGATATCTACGTTGGAGCTAGTGGTCTAGATTCCCTTTAGCATCAATGGAGAGAAATGAATGGCTAAAGCATGATTTATCTGACCTACTTGAGGCCTCTGAACTTAGCAGGAGGTACTTCCTGCATCACAAGCATCTCTTTTCCTCAATTACCAAGCAATGGAGAAGTCAATGTCAGGAGAGATGACTCCTACCCTGTATCACCGAAATTAGTTTTAAAAATGCTCTGAATGTGTCTTTCCTTTGGGAGGATCTTGTCCCTTCATGGATGCCTTTCTATTACCCCTTGGCTCAAATGATTTACAGGCACCTGCCTTCCCAGGGGATGCCACCAAGGTGCATGTATCTGGTGGTGGATTTCTGCAAGGTCTGGCAAATCTACCCACTGTTATTGCCAGGGTGTCTGGTATGAGTTTTCTCCAGTATATGAAACCTAAATAACCATCAACGACCCTATTCGAGGAGTATGGTCATTTACACGCAGGGAGGTAAGCTGCAGAGTGAAGGTTTTTTTGGTAGAAAAGGGGATTTATCATGATGGATGAAGGGCATTTTTAGCTTGGGAGGCAGCTGGTTTCTCTGTGGCCAGATGGCCACAGGGTCCAGGCCAAACTTCGCATCTTGACCGTGCTCCAGTGTGATGATTACGACTGACTGAACTCAGAGTTTGGCCACAGTGCGAATATTAAACACCCCAGAACGATTTCTAAAGATTATTAGATTAGTGTAGCACCCAGCTTGACATCTCACCAGTGGGCTAGGAAAAATGGGAAACAGAAATCAATAGCTTTAAAACAAGGGCTGTTATAAGAAGTGCTAAGAATGAAACACTGAACCGTTCAAACTGGAAGAGATGGAGATGCTGGAGCCCACCTAACATACAAGGAACTTTTAAAATGGACAAAATCTGAGCTCAGATCTGGATCCTGATTTTACAAATGTGCATTTTTATCAATAAAAGTATTTTATCAAAAACATCTCAAGACCTTCTGGTTCTCCATCTTTGGCCTCGTACTGAAATTATGATTTTTGAGCCATCTCTATTAATTACTCGTAGAGATGGCATATGATTATCCAGAATTACATCCCAAACGACTGCCATTAAATTCAACTTGAGTTCCCCTTATGCTAAAAACAGATGCATGAAAACCTGTTAGCAGTAGTAATCTTTAGGCTACTTTAGTAAGACAGCTGAGCGTGGTGGCATCTTGGGAACTTGCTGTCAAGTAAATCCCTGTTTTGGGGAGGGGCAGGAGGAAAGGGAGAACCAGGTCTATCCAAAGGGGTAGGGTGAAGATCTGGTACCTTTTTGCTCTGGTCGTCTGGTATTAATCTGTAGCCAGGTGTCTGTCAAAGCTCCCAAAATCTTGGGGTTTCCTAGAGACAGATGAAAGAGATCGTGCATGAAAAGGAAGTCAGCTCTGAAATCGATCCTGTGCACCAAAAAACATGGCAACAGAAAACGCTCACTTTCCTGCAAAAAGGCAGACCTTATGCCTGTGTATAATATGTATTTTAAGAGCTAAACACAAGGACCTGATGAACCATGCTAGCACAGAAAAAAAGGAGAAAAATAGGAAGATAAATAAAAGTAAAACCCATCTGAATTAATTGTGCTGACATGGCAAGCTATGAGGGTGACCGAGATACAAAAAACCTCTTAGGGATGAGTAGTTCTACTAACAGCCAGTGCAACTTCTCCGGCCCGGGATGCCTGCAACCGGCTGCTGCCAATCGCGCGACACGGCTCGTCGATGCATCCCGGTCCGGGGTTCATCCACGGAGGGAGGATCTTCCTCAATGCATCTGCACTTCGTTAGTAGTTTGTAGACTGCTAAATGAGCAACAGACCCCAGCATGAATACGCATTGTCTGAGCTCGGCTGATCACACTGTGTGATAAAAGGGAGTGTTAGAAAAAACTGCTGTTCTTCAGTAAACATTGGAAAAGAAGACTGAAGATTAATTCAAACAGCTTGGATAACTGAAACAAGAGAAACGAGCTGAATATTTCCAAATATGGGCTACCTTACTCCAGTATCAAGCCAGCAGAACCTTGGGGCATGCAAGCCAACCGAGCTGCAACTCCCTGGATAACAAGGCCTTAATTAAAAGCTAAATTGCACATACATAAAAAACCCACAGGGCTCACTTCAGCCACAGAGGTCATGAAATCACAGGCAATCATATGACAAACATTAACCCAAAAGGGTCCAGGGAACAACTGCTCTGCACACACTCACTCAACACAAGCCACAAAAACACTTCAGAAAAATGCCATAACGAGCTTAAGGCTTTTTGTACAAATAAATAAAGCCACAAATAGTAACACCAAAGGAAGAGAGAAAAGGAACCACCAAGGGCTCTGGTCTTCTGTAGCGGGGATTTGTTCAGTGAAGATGCCAATTTAATTCTAAGAGAGAGATTATATCCAGTGCCCCCCCACCCCTCCAACACCTCGCTTCTCCGCTTCGCTCCCCCAGCAGCTCTTGCTAATCTAATCTGGAGAAAAAGTCTTCCCCACTCCAAATCTGGCACTCATTTTACCCTCACATATAATCAAAACATGCCAACCAGCACTTGAGATGTTTTTCTTTAATACCATTAGGAGCAATAACACACCATGTTCAACATCCCATCTCCAGCTGCTTTGGAGAAAAGCAGAAAACCCCAACTCAGCCACCAAACTATGCACGGGGAGCACAGGGAGAGGAGTAATTAGATGATTTATGTAATTCCCACATTCAGCTCTGGGTTTTATTTCCAGAGACGCAGAGCGCCAACCAGCACCCTGTGTTGGATGGTCCTCTGACCACCTTGAGCCCTCCTTCTGCCTGGCGAAGGGAGCAGCAGATCTCCTCATGTGTACCGTGGCATTGAGGATGAGCACAGATGGTCCCACATCGCTGTTGGATCCAGGAGGTCAGTGCAGGGTGATTTATCTCTCAGAGCACAGCAGACCCTGGGGCTCAGCTGGTGTAATTTGGGGGCAACCCAGCTACTGCCATAGACATCTGCTGAGGATCTGCTCCTCTGTTTCTGCACTATTTTTGCCATTAAAGACCAGCAGCTTGCAAGAACAGCAGTAAGAAAACCTATAAAAGAGAGAAGATTTATATAGGGTGCACCAGGTGTGTTGTCCCTGTTGGTGTGCACTGCCTTTCGATGAGAAGTGACATTCCTGCTTTGGCAGCACTGAGCCACCAACGGCATGTTATGATGCACAATCTGCCCTTGCTGACTCTAGGCTGCTAATTTTGACTCAAGAACACCATTTAATGAAATTTCTTTGCCTTTTCCTTTCAGCTGGAGGCTTGCAAGACCTTTTCATTTGGAAGAAACGCCAACCCAAAGCTCAGTGTGGTGCTCGGAGATGGTGGGGTTGCCCATAGCAGGCTTCCTCTTAGGAGAAGGCTCCCCGTGCCTCTGGGTCCTTTGCCCAAGTAAAATGCAGCCTTCCCAGATGGCTCATTGCATCTCCCAGGTGTGACACGGTGTGGTAAGCCCTTATCCCAGAGGACAGGCAAATGAGGAGTCTCATGGGAATGAGTTGTTCTGAGCAACTCCATGTTCAACTTCTATCTGTAGGAGGGAACATGTCAGGATTATAAACACAAGGAAAAAAATAAAATCAGATTTTGCCAAAAATTCCTGAGCTTCACTGGGTGGAAGGCCAGAACCTTGCCGAGAGCAGGAAACGAGGATGTGGATCTATTCTTGAAATAAACAATGTCCTCCCAAATAGGCTACAAAACAATACAATTAAACACAGTCTGCCAACGGAAATACACTTGGGACAATGCTTCCCAAGCCTCCCCTCTTCACCCACCACTATGTGCATGTTGTGGATGTGGGTTTTTTTGTTCTGGTTACTGAGATAGGAAGAAAGCAGCCCCAGCAGCATCGCTGTTAGGGCTGGATCCGGAGGAGGCACCGAGCAATGCAGCTGGATTTTCCTCCAAGGGTCCAACCGGCGGGGATGTGGTCACACAGCTGTAAGTGAAGAAGCTGTAGCTATAAATGAGTGTTGTTCTCCATCTCCTGACGTCAAGGGAAGCTTTGCTGGCGAACCCTGCCAAGCGCCGAGCTCCGGAGAAGCTCTCCTACCCCACGCAGCCCCCACACACCCAACGTGAGATCGCAGCCGTCTCCCTCCCAGCCGGGTGCTGGCACACCTCCGCCTCCTGGCCCTGAGCTGCCGGGGATGGGGGGGGATGCTGCCAATAGTTGCTTGCCCAAAAAGCCACTTTCCATCAGCAGCACCTCATGCCAGACCCCAAATAGATGGAGGGAGTGGTGTGTGTCCTGGGGACCCCAGGGCAGAAGTGTCGCGAGCTGCCCCGATGCACGGCAGCGTGATGAAGAGAAACCATCTCACCACCAGCTTTACCCTCTTTCGCTTTTCAATCAACACCTGGGTTTGAGTTGCTGCTGCTCTTTATTTCTGTTACTGATAGGGGATATGACACTGCATTGCTCCCTTTCACAGGGAGGGAGGAGAAGAGATCTTCGTGCCGCTTCCAGAAAAAAAAAATAAATAAAAAAATCTTACAGGTATTTCCTTCCACAAATAGTCAGGACTGAGCTGCAGAAAAAGTGATGCCAGGAGAAGCAGGTAACCCTCCTGCAGCTGAGACGCAAGATTAAAAGATGCCATTCCTAGCACATCCTTAAACAAACCCACGAGAGAAGCCAAAGCCACCCCAAACTTTCCCCTTCAGCCTGTAATTTTCAGACAACAAGCCGATCCTTTCACTTTTCCAAAGGAGCGAAGAGAAAGACAGAGAATTGGAAAAACCCTTTATAGAAATATCAGCTGTTCCTCCTCATTCCCACCCCCAGTTCTGTTTTTTGACAAGTTAAACTGAGGCCATAACTTATTCTGCTTTGTTCGACAGGGCTAATCACACGTGACTCTAATCACTCATGATGTTTTATTGATTTTAAGCACATTTAATCAGAAATTGGCTCTGAGTTAGATTCCTGCTAATTACTGAGAAGCAGCATTTTGAATGACTTCACAATTGGACTGCAGATTAGAATGGACAATATGTACTAAAATAATGATTCATGCATTCAGCTCCCTGGATTTATTTTGTTTATATTGGATTTTTTAATCTTTAAAGACATAATTCTGCATATGGGCAAGCAGCATTTAAAACCCTTAACAAAATGGGCTTAATTTAACAGGCTAGGCTTTAGCCAGAGATGGGATATGTGGGGAGCAGTTTATCCCCCGCAAATGCAATTCTTTCTCTGAAGGTCAGTGGAGGTGCCTTGCCCGTGGTGACACCACGCACGGGTGGTTGTGGCATCGCCGGGAGGTGGGAGGCTGCTGCGTGGGGCCCCTTTGGCATCCCCACGCTGTGCAGTGCTGATGTTCCTGGGGGAGAGTACTGATGGGTCTGCTGCACTTCGCAGGATCAGGCCCCTGTACTGAATCCAGCGGTTCTTCTGCCCTGGAGTCAGGGTGAGCTCTTCTGATACACTGTCCCTATTCCCAGCCCCAGTCCCTCCTGGCAATGCAAATGGTTCTTTAAGGCAAGGGGACCCCAACTCTGAGACGTTCCCACAGTACAAAACCACCACAGCTGAATTCAGCCACCGCCAGCCACGTCACCACTCCTGAACAAATCTTTCAACAACAGGGGATTGAAGAGTTTAACTTTTCATATTTCTCCATGTAAAAACCACCTTTTTTATCTGATTATTTATCAGATTATTACTGATCACATCCTGATAACTCATTTATATTTTTTAGTAGCCGCAAGTGTCTCCTCTCCATCAGTGTCTAGGCTGGAGATCGGTGGCAAAGTGACTGCAAACACTCCAGTGACATTTTCCACGCTCAGAACAAGCTGTGGCCAAGCACGGACCGTTTCTCGGCTCTGCAAAGCTCCCACTGCCTCCCTGAAAACAACGATCCATGAAAAACAGGGAAGCCAGAGGCCAGCAGACAAGCCAGGCTAGAGACTACCAGCTATCTGAACTGGCAGAAAACTTTCCTTCTAAATGAAAACAGAAACTTTCTACTTCCATCTATGCTATTTATTTTTCTTAGAAAACAAGAAGCCACACTGGGGAAGGCTCCCACAGTTTTCAGCTAAAATTTTCAAGTTTTGAGTTTTAAAGTAAAAATTTTCCATTTGGAAAAAAAAAAAAGCAATTTTTTTTTCCCAACACGGCTGTACTAGGAATACTTACAGCAATCTTGCCAGCCAATTGCTTTTAGACAAAAACAAGCCCAAATTCAGAATGATGCACAGAATACTCTGCAATAACTGGAGTCTAGAAAGCAACAGCTCTGAAGTCTCCCTTTCTGCTCCCACTCCTTTCTGCGGGTCCGTGACACCACGATACAGTGGGTGGAACTCGCTCACGAATGATGTGAAACCTCACTTTCACAGAAAGCTGGGAAATTCACCCCAGAATCACCACTGGCCTCCCAGGGAACCAGCCTGCCACCCTGTGCTAATTCATCTACCATTGGGAAGTGGCGGAGATTTTTAGTCTTTAAGTAATGTTGCACTCCTTGGATATAATACAGCAAGAATCTATCCTTCATGTAGGACTCAAATAATCGTAAATCCAATGTGTAATTCTGACTCCTTCCTGCTTCCCCACATCCCCACAACCCCCCCGCATTCCCCACTGTGCTACTTTATTATCACTGCAGAACAGGATTTAGAAGCAAAGGGAACCCTCACCTTGGTATAACTTCACAGGTTATAAAAAGGAAACACCTCTTTGAGTTGGGCCCCTTTAATCTTTTTTCTTTCATTCTTTTTTTTTCATTTGTTCATTCATTTTTTTGTTCCTTCTTTTGTTCTTTCAGCTGTCTTTCATCCTTTCTTTCCTTTGCATAAAAATATAGATTTCAAATATGTTCTGCAAAAGCAAGAGGGTCTGCCTTACCCATATTACTTGACACGTCATTGTCTGCAACAGCACGGAGGGTTGCAAAGCTGGTGTGTGTGGTGATGTGATCAGACTGTGCCCTGGCCATGCAGCTTCGTACCTCTCAAAACCAAGCGAAGCCCTGAGGAATACTCTACTTCTTTCTGAGAAGTCAAGGTCAGCTTGTCTACTTTCAGTTCCTCCCTATGCCCCTTCAAAATTGACTTCAAGGTCTTTACCAGGGCTTCAAAAGACAAAGACCTAGAAAGGTGCAGTGTAGGTAGCACCAGTTCACCTCACATTGAGCAGAGCTGCAGAGAGGAAGCCACTGGGTCCCAGGATGCACAATCTCAATGTACCAGTTTCAGAGGCCCTATGGAGGTCCCTGGCCTGAGCCTTGGCTTGCCTGTACAGACATTGTAATGCGGTGCTGCCCGGGCAGCAGGACGTGGATAACAGGAGGAAAAACCCCCCTGGTCTGATACTTAGTGGGTCATGACTCACCTACAATGGTGTCGTGGAGCACTGCGATGGCAAATCATCCATCAGGACAGGGAAGGTTAAGGTCCAAGCCCTACTGAGGGCACCCACCTCCTTCCAACAACTATTGAGACAAGGCTTGGAAAACAGCATCTCTGAGCTCCAGTCAGTCACCATGACTATCCCCAGGAGAACTCCAACAGAGACGTGACCTCTCTACTCTTCCCTGGTGTATAATCAGTATACCCCTGGGGAAAGCATAGTGGAAAGCCCTGGAGTAGCAGCCAGCCCTGGTGTTACTGCATGGAAATACACATCTGACCTCAACACGCTGGGACAACAAACCTTCTCCTGAGGTGAGCTTGCAAAGGAAGGTCACCTACCAATGCAGCTAGAAGATAAATGAGCAACAGAGGACCAATCCTCTGAAATATTGTTCCTTATGAAATCTATGCAAAAGGGATTCTGCATCAACTATAAAACTCACCTCATCCAGCATTACCAGGTGTAGGTGTTCACAGCCCTGAGATGTGTTGCTTTAGTAGTTTTCTGAATGGGCTTGAGTGACACAAAAGCAAATCTGCGTTCTTCCACTCACTGGTTGACTCCAACTTCAGAGTCTTCAGTGAAAAGTACAGGCTTGAAGTTATTCTGAAGTTACAGCACCTACAAGACTTTTACCAGATGGAAACCTGAAAAAAAGATTTCTTCTCAGATGCATTGCTCATTTGTTCAGAGTAATTAGTAGATGTAAAACCAAAAATAAACCCTTTTCCTTTGATCCTCTCCTGTTGGATTCTGTGCGTGACGACCTAGAGCATGTCTTGATGTGCTGCACTGAAACTGCCACAGTTTTCATTCAAAACCCAACCAGCGCTTCACTTCTCATCTACAAAAATGCAAATGAAGACAAGCCGCATCAAAGGACACTGGTGAGCATCAACCTGTCCCAACCCCTCATATTTTGCATTCTCCTGGGGGAAAGAAATCACAGCTGGGCTCACTTACGAAATTTTAAGCATCTCAGTGATGAACCTGTACTGTTCTCCTGTGGTTATTTAATAATCTATTAAAAGTGCACCCTGAAGTGAGCAGCTAAGGTCCTTGCAGTCTCCTCAAGTGAATGGCAGCTCTTTCTTTGACACCACTAGCTTTGGGATTAGACCTTTATATATAGCCTAGGGCAAAGGGTGAGGAAGAAGAGTGGTTTCCAGGAGATGGGGATGAAGAGCAGAGCAGATGGGGCCAGGGCAGATCTTGGAAGCAGGCGCCTGTGTGTGTGAGAGCCGAGGGGAGAGCTGTCAGCAGAAGCTCAGGGGGTGCCAGGGATGGGCTATGTCAGGAATACTCAATGCTACCAAAATGACCCAAGAGACACAGTTGATTGCCTGGAAAGACTTGTCCTCCTCGGGTGGCTTTGCTCCCCTTCGATGGGTAATGTGGCACCAAGAGCTGGACTGGCTACACGGCCAGGACCGAAACAGAGAATGGGAAAGCCGGGACTCACACTGCTGTACAGCTCTCTTGGCTTGTAGCAAAGCTCCAGCACAAAAATAGAGTCCCAAGTAACAATGAGCAGTAAATATTTCATCTACCCAAGCAGCTGAGGCCGGTCAGCAGACAGCAGAGCTGCTCACACTGGACCAGTGGGGGCATGGTCATGTTTCCAGCTGTACGTTTAATAAGGCTCATTCTTTATGCTGAGCATTAGCAATGATATCCTGCATTAGAGATTAGGGTAATACTGTACATTATTTCCAGCAAGGGATTAATTAAACCTTAACATTTCTGAGAGGCAACCTGTATAAAGGAAGCCATTCATTTCAGTGAGATCCAAATTAACAAGTTTCTCATTTGTTTCTAAACTTGCTCCATGGTGGAATGAAATGTAAGCTGGGAACTGCCTCTTGCAAATGTTTTAAAATGACTAATAATAATAATATGGATTAGCTACCTCCAAAAGTGCTATGTGCCAAACACCACTCCTTCCTCTCCAGGTCCCGCTGTAGGCTGTCCTCCCAGCACCCACAGATCCCTGCCATTACCAAAACAGCCTCTGCTCTGCCCTAAGATCAGGGCCCAAATGCGACAGCAATGTCCCACTCAGCAGCCTGCCCAAACAACCTCTGCAGTGCTTTGTTCCTTATGTTCCTTGGGCTGGAGGGAAGGAGCATGAAGTCCATGGCACCATGCTGGGCGCGAAGGAAAGCCCTGTTTGAGGCTTAGTAGGATGAGGGGAGACAAGGGGGGACAGGACCACATGTGTTGCTCCAACTGTCTGTAAACGGTGGGTGTGTGGAGGAGACCCGGCAGGGATGAGGCAGCGGAGCCGTGTGCCCTGGAGATGTGAAGTGGGAGGCCACCAGCCAACATCTTCAGGGCGATTTTTCCCAGGAAAATGGGATTGCTGTCATCAGGAAGCCTCGAAACTGAGCAAAACACCGGCTTCACAAGGACTCTTCACTGGCAAAATTGTTCACTGATTTACACATCGTCCTCCCTTGTCCATAGTGCTCATGGTTGTATGCATATGGCTACGGAGAGACCTGGGGATCTCCGTGCCATTCACCACCACATGGCATTTTCTGTGGTTTCTTGGCTTTTTCCAGGGCAGCTCAAACAGCTGGAGCTGCCTGGAGCTGCTCACTTTGCTTCTTCAATATCTGCTGTTTCTTGTTTGGGCTTGTTTAAACTCGCTTTCTTCCTGTTCACTTTTATTCTGCTTTTCGTCATCAAAGTCCTGATTGGGCCGATGAGGGCTTTTGAGACCTGGAGGGTTTCCATGGGTCTGGCTTGTATTAGAGGGGGGCAATTTCCCAACCGCCGGCTGAGTTTCAACATTCCCGCTCTCCTTGCCTTGCTGAGGAAAACCAGGGGCACACATGCAGCCTCCTGCAAAGACCTTCTCCCTTTCCAGCGGGATGAGACCGAGGTGGGGAAATTTCGACCAGAGCAATGGAACAGGTTGGACTGGAGAGCTGTCACCGGCATGCTTGGAGTTGAGACTTTCAGCCCGATGATTTGCAGCCCATCCTCCATAGTGGTATGGAGTTTTTCACCCCCTACGTGATGCTTCTCCAGGCAGAAAAGATGTTGCGACTGCAAGAGAGGGGGTGTTGTGGGTCCCCCTGGTCTGGGGTGGCTCACACAGCCCCCAAGGAGCCTGTCCCCAAGGCAGGAGGACCAGTGGGTGGGACGCAGAGAGCACCCAGTGCAGATGGGGAGTTCTGTGCTCGCAGCCTTGCCACCATCCCTCCTTGCAATCACAGCCCTGTGTCTGCAACCTTGCCACCATCCCTCCTTGCAGTCTCAACCCCATGCTCACAGCCTCGCAATTAATTCCTCCTGGCAATCACAACCCCACGCTCACAACCTCCCAACCATCCCTCCTTGCAACTACAGCCCCGTGCTTGCCTCCTTGCACAGCGGGGCTCTTGCACAGCCCTGCCTCACCGACGTGATTTTAGGCCTGGAGGTTTTATTACCTGGGGATGAACGCTGCTGGGACACGTCAAAATGAACTGAAGAGCAGAGTCTTTGACAGACTTTTATAAACTGTAGGTGCAAGGCATGTCCACAGGACTAAACATCGTTGTAGGCTTCATGAAAACTGCACCTTCGTGTAAATACAAAAAATAATGTAGGCCTAAGTCAGTGACCGTTCCCAAACCAGTACCAGTGCCATGATAATAATATAATAAACATCATAAATCTGGTTTTTGCCCGTCACAGTTTCAGTGCAGCTCAAACTAGTCAAAGAAGTAAAATAATGTGAAAACCAATCAAATCTACAAAAAAAGCAATTGCATAGACATGAGCCTGCTGTATGTCCTACCCTAAATAACAGCCCTGATGTCTTTCACCATTTAGAGGAGAGCGTGCTCCTGGTCCTTCCCATGGATCAGGATCAAGCCCACCACCCTGTTTGCGTTTGCAAAAGCAAAAACCATTGGGTAACGATCTCCAGCGTCCGTGTAACGCAGAGGAGTGAGCGACGGAGCCATGGACAAGGGCCCACACGTGTACAGCAACGCGAAAAGCAGCGCAGAGCCCCGCCAGTGCACAAATCGCAACCGAACTCCCCCCATCGCCCCCTCCCCAGCTTCACTGTTACAGGTCCAGCTATGCAATATTAATTGCAATTACCCATGTACCTCATGTCCATACTACGTTTTAATAGGTGTCATCGTGCAATTAAGCACCGTCGGCGCGAGGCAGGCATTCTGCAGTGCCAGCAATTTTTGCAAAAAACCACGAGATGGCGATGCAATAGAAATTTCCATCCAGAAAAAAGCCGTTTGGGGTTATAGAGGAAGGCCCGAACCCTCCGGCTGCTGAGCCCCCCACCAGAAAGCACAAAGCCTGTATGGAGGAGTGGAAATTTTACATTATTTTCCTTCTTTTTTTTTT
>VYZM01010093.1:1632649-1651594 GCA_013398915.1 Dromas ardeola
ATATTCTTGTTCTGCATTTATTGTGTATTTTTAAAGGTCCGAAGCATAGCACAGTTTGCATTTTTTTTGAAATATTAGTAGCTGCCTTGAAACCTCCTGTTAGAGCAGCAGCTCGATCCTGCCGTGACCAAGCAAGTCTGCACGAAGGGGCAGGAGACTGCAGCCCTTCGGAGTTTGCTGCGTAATGGTCATTTAAAAAAGGGATCTTTCCTTCGTCGAGCAAACTGCCCCATTTCCCAAGAGATATGTCCATCAGCGATAGTCGCGCTGAGAGGAATTTTGACACGAAGTGAAAAATTAATTGAGGTTTTTAATTAAAATACAGGGAGGCATGGAAAATGGAGAGCTGGCCGATGCAGCGCATGTAGTTGCAATCCGTTTACCCTCCGAGCTCACCCCTTCCCCCGGGATGGTGTGACTGGGATGTGTAAGGTGGGATGAAAAAGTGTGACTTGAATTTACAAGTTGGATGTAAAGATAGATCTGAATATTGCTACTTCAAAAACCCTGCTTTATCACCTTATTTTTGCTTATAGCCTTTCTCCCTTACTGGCAACATATATCCATGGGCAGAGGTGCAGTCCTTTTTTATTTAATAAATGGATATTGAGTGTCACTATGGACAGGCTTCAGGGTTTGGGGTTTTACATGGCACCATCCCACCGTGAGGGACTCGATAGGGTCGTACCTGCTCCCCTGCAACCCCAAATTGAGCGGTTTATGTCCTGCCAACTCTGCTGTCAGGGATGGGGTGTCAAAGAGCAGCACACAGGACAGGGGCTTGGAAACCTCCTTCCCACCTGTCCTCTGGTCCAACAAGGCCCTGTTTTTGTTCTTGTGATTATTCTCGGCACCAAAGACTAATGTCAACAGTTTTATACAAGGAGAATCAAAACAACAAATATTGCGCTGTTTTCAAATGTTTGCGAGATGGAAGACACACGTTCGACACCTCCATCCTCCCTCTAAAAACCCTCAGGGAACAAATACTCAAACCCTAAAGCCATCAGCCAACGGCGGATTTTTTTTCTGTGACTTTTAGCACAATCCCATAGAAAAAAATTGCCTATCTCTTCTCTGGGTCTCTGCTCCCCCCGGCTCCCACAGCACGGGGCACGGCTCTGGATGATGCTACTACAAAGGTGGTGGGCGCATGCGGCCACCCAGCTCTTCCAATTTACCCTGTTTGCCCTCAAAAGCAACCCTTACCTGCTCATGGAGAAATGCCCGCTTCCCACCAAACCCTTCGGCACTGCGCAGGGACAGGGCGGCAGTTTTCACCTTCCCTCTCCAGGGGAGCAATATTTCTGCTGTCAGCCCCAAATTTGGGGATGGGTGGCTCTGCAGGGCTGTTTCTCTCCGTTTCACGGCACCCGTTGAGCTGAATGAGGATAAAGCACCAAATTTTAGCCCACAATTCAATCAGGATTTGCACAAATGCAGCTTCAAAGTGCCCTCGTGAAAATTTGCCCTGCAAATTAAAACTCCCCTTTGCAAATCTGCCCTTTAGGTTCCTACTCGAAAAGGGGACGGGAGACAGTTTGTGGAGATTCATTTTTCCTCTAGTTTATATATAACTTGCTCAGCTTTTTATTTTTTAAATGAGCTTACTATGTCCAATTTAAGTCAAAATTTAATGATCCCTGCAGTAATTCATTTAAGGATACAGCTTCAATAAACGCCATGGCATAAGTCAGGGAATAACTGCCCTTGTCCGCAGCACAATGATTAATCAACTTTATTAAAATTAGGATTGGCTGAGGAGATTTGCATAATGTAAGAAGACTCGGAGCCTTCTCCAGGACTAAAATGGACCTGAGACCAAACTTTGGGGCTTTCCTCCCCACTTTTCCATGGCCCCTGGCCCCATGTAGCTTGGGAGCATCCCAGTCCAGAGTGGCTGGTTTGGCTCACGCGTGGAGGTGAACAGTGGTCCTAAAAAGGGTTAAAAAATACCAATAGTCCTTGACACAGACAAAAAGGTTGCGATGCACTTTGGGTAGGAAGGTGATGTGGGAAACATCCTCTATTTCTGGCAGTTTAAGAGGTGTTTCTCAGTGCTTTGGTGTAGGGATGCTTTCTGGATGAAGCATTAATAGGAGCAACCACCTAGAGTTATTTTACATTATTTTATGTTATTTCATCTCCCCCTGGAGTTGGGCAGGGCCCTGGATGCCGCTCTGCTTAGCCAGCGACCCGTGCCATGCCACAGCCGATGCTCAGAGCAGCTTAGCCCCCGTGGCAGGTCAAGGAAAGCAAAAGCAGCCTGAGCTGTTGGGGGGGCTCTGCACCCCCGGCTCTGCAGAGCAGCACCCCGGCACAGCCCGGGCCACGGTGCCAGCACAGCCCCCTGCCACCGGGCTTCCAAGTCGAGCCGACTGAGCCCCTGTGGAGCCCACATTACCACCGCGATGACCCTATATGTAACACCGGCCAACCATGAGGGACCAATTAGATTGCTGGATCCAATTAGCAGCAGCTGTGATTTGTGTGCATCCCTCTGTACATACGGTTATGCTGAACTTTCCCTCAGTTTCAAATGTCCCCGTATAGTGCAGGCAAAATGAGAGGAAGGGCCATTTGTCTCGTTTTTTTCGAGAGCCTTTATTATGATGGACGAGGAACCTTTTACATCATTCACCAACTTGCAAACAAATTAGCTACCTTCATCACCTTCCCCCGATAGCGGAGCTGGCAAGCGATGGCCTGGTGAGCTATCGGGGAGCGGGTAATGGGTGCGGGGGGGGGGGGTTGTACAAGTGTTTCATTGGACATGATCAACTAAGTTTGCTGGAAATAAAATATAAGTGAAGTCAGATGCTGAGGGCTTAAGTGTCCATGCATTAACCAAGATGGTTTCCATCTCGTGGAGCAATTTGGGCTCTGGCCATTTAGGGCGGGACAGGAATTGTTACTCATTTTAATGGATGCTGGGCATCCAAATCCCTCCGGTGGGATTGAAAAATCTCATCCCTAATTTCAACGTGCCTCAGTCCCTCACATGCAGCCAACTCTCACAGGGTGCTCCGGGAAGCCAGATAAAATTGTTACTGGTATTACCCATAACGATCTTCCATTTCCTTGAAGAGATCATAGTAGGAAAAAGAGAAAGGAAGGTCCAAGGCCTGTTGACAAAATGACAGGCAGATGAATAGAGCTGGCTCCTTTTTCCCTATCAGTGGTTTCAGCCCAGAGATAGAAGGTCCCATCAACCGCAGCCCAGCAGAAGTCCCGTGCTCAGGGCCGTGCATGCAACGAGACCGCAGCACTGATGGCTGCAGAAGGGGGTGATGCAGATTAGTGCAGGTCCTGCCACTAACGATCCTGGTAAGGGCAGTGATGCTGCAAGCACCGGGGAGCAAGGCTGTGGTAAATGAGTGGGAGTTAATGGCAAGGTGTTCTGCAGCATTGCCCGAGGGGTCAGCCCCTTTCTCCTCCATCTGCAGGGCTTTTAACGGCAGGCCGCCGTTCTTGGCAGGAGGTGTCGGTAATGGAGTGGATCACCAGCTCCAGTGCAAAGGGAGAAGATAAAACCATTTTACAAGGTACTTTAAAAAAAGAAGTCGTCTTAGCTGGAAAGTATCTGTTAAAAAATAAGGCAGCGTTGGAGGAAAGACCCCTGTACACACGCATAGCCTTGACAAAATTGCACTAGAAAAGAGGCACTGGATCGTTTTAGTGCACAGTAAACAACTCGGTATCTCCGTCGCCTGCAAGGTTTGGAAACGAGCCCTTTTACACAGCAGCCAGCCAGCTCTGGCTCCTGGGGACGAGCACGGGGAGGGGTTGAGCGTAAATTAGGAGAGGAGGAAAGAGGCTGAAGGTTGCATGACATCACTCCAGATCGTGTCTGAAAAAACCCAAGAGTTTGCCCCTGTTTGGCTGAAAAGCGAAGGGGACAGACCTAGTGGTGACAGTCCCCCATCCCTCCTCCTACAGCTGGTTGAACCTGTGTTTCCTCGGTGGGGAGCAGGTAAAGTCGGGCGACGTTACCTGTACAGGGGAAGGATAAACCGGATGATGTTTTCCATGGAAGTGGAAAATTCAGCGTAATTAAACTCGATCCTTGGAAGAAGATAAACATGTTTGAAAACCCAGCCCAAATGCTGAAGTTACAGTAGCTGATCCACAGAGAGGAAGCATGGTTTTGTGGTTAAGGCACTTCACTGTGATCTGAAAAATCTGGGTTTAATTCCATCAGCCACAGCCTCCCTGTGTGCTCTTGGACAAATCACTCCATACCTTTCTGCCCGGCTCGGTATACAAAATGAGGGTGATAGCTCATCCTTTTCAAACAGACAGTCCTTACCATGAAGAGTTTGCAGTCGCGGCTAAATCTGCACGTTGCGGATGGAAGCAACAAGTTTCAGGAGCGCATCACCTTGATAACGATGGCAACGTTTTATTCTCCATTGTGGAAGGAGCTGAATACCCAGCTTGAAAGCAGAATATTACATCCACAATCCACTCATCTTCGTGGGTCAGGATTTGAAACCAATTTCTGTATTAAAAAAAATAATGAATCGCAGCACAAAAATGGCTTAATTAGCTTTGTAGACAGCCAGTGTGAGTACAGAATACCCTGAGCGAGGGTCCTCTCCAGCCAAATACCGTCCTTTGGGGAACTTGGCATTCCTTCCAGGCTGCGTGTCAAGGAGACTGAGCAACTTTACATCAACACAACATGGATTTTCCTTCTACCAAACTACTCTGCAATCTGTAATTTTTAACCTCACAAGTTTGAGATTGTACCTTAACATTTGCAGGAAGCAGATGGCTTCTGCATACTGCCAACCTGTTGTTACAAAAGCATCTTCCAAGAATTGTTTTCTACCCACAGTCGCTAACCATAATTAACCTTTCATATGATTTAATAAACAGGAAAAAATATTTGCCATCTCATATTAATAAAGAGAGCTCTTCAGGACATTTCCCCCCCACACCCCTTCTAGAACATAGAAGCTGCGGTAATTTTTTTGTGCGCTTGTTTTATTGCCTTCCAAACTATTTAGGGATGCAGCTTACCTATGCAGATTAAAGCTGCGGAGGACAGCATAATAGTGGATGCACAGGGCACCTTCTGGCATGGCACAAAACGACCTCTTATTTGAGGGGAAAAAAAAGCAAGAGTGAGTGAGAAGAACGACTGCTAAGCCCAGGGCAGAGACGGAGAGCAGAGCTCACCGACAGCCCCGGCGACATCAAGGGAGCCAGATACATATTACATTTTCCCACGCTCATAATTTTAATGCCTCACAGAGTTTTAAGTGATAATAATAGAGTCCTGTAGTGCTTCGACCTTTTTAATATTCGGAAACTTTACTGACCAGTCATTTTTGGATGGAGGGCTCTATAATACACACCACAGGGACAGACACCCCCAAACTGCCTAGGAGCGAGCTAAGTGTAAAGTGGTATTATTATCATGATTTCATTAATGAATGAAAATGAAGATGTTGGCTAAGACTTTTCCCCTATATTATGGGGGAAATTAAATGACAGACGTAAGTAAAAAGCTGGCATGGGGGACCAAAGTACGTCCCTCAGTTCCTGATGGGTAGTTGCTTTGGCTTAGGACATCAAAGGCTTTCTGAAGAGCTGAAACTATAAAGGAAATATTCTCTTGGCTTAACCAATTTCCATAATGGGGATTAGGGAACACTGTCCCTGCTAGGACAGGAGAACTTCTTTTTTAATTAATGTTTCTTGTAACTGTTGAGTGGTCATCATCCATTAGTATGATAATGCACCCTTGAAATTACAAATACAATTACAGTGATAACTGCGTGGCTATAAAAAATAAAATAAAATCATATACATACAACAACTGCGCTGCAGCCCACGAACCGATTCCAGGAGACGACCCCAGGTTTTCTGTTTTGTCCCTGGTTTTGCTGGTACGGCGGAGTTGGCCGAATGGCGTTTCACTCCTGTTTGCTGTCGGTATGCTGCCAAGATTGAAATGGAGCAACTTGAATTAAGATGGACGCACATCAAATTAATGCAAACCTAAGGAGACTGACTTTGTCGCTGAAAACCAAAAAAGGAATAATTTCAAAAAAAAAAAAAAGTTTTGTTTTCTGAGGCTAAGAATTCAACAAGCGAAAACAAAGATCTCAAAGAGGCAACACTGAGAATAAAAACTCTGTCTTTATATATGTAATATGCACCTGGAAACCACCAAGCAGTTGCAGTGTTTTCTCGGCATCCTATTACCATCTCAGACATTGACCAGACATTTGCTTGCCCAGAATATAGCAGAAAACCACCAGTCTGTTAAAGCTGCTGTTTCTTTCATTATTTTCAGTAATTAATTGTTCAGTTATATGAGACTGTGGGTACACTCCTTACTCTGCTCCCTTTTGTGATAATTTTGTCCTAGTCTTGGTTTAGAGAATTTCTTTTTAGTGTTCTCAGATTTTTCTCTAGATTAGAACAGCTTTTTACAAATTTTTCCCATTAAAAAAACCATTCTTTTCCCCCAGAGGTTGTGATCACAAACATACATTGTGATAGCAATAAACATTTAAAAAATGCAGATATGGCTTTTACTTTTGTAGATCTCAGTGAGATACAGGGTAGAAGGAAACCAGGATCAGTAATCTTTTAGATGACACCTTTTTTTTTTTTGCATGATACCTTAAATTCATTTCAGCTCAAGGTGCCTTCGCCGACTTTGACAATTCACCGGTTTGGTGCTACTGTTGTCCTTTTTAAGCCCCAAACACAGTTTACAAGGTCTGACCAACTGAATTTAATTTTCGTTTCTTTCCAATCCAGTTTAAGATTCAGGCTGAGGTTTAGCCTTTGACCTTTTGAGTTTCCTTTTTCCTGCTCAGTGTCTCAATATTATAATTATTTTAATATAAAAGGGTTTTCTTGCTGTTGTTTCTTGTTTTGCTTTTTTGGTTTGTTTAGCTCTTTCTTTCTTTCTTTTTTTTTTTTTCCTACAGGATGGGTTAAACATTTGCTCCAAGCACTTTTTGGATTCATTGGATCCAGCCCAAATCCACAGGACAAACATTTTGCTGCCCCAAGAGCCCCAAGGATCCGTAATCTGCAGCTTCTTTCACTCCCCTGGCAGCCGTTTCAAGTCAGGGCGTGTTTGATGGGGTTTTTTTTGGGAGAACATGTTTCCATTCAAGAGATGTTACAGCAAAATTTAAGCAAGGTCTGCGGTGGTCTGTGTCCGAAGGCAACAAAGCCAGCTTTCTCTTCTGGTTTGGGTTTCTTTTCAACACTTACCAACTTTGTCTCACAACACCCTTGAGAAGGCAAATGCGCTTTTTGTTCCTTTATTAACAGGCGAGGGAACTGGGGTGTTAAAATCCCAGTTTTGCAGGGGGAGGCAGCCCTGGGGGATGCTTTGCGGGGCGAAGGCAGGGTTTGGGTAGGATGCCCCGGGTACCCCTCAGCCCCTGCTCACCTTACCCACCCTAACCTCCTCTCATAAATTTATTTCCCCTAAAATTGAGAGTCACGAAGCTTTGGGAGCGCTGCTGCGGCAGGAAGGCAAAGGCTTTATCTGCCGTTAACATCTTTGGGGAATTATTTTTTGTTCCTCTCCAGCCTGCGCATGGCCCTGCCATCGCTGCCGCCCCTCACCAGTTTTAAGACATTTATTTCTACAGATCCCTGTGGAGTAAACAGGCTCTTTTCATCCCATATTGCAGACAGCAGCTACAAGAGAGGAAGATTTATGTCGCTTGCCCAAGTTCACCCTGGAAGTCTTTGGCAGAGATTTGCACCCTGGTCTCCAACCTCACGCTACAATTAGGGACCATCGCTCCTGGCTGCCCCTGGCTCTGCTTCAGCCTCTCTCAAAGCAGACATGAGGACCATTGCCATCTTCTGCCATTTTGTCACGGATCTCATGATATTTTATTATTTTTGTATTTTTTTTAAACTCCCTCTCTTTGAAGTGGTTTGAGGGTGTGGGAAACTCCACTTTCATTAAAAGGAAAATTAAGTTATGGACAAAAGGGTGAAGCAGAAAGACTAGAAACTGTAATGCTAGCAGAAACAATCCAACATTTCTTAAAAAAACCTGCTGCTCCGAGGGTCATCCCGTGATTTACATGGAGTGACTCATGATTTTCCAGCACAGTTGCTGGGCAGACCTTAAAGATCCGCCGCCTATGTGGGAATACTAATTTTAAAAAGCATTCAGCTCCTCATCAGATGTTGAGGAGCACGGCGCGTTTTCATTTTTCCTGCACATTAGCCAAATTAAATCAAAATAAATATCAATGAAAATATTGCACAGGACATAAAACCCCATCCATTTGCGCTCTATCCATATGCTGCTTTATGAGATGCTGGGTTTCACTCCTGCTCCGGCTCTCCGCTGCCAGCCTGGAGAGCGCAGCAAGGCGTGGAGTCCCCGATGTGCTTTAGGCATTCATCCCTCAAATACCGCACCCCGGGGCCTGCCGGCGTTTTTTGTTCTCACCACACATCTTCGCCAGGCTTATTTCTGCCTGCGGGCAGCAGCCGTGGCCGGGCTAACGCTTGCCAGCCTGGCTCCAGCCCCTGCCGCCGCCGCGGGATCAGCCGTAAGGTGCATTTCTGCCAGCGAAAAGTACAGTCGCTAAAAGGTTCTTCGCTCGTTAATTATCTTAGGGTGGTTTGGACGAAGCAAGGAAGCCCGGGAAGTAATTTCTTAGGGATGCTGGTGTGTTCACACTAGGGTCCCTCGCCGTCCATCTGCATGGGAGACGCTGGCGCTCCTGGCGTGCCTGCAACCCACCTGCAAAGCCAAGCACCAAACACCCGCTACAGAAACCATAAACCAGAACTCGGGATTAAAAACCGCAACCAGTTTGCCTCGGCTCAGGAGCACGAATAGAGATTTCTGCTTCTAAAACCAGTGCAGTTTAGGGTAATGTGATTAGAGCTTCAACATTTTCCCCTCTCATTATTATTTAGCTCCCTCATTTGAATGCTCAGGTTTGAGGGAAGGGGAATTGCTTGGAAATTACACACGCAGCCAAATTTCTTCCTTCCCCTTTGACAGGGCAGCGCTGATGGTTATTGTTCTTTTCTAGCTGCATTACGCTGTCCTTGATTTTTGTTTCAAGCAGTCTAATGGCATGATGTCAAATCCTGCTAATTGGTTTAGGATTAAAATGCAGGGCCACATCACTCTCTTGATTAACCAGCAGCAAAACTGCTTTTGTCTAACGATCGTTTCAGAGGAGAAAAAAAATAAAGCATATAAAGGAAGCTTCAGGCTTTTGTCAGTAAAAATACATAGGAAACTGCTTTTTTTTTTTTTTCAAGGGAAAGAAAAAATTGCCACTGCTAGGCCCGCTAAGTTTTGACTTGTAGCAGTTAAAAAGCAGCCCTGCGGGGAAAGATCGCTTCCTAAGGAGCAGAGACTGTGCTTTCATCCAGCATCCAGCCCCTCGCTGCGCCGCACCAGAGCATCCATGGCTGGACCTTCTCCTATTTAATAAACCGGCAGCAAAAAATCAATGGGGGTGTCTCAGCCCCGTTTCTGGCCTCCCTCACACCCAAACGGCTCCAGCCCCAGCCGGGATAAATAACCCGGGACCCAGAAAAGGCTGCGGCGGCTGGTGCAGCCCCTGGGAGATGCTGGGAGCTGCGGGCGCTGGCGGGGACCTGAGCGGGATGCGGGATGCTCGGGGCCGGGGGGCGGGGATTTGCACGCCGGCACCCCCCTTTGCTCACCCCACAGCCACCGAAATTAATTCTGCAGCCCCATACGGGGCTGTGCTTGCCGGGGCCGAGCTCACCTGTTGGGTGATTAGCACAGAGCCGGGACAAGCACTTTTTTTCCCCTGTGGCAGCTAGGATCGATGATTATTGGGAGGGGAAAGGAGGGATGCACGGTTCAAATTTAAACAGGGACAGAAGCAACACTAAACCACTACTTTGTTACCCCTTTGCTGAAAAATACAACCCAACAAACCCACAAGAAATTCCCCCTACCGACCCCCAAAGAGTCTCCCTGCCGCACTGTTTAATCTCTTTGGCTCCTGTTTTCCCTGACCAGCTGAGGGATTTAATTTCCAGGGAATTAGACGTCCGATTCAGGGTATTGTTTTGGGAGCTGTGCACACGATTTGCCACACACAGTCCTGAAAGTCACCGGAGGACCCGGGGCTCCCAGCACGCTCCCGGCCCGGCCCCGCTCCGACGGGCGGTGAAAGGGACTTTATTGGGAAGGTTCTGATGCATTTGGCATGTCTTTGAACCTGGCTCCCCCAAAGGGAGAGAATGAACTCAGGCGGAGAAAGAAAAAAGGAAATAAAAGGGCCCTTCCCATCTGCCCGGCTGCATTCAATGGGGAGCTTTTTAAAAGGTATAATAGAGGTTTGTGTGTTCCTGCTGAGATTTGTTCTGGTCAACTTCTCCGGGGCGCTCAGACGGGGCGGTGTGCTGTGCCCGCCCTCCCCCAGCGCCCTCAGAAAGAAATTATGGTCGGGGTTGTTTTTTTTTTAAAAATTATTTTTTTTTCTGCTGCAAAAAGCGCGCGCCCTGCACACACATTGCTCTCGCACAAAAGCGACTCGAGCCAGCCCCGCCGAAAACAAAAGTGGGTTTTATCCTGGGTTTTCACCAGCAATGCAGTTAAGCCCGGTGTTCCCAAGCGTGGCGTTGAGGCAGCCAAGCCCCAAACATCCCCTGCAGGATCCAGCCCAGGTTTTCCTAGAGAGCATCTCCGGGATGCTGGGGATGGGGAGCTTCTTAGACCTCAGTCCAGTTTTACAGCATCCCGTTGTGGAGGTAAATCACCAGTAACAGTGGCTGTACTCCAAAAGTTGTCCTGCTCTTTATCGTGCTCTGCAACTTGTTGGTGCAATTGTTAAAAGCCAGGTCAGATGCAAAGCTAGTTTGTTTTTTTTTAAGCGATCCTGGCCCCAGCACAGACAAGATGACATTTAACAACATGAAACACTCAGGAAGGGGCCCTTGTGTCAGCACCCAACAGGTACAAAAAAGCCTGAGAAGTTCTTGGCTGTCGTGAACGGCTTTCTGCTTTGCAAACTATGATAAAAAGAGTGGAAATATGTTTTGTCTGCTTTTCCCTGACTCCAGGACTCCAAAGCAGGAAGATGAGAACATCCTGCACACATGTTAATTAGTCATTCCTTAAAACCAAATGTCACAGCGCTCATATTTAATTCTAAGAACAGACTGATGAATATGTACGTATAGTTATATTTCATTTACATACTCTGGGATTTGTTAAGAGACGCCTAATAAAACCATCTAAAATGAATTAGGTCTTCTCCTACCAACATTTATTTTGAATACACATATATCAGAGGAACATTCCCAATACTGTAATAGGAGATTTTCGCAGAAACAGAATACATATATTACATTTCATAAAGGCAGATAGCGAGTCGAAGCAGCCACCTTCCAAATGGGATTTGATTCTTAATGTAGCAAAGACACAAAAAAAGGGGGATGAGAGGCAGGGGGGAGGCGGGGATTGGGTTTATAGGAGTCCAAAGAGGCTGAAGCTCAGCACTC
Source organism: Dromas ardeola (assembly GCA_013398915.1). NCBI lineage: Eukaryota > Metazoa > Chordata > Aves > Charadriiformes > Dromadidae > Dromas > Dromas ardeola. The sequence goes on from VYZM01010093.1 coordinate 1,644,155, forward strand.
AGAAGGCTGTGAGAAAGTGTCCACGTAAGGGAGATGTTAAAGGAACTGAATTATCTCCTCAAACCCGTCAGGAAAAGAAAATCCCTTTCAGGCTTTTACATCCTCTTATTTTCAATTTACCAGTTCTGCAGCTAACGCCATTTTTTTAAAATATGTTTACTCCTTTGCTCGGATCCCCCATCCCTGGAGCGGGGTGGCATCCAGGTAGCTGCACTCAAAAAACCCCTTCCAGCCCAAGAAGCCTCTCAGAATTATTTTTTTTTCTTTTCAAACCAATATGGTTTGTAGGAAAAATGCCATGGTTTTGGTTTTCTATTTCCCCCCCGTCCCCTCTCCTAACTGCCCTGCGCCCCGTGAGCTCTCGGGGGGGCATGAAAGCGTGGCTGCTCGTCCCGGCGGGCACATCACCCGTCCGACAGGTCCTGCCGCGGGAATTCAGCTCACACTCCCGCTGATGTGTGAGTCTGGAACAAATCTGGCTCACTCGCCCCGCGTTGGCTGGCCTCCGTGGGGCTAAGAGGAGTGGAAAGCAGTAAAATCTCCTTTCAGTCTATAAAAATCTGCAGAGATATTTGGAATGTGCAGAGGGAGCAGATCTCCCAAGTAAACCAGAGCAATGATTAAAATAGTCACTCTTCTGACCATAACCGCAATTTAAATACTGCGGCTTTTGTTTGCAGAATAGCTATGGTTTATATTCTAGTGACAGTCACACAACTCCAGGGGTTGTTTTCGGAGTTAGTGGCAAAAACATGTGGTTTGAATTTAAAGTCTTAAAGTTAGAGGATCGGCGTTACTCCAGCAAAGATATTGCCAGTGTCTCTGAGAGTCATAATTTTAAATCATCAGGAACCTGAACACTCCTCATTAAATGATTAAAGGGAACAGTAATGAAAAAGCTAAAAGAAAGGATAAATACACTGCCATATAAGCAGGAACATCTATTTTCAAAGCAGAAAAAAATATTGCCATCCTGACAAAGGGCAATAAACATCTCCAACTAACTCACTTCTTTTTTTTCAGCCGAGAATGTAATCTTAATAAAACAACAAATTTTAGATGGCAGGGTAAGATTACAGCTTTTCTAGACTAGGACTAGTCTTCCCATAAACAGGTTATTGCTACAGGTTCCGGTCACAATTAACTCTGTATTTATGTCCCACTTTCTGAGAATGAAATGATCCCTGAGATGAGGTGCTTTGATGGTGAAGTTTGTCGTTGGGGTAGCAATTCCCCGTTTCCTTACTGTGAGCTCCATGTTTGCATTTTCCCCAGTAAAAACGGCCTCAACTCATCCCTCCCAGACGTGAGCCTGTTCCCTTCCTCCTTCCCAAAATAGACAGTGGGACACGCAGATCAGAGCTAGGCTGGGTTTTGCAGGGAATCATCAGTATAGAAGGGAGAGAAGCAACGATACCTTCCTTCCCAGCCATGGCTGCGTTGCTTTTGTCACCCATTTGCCCTCTCTCAGTGCAAGAACGTACCTCAGCTGAGCTGCTTTTTCCTTCCTCAAAGTCAGACAGGTCATGGGCTGCCCAGTACTCCAGAGCCATTTTGACCAGCTTCAGCAAGTCCTGAAACGGGAAGGCTCATGATGACTGAAGACGTTGCCAGTCAAACCCTTGGTACGTTGTGTTTACAGGAATTGCGTTGGGTGGGTTGCAGTTTTGGTCTTTCAGTGCCTGTTTGGGAGAAAAAATGTGAAAAATCAAAATAAACAAAATATTAAAAAATGGGTAAATGTATTGACAGTTGTCACTATGTAGTATAGGCATTATGTAGTACATATAAATATAACTACATGAGGCTTGCTGCAGGAGGGAGAGCCTGACTGTATCGATATGTTGGCAAGAATGCAAGGGCTATATTTGAAATGTAGAAAATAATCTGGTGAGTCATCTTCCACACGCTTTGGCTTGCCATCCTCTCCCATTTTCGCTTTGACCCGGCAGGGCACAGCACAGAGCCTCAGAAGAGGCAGCGAGATGACGTGGCGCGGCTGCAGCGCTCTGCTCCGCGCAGGGAAGGGCACCCGTCCCAGCCGCAGGCGTTCCTGAGGGATGCTCAGAACAAGTCTGAAAAGTGCTGCTATATCACAGGCGTTGTCATGCTTTTCTTTCAACCAGATTCCACCACCTAACAGAAATAAGCAGATTAGAAGAATAACCCTCAAAAGAAGTGATGATAATAATAATAATAAAAAGACCAATGGCACATAAAAACGCAAGGCCCAAAGTCACTGCTTTTCTAGTCCACGGGTAAAGCAGCCACGTGTTACCCTGGATTACGCACTGAACGAAGAACAAAATTAAAACAAGAAACTGGGGGCACACGCATTAAATATGAAAATGAAATTTCAGATTGTAACATTTGCAAATGTAAAAGAGGATGTTCAGCTTTAGGCTCGGTTACAGACGACCCGTCCATGGCAGCTTGTGCAAACTGAATCAGTTACTTACCTCCCCAAAACGGCTCTTTTCTAGAAGACTTCCAGGACCAGGCCATTTCTTCTGAAGCAAGGATGCTGTGGTCTGCACAGAAAGTGTCTTAATGCGAATGACCAAGGTGGGCACCCAAAGACAGAGAGATGGACCCAACAGCTGCGTCACCAGCCTCTCTTCCAGATGACATTCCAGGGCTCTGCTCTCCCAGCTGCGTTAACAAGATGCTTTTAGGGGGGGCCAGGAGTGCTCATGGCATCCTATGGGCACCGAGGGCTATGGCAGGTGATGCACTCCTCCCCAAAATCAGGTCCTGGGCACTTAACTCTTCTACAGTGACCCTGTGCAACCCGGCTGGAGACACCCTCTACTCTCTGACATCCCTAAATATGAAATGCAATCCCCAGGAAAGAGCCTGCCCTCATGGTTTTGTATTGATCTGCTGCTTTCCTGGAGATGGAATCTGACAGTCCTGGGTCACGCTGTTCTGCTCTGCCACTACTGAGTGCCAAATCCCTGTCTCTCACCAGCACGGGCAGCTGTTGGTCAAATAAAAGGAAGTTTGAACTTATATATATATATGTGCACACATATGCATAGACACACACATTTATATGTACATACAGATACACAAGATTGTAAGATTGTTATCTAAACCTCTATGACACCAAAAAGCAGTTCCTCATCAGTATTTCACATCTAAGCACTCAAGACATGACCTAGATAGAGGATTTTAATGAGCACAACACCTGGGCTACGTAAGGGTAATCTTCTCTCTGTCCCACCAGTCTCCCATCCTTACCCAAGCTTGACTACCTCATATAAGCCATAAGGCTTTCTGCGTACTACCAACACACTATGTTCATATTTAGGATATCAATTATACTTTTTATGCAGCTTATGATCCCCTGTGTGCTGCCAGTCCTAAAGCATCCATACGTGGGGCCTTAACAACACCGCTGGCTGCCCGGGGTATGTTCGCAAGAGGAAGCTTTCTCCCCCAGCCTGCCGTCTCTCATCTTGCCAGCTTTCACTTTGCTTCATGGGTTTTTCCATCACAAGGAACAAGCATTTTTTTTTTTTTTTTAAATTGATTGAAGTCTTAAGACCTATTACTTTTCTTTTTTTTCCTCTTTTGCACATTGGAATGAGTTATCTCAGAGATGCGTCAAATCTAGCTGTTTCTTAGTTTATCTTCTCAGTCCAACAGCCGGTCGGAATCATGCATGGGCCACCACGGCCCGAGGGCTTGGTCTCAGCCTCAGCTTTACGTAGAAGAACATTCCCTTTCTACTCTGCGTCCATACGCACATGAATTACACGTACAATATAGATGCCTGTTAAACAGTAGCAAGTGCTTCAGCACATTCACTGAAGAGGTTGTTTATTAATAATTCCTCCATGCATGAGAAAGTAACCGAGTGCTCAGTCCAGAAGTATCCCCAGGGTCAATTTTGTTTTATTCTGCCCTGTCCTTGGTATATCAGTGCTTTGGAAGTGATAGCCCTCGTAAGAGGGATGGTTCTGCGGCAGCGTAAACCCCTTTGGTGTGCTACCGCATGCCTTCCCTTGGACAATTTGTATTACAGAGAAGCTACAAGGAGGCAATATATTTGGAACGGTTGATTAGAGGAATATTGCTCGTATAGGCAAAACATAACATTTTTAATCCCATCCTCATTTCATTTTTAGGGAAAATAAATGATCTCTGTACCTTGGCATATGCATCATGTTGAAATGGAGCCATTACTCCGGACAGCTTTTTCACAATGGCTCGCATAATATGGTATGAAAATCATGTACAGCTCCTGCGTTTGTATCTCAGAAGGAAAATAAAAGGCAGTTAAATTATAATGCAAGAACTAAGCTATGAATGGATGTTGTGTTCAAGGAGTCTAATGCTTAAGAAGGGGAAATGACAAGATTCTTTTTTTTTTTTCCCCGTTCTAGATATTTTATCCTCGCAACAAGCTCAACCGTCAAATGTTTTGAGAGAGGTCAAAACTAGTCTATCTGTCTTTTTTATGCGAGTTTGTGAAAGGAATCTCTCCTCGTGGAGTTGTACAGGAATTGACACGATAAACCTAAATGGCTCCTTTACAACTGTTAGGGTTTTCTGTAAACACATGCTGTCCTGCCAGCCAACCAGCTTCAAAGCCGGGTGCTGAGCGCAGCAGATGGTCTATCCTGCCGATACACACGCTACTAATTCATATTTCAATACACAGCTTTGCTGCCTAAATGAAGCCACTGCAGCTTACAAAGTTTTAAAACTTCCAATAACTGGTAATTTTGGGGGGTTAAATGGGATGGGACGGGAAGGCTGCAAAGAGAAGGCGACCAGGTCTAAACGGAAAGGACATTCTGGAGGTGGTTGTTGCACCGTGATGTGTTGTAAACATGAGTCCTGCCATGCAGTGCCTCCTGCCAAATGGAAACCATGGCACGGCTGAGCTGTATTAATAGAGGGATAAATAAAAACAGAGAAACCAGCCCTGCATCACCCACAAGCAAGGTGGGCAGAACAGAAAAGGTTAGTGGTGATGGAAAATAAGGCTACTTGCAGCAGTCGTGGTCATAGCATCTTGTCATCAGCGTGGCCGTGTGAGAGGATAAGGATTTTCATGGGGAGGCAGGTTTTTGGGAGGGATGCAGGATAATGCAGTATCTCAAACAGCTGCTTTGACCCTTCTTTGCACCAGCTCTGCTACTGCTGCTGTGTGCGGGAATACATTTTGGCATCAACATTTCATTATAAAAACCCCTTCTCCCTTAGCTAAATTGGATCCCATCCTTCTCATCTCCTGCAGCGTCCAGTTATCACCCAACAGGTTCGGGTAAGATAGTGCAGTACAAGATCATTGTCTTTCCACTGGGCTGCCAGAGCTGGACGTGAGGGCAAAAGTGTTACTACACTTTGAAAAAGAAAGGAGCATGGAAAAAATCAGGTTCTTGTCTTTTTCCTGACCTTATGAACCAGGGAATGCAGGGTAGCAGGTTTATGATGCAGAAGGTACCGTGAACGTCACAGTGCACAGACTCCCCCGGCCTCCTGGCTCTGCTTCGCCAAACCTGCCTGGAGCCAGCCGCACCGTCACCATGTCCTGCGTATGGGGCCTTTCGGTGTCACCAACTGGTGGCTCCGAGGGTGAAGCCGGGAGCAGCCACTGGTCAGCCCTGGGGTTCTGCTGCTCCTCCTGCTGGAGGAGGACACGGAGTCAGGCGGCTGGCATCCTCAACACCTCCACAAATCCCTCAAGACGGAGACATATCATGCATTTGGCCTGAAGTCCCCCCCTTGTTGTATTAACTTCTCTCCTCCTCCATCAATGACAACTGCTTACACCAGAAAGAAAAAAAAAAATAGAGCTAAAGAACGTAAGGAGTAGCAATCCTCTGCACAAATAACCCCCCTCCTTGCGAGGGGATTGCTTCTTGAATTTCTCTTGTTATGGTTTTATCAAATGTTGCGCCTCCTCCACTGAGCCGTGATAAGTTGGGCAACTTCATCAAATTCAACAGTAGGTAGGAGCAGAACCTCCTTCTTAAATTCATTAAATCTTTCTCCCAAAGGAGAAATGTGAATTAATATTCACCTGCTCGTTTTATTTCAATTTACTCACTTTCTCTTCCAGAGACTAAGCTACAGAGATATTTCCAAATCCACAGTTTATTTCTCCGGCCATAATAGAGAGTGAACAGTTCTGATAAATTTGTTAGAGGGGAGGAGAGTACCAAAATGGCCCTAAAAAGGAGAGAGCAGCCGTTGTTTTCATATACCATTTTGGCTTTCCTTGGTTAAAGAGTCTCAGATGTGTAGTTGGGTTTATTCTTTAAAAAAAAACTCCCAAAATTTGGAGGTCTTGTTTATTATTAAAGGACAGAAAACTAAAATCAGGAATTGCTGCAGAAGTCACTCACACTGTAGCTAATAAGAACATGAATCAGCAGAGAGACTTGTAAGAGTCTTACAACTTAGTAATTAAAAAATACTAGCATGCAATTAAGGAGTGCCCTTTGATAAGCACGCTGTAGTACATGAATTAGCTCTATGCAGACACACAGAGAGCATTGCAATAATACAGTATTTTTATATCCTAGGCATAAATGCATGTGTGTGTGTGTATATTATATTGGTGCACGGTAATGCACAGGACTCTGTGTGTTGCCTTTTCAAATGAAAAAAATCTACTTACTGTAAATCAGATAACTCCGTTCCATTTAGATTTAAAACTTTTCCCTAGCACACCTGCTGCCAAGCAGGGGGAGAAAGGCACAGGGAGCTTTTCCAGAGGGAAAAGTGGAAGCTAATGAGAAACAGCCATGTATCCGTGCATTCTCCCTGGCCTGGCCGCCACGGTGCGAGGCTCTGCATCGGGCTTGGGACAGGACACATTGCAACGGGCAGGGGCACCGTTTCTGATGGATCAGGGTGTCTTGCCTTTCAGACCTCCTTTTGGTGACCTAATACACTTCCCAAGTCTTATTTAAACAAGACTTATTCTCACGTCAATTGCAATTGCAAACCAAATTCTGCCACTTGCAGTTCGAAAAGCATTTCCCCACATCCAACTGCTCCTCTCCGTGCCTACAACTGAAAGCAGTCATTGGCAAACACAGCATTACGCACATTTTGGGGTACTGTGGCCATGGTACTCAACACCGTAGATGCCAGGAACCACGATGTTGAAGAAGACCTAGAGCAGAGCAAGCGAATGATAATAAGATGGATTGACCAGACAAAAGATGAAAGGCAAAGCAACGCAAGCTCACCACACAATTCCTCACAGCTTGTCTCGTTTCTCCTGTAGACAGGGTGTTTAGATCGGGAATACATTTTCTAAAATTCTCCTCCTTTCTTACTTTCTGGAAAATCCTCCCAGAAAATCTTGGCTCCCTGCAAGCCCCGGGGGGGTCTCGGGGTGCTGCTCGGGTGGACAAGTGGCTGCGCTCCCGCCTGGAGGCAGAAACCACAGCAGCAAAAAAACAGATTTCATGG
>VYZM01010093.1:1651601-1662792 GCA_013398915.1 Dromas ardeola
TGATGAACAAAAAAAACTGGAAATGTGTTAGTTAACTTCGTGTGGTTGTTCGAGCCACTTCCTGACACCCGAGCGAGTCATCTGAATTTAACACATTTCTCTTTTGCATTTTGCAGCTCACCTTTAAGAGAGCACAAGGCGGAGGAGGTGGGAATATATGGACTTCAGCCCTTCCCATCAGTTTCCCCCTGTTACTTTCAAAGATTTTCTATTTAGAAAGGAAGGCTTTTTTTTTTTTTTTCCTGCTGTTCATACATTACACATACTTCCCAGCCAAAATATCTTGCTTGTATATTTTTTTAATTTAGCCTACATTACTCAAAATTGCTCTAAGAATAATTAAAGAGAATCGCTTTCCCCTGCCTCTTGGATTTACCTGACTTTTTATTTCTGAAGAGTGTTTTTAAGAAATAACCATTAAAAAAAATAGAGAGATCAACAATTAAAGAAAAAAACAGCCCAACATCCTCCTCCTTGTCTGAATCTAATGAAAACATTTAAACTGCATGGATATTTATCCTTATGAAAAACATATGAACAAAACAAAACCCCCAGTATTCTGGTGAGATTCTGTAAACAGGACAAAACGTTAACTGAGGAAATATATCATTTAAGACCTTTATTTCCTTCTAGCTCTTTCCAGGCACCAAACGAGCTTTGCATGCAGATTTCGTTTCAGCTGGGTGGAATCATTCTCATAACTGTTCTCCAAAGCCCGAGCTCTGAGGTCAGCCCCGCTCCTTCTGCAACGGGATAAATATTAACAAGTGTGACTAACCCATTCCTTGCGCCCTTCTTAAATTTTCCAGAGTGTGTCAGCAAGCATGAAAGCCAGAGATCAAAAAATGCGAGGGTTTTATTGTTGGAACCGGATGGGAAGAAGGATGCAATATAGGCAAAGTCCCAGCACCTCGGAGAAGCTGGTCTATAACACCACCAATAAAAAATGAGGGAATTACTGGACTGCAAGAAAATTACCTTGCCCTCCTGCTCAAAAATGAGTAAATTTTCACTTGCTCTCTACAGTAACATTTTACAAGTGCTGGACCAGCGCCCCAAGAGCAAACTTGGACTTTCAGTGTAAGTCCCAAAGGTACCCAGGGGAGGACAGAGGTGGTGAGGAAGGTGTGTAATACAGCTTGCTGCCTCCTGGGCAGAGGCTAGGGGGCTGCGATGGCCTCGAGGGCCCATGCTCAATTCTGTTTTTCTCTTTACGGCTGCTGCTTATGAAGTTTCATGGTGTCATGGATAATCTTCCCATGCAATGCATCCTTCTGTGAACTGAGCTGCCCTCCACTGTAAGGTAAGAAGACCAACACAGGTCTGCTTACATCACCCAGATATTTCTAGGAGGGAAAAGTCTCAGTCCAGAAATTCTGGTATTAAATAAAGCCCCTAGAGATGCTTATCACTCTTGCAGTTTGGTATCAATGATGCAGAGCCCAGTTTGGAGAGGCATTAGGATGCACAAGCCAAGAAGCTTTGCCCATACTCCATTGAGGGATGAGAAGGTTGTAGAATGCATTTCTGGTGAGCGGGGCATCAGAAAGGGAGTGAAAGAAAATAAGGAGGGCTGTAAATACAATTAGCATCTATCCCACAGCTTTCCCAAACTGGACCAGTTCTGTAGACATGGGGAGAGCAAGGGGCCTCCATACACCCTGCTCTTACCAAAAGTTTGGCAAAACCAGATTATAGCTCTGAGAATATTTCTGTTCAAGGTCAGGTCTAGTTCCTGATGAAGCCAAGGAAAATTCAAAGTCAACTGAAAAAAAACCCCAGAAATGATGAACAGAAGTATTTAAGCCTGAAAGAGGTTTTATTCACGTTATCAACCAAAACCTGGGCTCATGTGATTCAAAGCTGTTCACTCATAATGCACAGGCCTCTTACTTTCCACAATGTGTTTAATTCTCCCACACATTCTCTCAAACGAAATGTATGCCCCAGATTTCAGCACCTCCATTGTGTCTACTCCACTGACCCCACAAGCAATCATCTCATTCAGTCTGTTTCCACACCTGGCTTTCTTCTCCTGCAGGATGTCAAACTGCAAAGTAGAATATACCCAAGAACAAATACTTTTCTCCCTCCATATTTTGAGGCACTTTAGCTCTAAACCCAGCAAATGGGTGTGCGTTTTTTTGGGTCACTGCGTTTACAAATTGTAAGAGTTGAAAAAGAAGATACATGAATTGTGGTCCTGACCTACACAGTTCCTGTTCCACAGCCTTGGTCCACCCTGGCACAGCGATAGCCAGAGCTTCTGAAAGCATGAAAGGAACTTGGGATGAAGAGAAAGGTGGAGGAAGAGGTAGCGTTTATTGACCCCTTTGTATCTCATAGCCTGTGACATTTGCCATGACTTGCCAGACTATGTGAAAACCTGCAGATGCTGTAAAGCAGAGGTGGACCCGTTCAGAGGTGATACTTATGAAAACAAGCCTCATGCCCAAATCCCAGATCTAAAGCCCTCATGTTTTTCCAGCCTGGAAAACATTTGGATTTGTGTTTCTTCACTCAATAGCTCCCGATCTCCTAAAAATTTCTGTGTGTAAATGGCCAGATACCCATCTGAGTCCACAGAGAGTCAAGAAGGAGACACCTGCAAACCAGTGTTAAATGCTCCATCTCCATTGCATGGCAGTGAGATGCTCAGCAGCAACACAAAAGGAGCCGTGTGGGAGAGGCCGTAAGGAAAAGTCCCAGGAAACCTCTTGCAACTTGCACAATTTTTAAACTTTGCCCAGTTAAACTGTGGTTCCATTAAACTTTCCTTTGGCTGGCAAAGGAGTGGCTGAGTTATTATGGAGAACAGCCCTGAGCAATTAAAAGTGAGAGCAACATTACAAATCTAAGATTCGGTACACAAAAATCTCTTGCAAAAGACACAGTCCTGTGGAGTTATAGCCTACCCAAATGGGGAGAACCAAATTAAATGAAAAAACATATTGTATATTATCTTAATTTATATATGAGATTTTAGACAGTTCCAGATTTCTGGATTAAATACAATACCATGTGGCTCCATTAAGCCTCACTGGCCTTTTAGAATATTATTGAAAGAAATAATATATAACAGTTTGAAAGGTTTTTGGATGCTTGGTGGCATCATTATGCAATTTATTAATATGTGGGCAGAGTGACTAATGCCTCTGAGGATATATTTTTAGTTTCAAAAAAATAAATATAAAAAAGAAAAGCGTGCTTGGGGGGACCAAGAAGGAAAACCAGCTACAAATGGGTTTGTGCTAGCAGCATGTGATGGCATGCATCATTCTGTCTGTCCCTCCATAAGCCCAGCGCCCAGAATAGAGCACTTCTTTCACTTACAGCATTTCCAAAGGGGCCCAGAGGCCCCAGCAATTGCAATTTGTTAGAATTTGGGTATACAGCTCCTTTTCTGCCATCTTTCCTCCATTTTTAAGGCTGAAAGGGACAATTCAGATCATCTAGTTTAACGCCCAATATAAATCCCCATGAAAATAATTTCACACATTCACTCGCTAATTGAGCCTACTACTATATGTTTCACCAAAGTCATCTGGGCTGGCCTCCAGTTCTGATTTCAAGATGCAAAAGGATGACAAATCCCCTGCCCCTTTCAACAGCCTGTCCCAGCAGTCAGCCCCCTCTCCCTTCCCGATCTCTCTATTTTGCCTGTCTTAAATTTCCAGCCATTGCATCTCGTTATGTTTGCCTCCATTAGACTATAAAGCCCTTTTGTACGCGGTATTTTTTCCTCCAAAGGCATTTACTGCACAGAGTCAGGTCGCTGCGTGATCTGCTTTTTTGCTAAGTTCACCAAATTGAGCTCCTTAAGCCTCTCTCCACAAGATTTCCTTTTCCAACCCTCAAATCATCCTTGTAAAACCAAACCATAGGATGAGAGTTTACAGCCTCTATCATGAATTCAAGTCCCTGAATCTCAGGTTAATAAAGTCTCTATTTTTTAATAAGGCTTCTGTGAAATGACTAGAAATAGTCCCGCAGGATGTGTTATTTGGAGGTAACTATTTCCACATGGGCTGGAGGGACGGCTCTGCGCACAGAACGTGGGGAGAGCGGTGGGAGGGCTCTTCCCTCCTCTCCTTCCCCTTTTCTCCAGCCTTTTTTAGTGCTCTCCCAAGTTGCGTTTTCAAAAAAACAGTATGTTTCTTGGAGGGTCCATCCCGGTGGACATTTCCTAGACCTCGAGGAAGAAGCAGCGCGATTTCACCTCCCCGTGCACAAGCAGAAACCAGCTCCCGAGGAAGCTGCCTCCCCCCAGCACGAAACCTGCCCAACGTCGGGGCCGGGAGCCCCATCTCTGGCGGGAGCAGAGGCACTGACAGGGTCTTGGCACGTCTCGCTCAGCAAACCACTCCTTCCCTGGGCCCAGAGAGACATCTATAAAATCTTTCAAGGCTCACCAGAGCCCCTCTTTCCTCCCAAATTAATAGGATTAAAAACAAACCCCGGGGTTTTTCTTCCCCGTCCTTCTCCAGTGGCGGTGTCCACACTTCGGAGCTGTTTCTTGACATCATTAATTGGTTGATTTGCTGTTTGTTAAATGACAGTGGAGGTTCACAGCGGGTTTGGGTCTAGATCTTCGAAGAAAACACCCTGATATTGCCAGTGAAAATTCAGTGAAATGACAAGACATGGTGAGTTCTAGACAGTCTCCCCAGGTGCTGAAGCTATGGTTCACTGCGCCCCAGCTTCTGGATGGGATAATATCCTGCATTTTCATCAGTCACGTTTGATTAGTACGTGAGACTACACATCAAATGAAGAGTTTAAAAGATATGCCAGCTCTGTTTCCAGTCAGCCTGACCTTTACGTACCCCACAGGGACAAATTTTTTGTCCCAAACTGAAATAAAAAATTTCAGAGGCAATCGCAACTGATAAAATATTCGAGTGAGTGAGGTCATCGCCAGCCCGACCACTTTAAACTTTTTTCCCTCGTTTGATTTGTTTGATTTTCTGTTAGTCAGCTTTGCTCCCAACATTTGTGATCCAAATCCTTCGAGATACATCATTCACTTCGCTTCAGGCCACTTTCCATCACCCAAAGATGCCTACATGTGTCGTGAAACCTTCCTGTGACTCCTCCGCTAACCTATCCTCACTATTTGCCTTCAAAAAAACCTTTTCTTTCCTTTTCTGATGAAAGACCACCAGTTTAAAAGCAAGCGTGAATAGGTGATACAATTAGAGTAAACCACCTAATGAAGTGACCTTCCTTTCTAGCTGTGAGTTGTCCACAAAGAACATACAAAACGTATGGATTGGAAGAACTTGCCATTGGTTAGTGACTCAGCATCCTGGTACTGGTGTTGCACCCAAAAGGTAATGCAGGCTTGTGTAAGGAGCCCGCAAAGTCTATTTGATGAATAGGAAATTTTGCAGTCACGTGTAAAATTTAAAATTTCCACGTGGCAAGCACAATTGCTCTAGTATTGTTAAAAATATCTGCCCTAAGCAAAGCCTGAGAGCTTGGTTGTTTGGTGGAAGCAGGCAGGAAAGGGTCAAAAATGCAAATACGCTTGCATGGAAAGCAAATAAAAATAATCTTTGAAGGGAAAGAATATTAGTGGATGTTTCCTAATGGTCACCATTCACCCTGTTCATTCTTTGCACTCCACTTGCCAAAGGCATAAGGCTTTAATTTTGTTCATGGTCAATGTAATGTTTAGAGTTTCAACTACTTGAATGATTCTTCAGGGACTGGTTGCAATAGCTACATTTTGGGTTTAAATTGCATTTTTTTTTTTCAAACTACAACTGAATCTTACCAAGGAGTGAAACTGGAATGGATAAAATTAGATTCCTGAACCTTCATCCCTTTTTAGAACCAGACATGAAAAAAACCTGCATCCAGTTTTGTTAAATATTTTTTCCACATCTGGTGTTCAGTCAAAACCATAAGAAAAGTGCTGGAAATCTCACAAGAAGTCTCGTACTCTTGTGATTTCCAGTCCAATTTTTGCAGCCACAGGAGATCTGTATAGTTCAGATAAGAATCTGAAGCAGAAGCCAAACCCAAACTGTGAACCTCCTGAGGCTCACCCCACCCACAACAGCTTATGTCTTTACCCATCATTTGCAGCAGATGTTCTCCCAAATTCTCCAGTGAGATAAATTCCATTAAAAGTTTCAGGAGAAAGATTATAAGATACATACAATTTTAAATAAAAGTGTCCAAAGCAGCTCATCATGGTCCATTAAGCTATTGTTAAAGACCTTCATACAGCAGCGTCTATTGATTAGAGCGGTTTGCTTCTCCTTACTACTCGTTTTTCCATGCTGGGCTTTGGGGGCTTTTTGATCTAAAGGCCACTGACGTCAATGAGAGTATTTCCATTGTCTTCAGCGGGCTTCGGATCAAGCCCTTGACAAACTGGTTCTCCCGTAGGTCAGTCTGCAGAGTGTGGGTTTCTGCCAGCAGATTGTCCCTAGAACATTTCACTGTAGATTTACAGTCTTTATAAAATTTTTAAATGAAGTTCTATAGTTAGATTCATATGGTATATCATAAATTACAGCAGACTCTGCAAGCTTGGGTTTGAGGGTTGGTTGTTTTTTTTTTTTTTTTTTTCATTTGGCTCTCGGGGAACGTATAGTTTTTTTCCATAAGAACTTTTCTCCAAATGCTAATTTTACCTGCTTTCTGCTATTTTGCAAGAGAACACGTGCATTTTTCACAGCCAAAGCACTCTGAGGAAGGTTGTACCTGTGGCAGCGATGGCGATGTGAGCAAGCAGAGATCCACCATCCACCATCTCGATGCTAGTTGGCAGGGCAAGCTGTGGCTTCGGGCTCTCCTTGGTACGAACTCAGACTAGTGAAAAAAAAAAAGTGAGCCAGAAGTTTCAGATTACTTTTCTCCCTTAAGATGTAGTTAAAGCTGAATGTTGATTTTTGCCTATCGGAGGAGCATCTTATGTCCAACTCTGCCATCAAACCCTTGAGGGACAAACCCCTGGGCAAGGGACGATCTTTGTGCAGAGCCTTGCACACACAAACACCAGTTTTCACTGGGACCTCTACGGTTTTGACAGTTTTTTGACTTCCTACGGTGGCCAGAGAGTGCGACAGCAGGAGACAAGGGACAGCCCTCAGACACCCAAGTCCTAATTCAGATTCCCCGTCGCCAGAGCCTAAATTTAAGAATTCAGGCAGCATTACCGTGCCCATCTGCAAAGTGGGAGCAATAATCCCACAATACCTTCTCAGAAATGCTGCGAGGCCATGAACTCTGTCTACACAGAGTAGTACTGTTCGGTAGTAAATGAAATCTGTTTTCACTTCCAAGGCTATGGCATAAATTACTATAGGCAGAAATCCAGCCTAGCAGGCAATGAACTGGATGGGGCCCACTCAGTTCCTCCCATCTTTAGCTTTGATTTTCATTGTTCTGTTTCATTAACAGAATTTCCATGTCTTTTTTCTTTTCTTTCCCCCCCTGTTGTAATTTTTCTAAGCTGTTAATTTGCCAGCGGAGAGAATGGCCTCATAATTGTATACCAGCTCCTCCAAAGCACCCACAAGAATCTCAACAGTTTTTAGCAGACTCAGCGTTTCCCGCTTTACTTCTCAGCCCTCGTATATCTAGAAAAAGAGGCTGAAGAAAGTCTGTTGCCGTGTTCCCACCGGGGGACCATAATCTGGCCACTTGTTTTCTCCTCAAAATGAGCAGTTACTGTCCTTAAAATCAGCACAAGTTCTCTCAAGTCAATGGGGCTGTGGCAATTGGCACTGCTGGTTTTGAAGGACATAAATATCAGCCCAAACCAGGCATCGGCTGAGAACATTGTGATTCACTCAGTTCTCCCTTTTATTCCTTTTTTATTTTGAAGGAAGGATATTGATTCTGCTCAGGTCACCTCTGCATGACGGAGAATGGAGGAGATGCTCAGGAAAACCATAAGGGATAGCAATATGGTTCAGGGGACTTTTCCAGCTCTCCCCTTTGCCCTCCCGTGTTCCCAGTCCCTAAACCCTACCAGGGACCAGCTCCACTCTTGGCCTCTTCCCTGATCACTGGTGTCAGAGGCTGCTTTTACGCTGCGGATGAACAGACGTTTCACCACCGCTAGCTGCCCCCTCTGATTCATGATTCATTTGACAGAAATTAACAGCAATAAATTTGATTCAAATCCTACTTTTTCCCCAGTAGCAGAGTTTGTGACTGCATACGAGCGCTCCCTCTGGAAAGCAAACTGGAAAGATAAAAATAGATGAGATGAATGAGAGATTACAGGATAAAGTTGTGGCCACTTCCCAGCCGAACAGGATTCACCGCTGAAGGCTGACAAAGTCTCTGCTGACTTTGGGGTTTAGCAGCAGAGAATCTGCTCCATAATTTGTGTTCAGCCAAGCTCTCTTGGCAGTAACACCTGACCATCCAGTATTTCCTTGGAGCCCTGGAAGAGAGGATGTTGGATGCCAACATCTGCAGGTATGACATTGTATGAGCTCAACCAGGTTGTATGACCCAGGTTTTAAGGAGTAGGGTGAGAAGGGTGGCGTGGAAACCAGCACCTAATGCATCCCCTGTCTTACCTGCCTCCTCCCAGACACCATTAAATCCTCACCCAGGAGGCTCCTGTGGGGAATTAGGAAGGGGCACGTAGCAGGACATAATTTGTCCGTATCTGAATGTAAGATTTCCACCGCGCTTTGCCTTTGCCCATCACGAAGACCCTGTTTAATCTCCACTTTCGAGATACACTCAGGCACAGAAAGGTTAAGAAATCAGCCCGAGTCTCAGAGCCAGAAATAAAGCTCATTAGTCCTCCATCCACAGGGAGCCCTTTGCTTCCGTCTCATCCCAACTGCCATACGACAACCGCCGTCAAAGGCATCTCAAAAGAGGTCAATTTTATAGCGGTTTTACTCTTTGAAAGCACAAACAGGCTCTCCATTAGGAACTATAATTTATCTGACTGTGACCACTGACTACAGGTCTATGAAATATATCTAAATGGATTGCACGGAGCCAGAAAACTCAACCCAAGTGTATATGGCATACACATAACAAAGCTCTGCAAATCTGAAAATGCAGAGTATCAGCAAGTGCTCTGGTTTTCCGGACTGATTTGGGAGGTAGGTAGGCTTAGCTGAAGGCTGCGGTTTCTAAATTGGACATGGTTACCTAAAACTATTGGAAATTTGAATTGCATGTCAGATGTCTGGAATAAATGGACTCAGGAGACGTAAGAAAAAACATGTGGCCCGGTATTTTTCTCTTTTTTTAATGTCTTTTGGAAACTGTTTAGATCTCATCTGGGGCTTGTATAGTTTCTTTGTTTAGTAATTCTGAATTGAAATTCTTTATAAAGCTTTGTTAATTAAAAGGTAAAAACTTGATTGTTGCACACGGAGCCCTTCATCCTGAAAGATGCCTGTGCACTTTCCAAAAGTATACTCTACTTTCCAAAAAAAGTAAACTATCCTTTGAAAACTAGGCAGCACAGTTATTTTGTTTACCTCAAATCGACCAAATTTAAATTCCAAAATGGACTGTTACGGCCTAGCCCTGTTTCGAACTCTGCCAATAGTTGTAGCTGAGATGCTTCACGGCAAGCAGCAAAGCTCCCCCCAGGCCCTCGGTGCTAGGCTGACTTGGGGCTCCACATCTTTAGCAAGACCATCCAATACAATGATGACGATCACAAGCAATAAACGTTCTGTGACTTGCAGCGATCTCTGGGGTGACTTATATCACCTGCTCCATGGCACACAGCTGTATTGTCCCACCTTGCAATAAGATGGAAAGGCACACCCAAAGGCACCTTTCTGTAGGCAGCGTGGCCTAATCTGAACTGAGGAGGCAGGACTTGGGATGAAACATTTCCCACCAAGATGTGGCCTTGGCTTTTAAAACAGAAGAGGGAGGTTTTTCATCTTTGCCACATCTTGGAGATGGTACACAGCTTCCTGTGCTCACCTCGGAGTCCCTAACCCTGTTTTCCACAGCCCGATAGCATTGCCACAACCTTCATTATTTGCTTGGTGAAATCAACCCAACCAACCAACCTACTCTTCAGCTAGCAGCTTTTTGCCCCACACTCCTTACCTGGTGGATCTTCCCACTTCTGCTGCTCATCGGTAAATTCACAGGACGATGCAGAATTTATTTTTTTTTCTGGTGCCTTCTGAGCACTTCTGGTGCCTGCTGAAGTGCAGCCTCCTAATCATAAGGGTTAGAGTACAACACATGGTAGGTCATGAGTATGGTTGGAAAAATACATGCCCCCCCACATTTTTTTTTGACCTAATCTTGTTCTACAGAGTCCCAGAGACTGGACTATGAGACCTGATCTCTTTCTTTTCATCTGACAAGGATGCCTGCTCAGGCCTACATTGCTGGAAATGGCACAAGGGCATAGAAAAATGACTTTTTGCTCTAGGATACCTCTTCCTTTTCAAGATTTTGCACACAATGGAAACAGCAGAGAATCTGCGTGGGCTGTCCAGGCCAAGTCTGCAGCTCCTCTCAGCAAAAAAAGATGGTACTTGGTGCAGCTGAAGTTACGTTTTCTGAAAGCCTTAAACTATACCAGCTAAAGTAGAGTTAACGGCGGCACGTAACTGTCATTGGAAAAAATTACTGCCTTTATATTTGCTTCTTTTGTGGGTATTAAGGAATCTCCATCCAGTCTTTGCTTTTGGATGTATGTATGTAGGTCTGTGCGGACTTGGCAGGGTTAAACTGCTGGGGGTAAGAAAGGACATAAACTCTTGGAAGGATTTTTACACCCCTCTCTTTCCCACTCCCAGCACTCAGGCATGCCAAAACGTTATGGTTTCTTTTAGACCCGCATAATTAAATGAGTGATGAGGAATTTCTCACCAATATAAAACTGAATTATTTGTTGCTTAAAATAGAGCTGTACCCTCTCCAGGTCGTCAGCTGGTGTCAATCAGCCTGTTCTGGGACACCAGATTTTGCTCCTTGGGGATAACACCAAGAGCATCGGGATGGGATGGCGCAACCCCAACGGGTTGGAAACTGGGAAGGGACCATCAGAGTGACCAGAAGAGAAGCAATCTTTATAATACTCTTTTTCTGGAGGAGTTTTCATGTTTGTGCAGGAATCCTCACCCCGTTGGGGGGCGGCTCGGGGAGCTGCGGAGGACGGGACGGGCGTGGGGGTGGCTGCGGGGAAGCCCACGCAGTTTTTCCTCTCCCCCCCCCCCCC
>VYZM01010093.1:1662821-1686842 GCA_013398915.1 Dromas ardeola
CCCCCCCCCGCCTTTTAACAGACGGCCTGAGTTCATACTTGCCAAATTTTGCGAGCAGGCGGTAGATTTACGAGCCCCGGGAGCGCAGCCGGCTCCAGCTGCTGAGCTGCGCGGCAGCGGAGCGGGGGTGAGCCGCCACGGGGAGCCACAGCGGCCGCCCCCCCCCCGGCTCAGCTGCACGGAGGGGGGGGGGGGAGCAAAAAGGAACATAAAGGAAGGGGTCAGGGATGTGGAGCCCCCTCTCCTCAGCCCCTCACTTTGAAGGGGTTGGGAAAGGCTGGTGCCTGCGCACCGCCGGGCTTGCGGGGCAGCCGCCCCCCTGCGCAAGGCGGGGGCTTGGGGAGGGTTNAAAAGCAGGAGGAGAGGAATCCTGGCGGTGTTACGGAAAAGAGTAACTTGTCCACAGGGTGTCACTCTTGACCCACATTTGGGCCAGCATCCAGCCTTGTCTGTGGCAGCTGGAAATTGGAGGGTTTTAGTTCCCCAACAAGCTTCCAAAAAGGCAGAAGACTCCCAAAAAGGCAGGCTGGCGCCTCTGGGTGTGCTGGCCCGGGCACCCACCCGCCCGGCGGCTCCTGGCCCTGCTTACCCACCCGGCCGCCCTCCTCGCCCCGCACTGCACCTTGCCTTGCCCCATCCAGAGGATGGGGTTTGCACTGGGGTCCTTGGGCCAAGCTTGCTGCACACCGTGGAAAAAGGGATGGAAAGTGGAAGAAAAGACTCTTCCCTACAGCCAAACTCTTTCTCACCATTCTGCCCCACAGTTCTGCCACCCCCCTCCCCTCAATGTTTCAGAAGTATTTTAGTTTTCTGTGAAATTCCCCTATCATTCCATACTCTGAGCCTGCCCCTTCCCCCTGGGAAACCTCCTGTTTGCCAGGCACTGCCCCATGGAAAGTGCTATATTACAGCTTTATGCTGAGTCCTAAACCAGGTTAAATTAAGTGCTGATAATCCTTTGCTGTCAGTTGCTGTTACCCAGCAGAGACTGGAGGGGTTCTTCAGCCCTATGAATTACCACCTACTTTTCTGCGTCAAGCTGTAGGCTTCTGCAGTCAGGAGGGCAAAGCTGGGGTCAAGCCGGCTCTGGATGTATCCCTGAAAGCAGGGAGAGCCCTAACCTTTTGTCTGATGCTGTGCTGAGCCCAGGCAAGGCAGGACTGCCTGCCTGCACTGCCCGTGCCAGCCAGAGGGCTAGCTGAGGCGTTAGGCTTCCCAGGATAGGCACAGGGGGAGGCAGTCGGCCACCAGGCTTGGAGGGGCCGGTGGGTGACACGGATGCTGGGGTCAGCAGCCCAGCAGCCAAGGTACAGGCTGCAACTTTTATAAAGCATCAGCAGAGCATGAATTATGGCGTGTCCTCCTGGCAAGGTTCCTGGAGCAGAGGACACACCGGCAAGAATGCTATCTCCTCTTCCAGGGCTGGTTGGGACAGGATTTGTGTGTAGTGTGTACAGCACATAATTCATCCAGCTATCATTTACATAGCATGAGCTCAGCACTGCAGCACTCTCTGACATTTTGAAATATTCTGCCAGGAGCTCGGCAGCTCGCTGGGAGCATCGCACAAGATACATCCCAAAAGGGATGCTGTCCCCTTGTATGACCTGACCCCCTGCTTGGAGGAGGTGCTCCCGAAAAGCCTACATCCATCAATCTCACCTGTCTACGACTCCCTCGTTTCTGCAGCAGCTTCACTCTTTTGCCCCAGGACAGTGTTTTTGGGTGTGCTCAGTACAATTTTAAACACTTCTTCGTTTTCTTTCAGGCCATCCTCCTTAATGTGGCTATCCCAAGCTTTTATGGAAACACCTGCAATATGTAAACGCCAACGTATAAATCTCTGTAATGTGAAAAACCAGCTTCATGAAGCCGTACAAGAATGCAGCCATGTGACTGCAAAACTTCATTTACAAGTATCTAAATATAGATCATAGCAAGCAGCAAACCCAGACTTCAATTTTAAAAGCTAGGGCATAGGGGAGAGTGCAGAGTCAGCACTTCTTAAATAAGAAGTTCTTCTTGTACTAATTCATTTACAGCAGCATCTTCCTTTGACACAGCAAATTTGCATCACCGAATCCTGATCACAGAGACATAAAGATTTTTATGGGAGGCGGAAATAGTCTCCATGCAGGCGCTGCCGTGGAAGCGCTGCACCACCGCCGACCTCCGCACCCAGACAAGGGCACGCTGCGGTTTGCACCAAGTGAGCCGCGCAGGCTTTACTCCTCCGCGTGCTTTTATCACATCCTGTTACGATTCCCGGATTCCAGTCAGCCCAAGTTGCTTCCCAGCACCAGTGGCTGTGACTGCTGCCCACGGTTCCTGGGGAGCATGGCAGGCTGCTAAGCACCACGCGAGGGGTGCACAGGGCATGCAGGATTAGCGGTGAATACTGGATATATCCTCCATTCCACCTGCCTACAGCTGCTGTTGTAGCAGTACAGGATGCCTACATCCTCTACTGTTCAGGATGCTGGAAATAGTCCACCCACTGTTATACGTCTGTCTACTGCCGTTATGCCGGCTGCCGTTAATTATTATATTAAACTTTCTCGAATCATTCTTCTAGACTCACAGTTTCCATAGAAATACATTTTGAAATCAGGAGAAGTCAACTGTCCTTTGGAACGCACCAAAAACACCACAGAGAGACAGTGGCAAGTGTCCTACCCCATGTACCCTGGTCAAACGGTGGCACAGCTCTGCAGGATTCAGTGATACTCCAGATTTGCACAAGGAGTAAACTCACATTAGGAAGCCCCAAGCCCACCTGCCAGGGTTTGAGCAGAGAGCAGAAGCGGGGGGAAAAAAAGCCTTTAAAAGCCAAAACTCTAATAGCCTGAAATTAGCCTTTTTCTGGGCTTATGGAAACCACCTCCTAAACCGTGAGGGCTGTGCCCAGCTCACAGCCAAGATTGGATCCAGCTGCAGGGATCAGGAGATGTCTGGGGAAATGACTCCCTCCCCCTGGACACCCATCCCACTGCAGAATGAGTGATGAGAAAGGCTTGAAATCCACCCTGCAGGGGGGCACTTTTCCAACCTGAATCCTCACCTGCGAAAGCACCATTATTTAGGAATGGGATTTAGGTCTTACAGCATCAATGGGACCTCAGCAGATGCTCGAGTGAATCCCTAAATCTAAACCCAGCACAGAGACTGTTCTGTGAATTCCGAAACATTTTCCACTGGAATAATCAGAAGATCACACTTTTTCTAAATATTGCATGAGTTGGCTAGTTGCTTGAATTTCAAATTTTGGGGCAAAGATCTATGTTATTATCAACAAAATCCCAAATTATTAAAGAGTATTTCTCACTCTCTCATTCTGATTCACTGATTCCCTATTTAATAGACATAAAGAACATTAACTGGCATTTGTTTTCGGCCAAATACTGAAATACTGTGCTTGCTATTTTTTTTTTTTTTTTTACAGAAGAAAAATCAAGTCATAATAGTTTATGTTTGACATACAATAGGGCGCTGTGATGTTCTCAGATCAGGGCATCCAGCTGAGGCTGCTGGACTTTGGCACGTCAGTGTGATCCCAAACCAACCCAGAGCACAGCGCTGTGTTTTGATTGCCCCCATCAGATTTTCTGTTAGAAAACCTGTGATTTTCCCGTGGAAAATTTAAGTTTGCAGAGAAATTTCCTTTTTCTTCAGTAAAAAACCCAACCAATCTGCTCTGCTCTCATGCACGATGCAGAAGAGCCAGCACATGACCAAAGAAGACCCACTGCATCCATTCTGCATTTAGTCTTTGTAAAATACTGCTGTATTAGCAGCAGTTTTCTGTGCTCATACCCATCTTCCCCAATGCTGCCTAATGTGTTAAGAGCACTTTCTGCCACGGCGTTTGGCTAAAATCCCTGCAGGACAACCAGAAATGCTTCAGCCACACAGATGTCAGGCAGGCAAGAAGCAAAGACGCCATCAGATGGGAGGAGGTGACAGAGGCGTGCCAAGAACTGGCCAGAGCACCATGGCCAAAAGGCAGGGGATAAAGCAATTCTTCCTCCCAACCGAGAAGGATGAGCAGAGGCTCTTTCCCCTCATAAAACACCAGCAACAGAGGAAACTGCCGCTACTTCATGCTCCAAAGCCCGGCTTCTCCCAGCCACCCAGCACACAGCAGCAACACGTTAATTATATATATATATATATATCTCCAAGAATGACCTGGTAACTGTAAAAAACAGTAACGACATAATTATACTTTACTACTGCTTTTGTTGGACTCGCTCTGTAATTACAAAGTAGTTTCTAAGGAAAACCAACCCATTGGTTTTGCCACGAGCAATTAATGCACGTTACCAACACGATGGTTACGCAGGGCCAACGCTAACATTGGCACCCAACTGTGTTATTCATCTGTCGGTTGTGGCTCCCCAATAATGAGTGCTCTGCCTCACATTACACGTCCACAAGCATGAGAAACAAATTGCACCAAAAACCCAACTGTGCTACTGAAAGGAAAACCCAAGGAGCAGATACACATCGTGTGTTACGGTTCCTTTCCCTTGATTTCTGTTTTTGGCAGAGCTGGCTCTCCTTTTGCTCTGCGGGGCAGGCTCATGGATGAGTACCTCTGCCATGGGTCTCATGTACACCTCGCTTTCCCCATCCCTTGGATGTGGTTTTCTTGTCGCTGTTCCTCTCCAGCCACCACCTGACCGCAGAGTTACAATGATCCTGGGTGCCACAAGAGTCCACTGACAATAATGAGACATTTGGTATTACCTTTTAAGCAGCAGGATTTCATCCATGGCACATCTAACTTTACACCATAGACCCCAGCCTTAACAACTCTCCATGTCATTTTTCATCACCATACCTCAAGCCACTGCCCAAGTGGCTACTGGCAGGTTTGGTGTTCCATCCAAATCCCTCTTCATCTAACTCAATTGTTGCCCACGGGGCAACAATTTTTGTCATGGGACTGTCTGCCTTGGTGACCTCTTCCATCTGACCCACCCATCTCTGATCTACAAAAAACACCAACTGTGGTTACTTACAACACTAGAAATGATGGGGTAGCTCATGGGTCACTTGGCCCTCATTTGTGGCACAGAAAACAGGTAAAAGTCCTTTAGCGTTCACATTGGTTCTGCTACTGCATGTTAAAAACCATCAGGAAATCATATTCAACACAGTGCTATTTTCTCAGGATAGAAAAAGGGCAAAAAATAGTTACAATGGGTTTGTGAAATCTAAATCACATTTAAAACAGGGCTAGAAACTTCATCAGGAGGATCAGCCCTTTCCACTTTCCCAACACGTCTGGTGTGGGGATTCACACCTCCTCCCACCAGGGCAGTCACCACGGCAAGAAGCCACGGTCATGAGGCCAGGACGAAGAGGCAGGTGAGTACCGGAGCACCAGGGCCAGTGGTAGTCCCAGGGAACTGGTTTGGCACTGAGAGAAACAGAAATCAGTCCATGGCCCCAGTCAGCCCAGAGCACAGGAAACATTTTTTTTTTCAGGAGGTTTCCCTTCCACCCCGCTCAAGGACATAGGAATAGGAGCAATATTTGCATTGTCTCTCCTGTCCTGGGTTATAAAAGCACAACTAAGGACTCCAAAATCGCAGGCTGCTTCTTAAATTTACAGCCTACATGGTGCCAGTGTTAGGGGTGGTTGTCCATCGTCCTTGCCCGAAAAGCGGCCACACTCCCCTGCCTCTTCCTGAGTTCTCCATGCTGGGAGATGCTAACACCTGTCCGAACAGGGATACTTACCCAAAACACTCAGCAAGGCTGGATCCTAATGGGAAGCAATGGGTGAATGCTGGTGGTGGGTCACCTGCACTGTCTTACGGTGGAAGGAACAGCAATGAGGTCACATCTCAACATGATGTAGATGTGTTTCTGCCCTCTCATTCCTCTATGGTCATGACTGGCATTGGTAATGAGAAGCATCATGGAGGAAGGTCCCCAGAGATCTACAGCCTTGGGAATGCCGGGGGAGAAGAGCCTCTCCACAGCCCAGCTCACATGCAGGGGCAGGGGACGTACAGATGTCTCCTTCAAAATATATTCAGTGTGTGCCTTTTGAAAAGGATGGCTGCAAGAGCCATAATGAAACAGAATAAAATCATTGTAGTAGCAGGATCTACCCACACTGAACTGCCATCCTGCAGGTGAACCTTACCCAGCTCTGGCTGAAACTGCTTGGCCCTTAAAGACAAAATAACACTTGTTAGTCTAAATTAGATGCATCCACCAGACATTTAGGCTTCATATCATTAGGAGGTGCTAATGGCAGCCTGCAGGCATCCTCCACCCAAACCTCTTTCATGTCCTACCTTGACGCTGCTGTGAATGAAGGCTCCACGCTCGCACCTGTCTTTGCCACCTGTGCCAGCATTTTCACGAGCACGATAAAAAGTTTTGTCCAATTCAGTTCTGGACTGCTTTATTTCAAGTCTGAAAAGAAAAATCAAAACAAAAGGGATCTTCAGATATTAAAATGACATTTTTTTGCTACAGCTGAGGCAGCTTCTGGCCATCGCTGCCTCCTGCCATGCCATGGAGATGTCCCATCCTCTGATCCACCAAGCGGAGGGCACCTACCCCAAAGACACCCCACAACGATGAGAGTGCACCAAAGCCATGTTCCTCTATTTCAGGTAAGAACCGCAGATTTAACTGTATCTCATAGTTTACCATACTTGATTCTTCAACATCCAATCTTTTGCTTATTTTCAGCATCCCCACATTTTTCATTTTCTTTCCCCATCACATATTCATTGGATCCTGTACAAACAAGTGTAGATTTAAAGTGTCCCCGTAACATTTTACTTATTCTGTGACTTAATAATAAAAAGAGCACTGAATAGAAAGGCTAGAGTTCAATTTCTGGGCTCTATTGCCATTTGCAAGCTGCACTCTCCCACAGCTCCTCACTTGAAATACAGCCACCCATTCAGCTTTATGCTAGCTCTGGAGCAATAAAATTGCACTTCGCCAGAGGAATTTTAAATCGTTCTACACCAATGCAGAGATCTTTAAAAAACAAATTTAAAAACATAAAAAGTGAGGGTCAAAGTGAAACTTCAGGATTTTACCAAGTGGGTCTGCAAATTCTCCATCTTTATAAAGAAAATTTTCATTTGCTTTCAGAAGTGGAAAGGGACATTTTTCGGATGAAGGTTTTTATTTAATGTTCCTAACGGTCCCAGAAATATAAAACTTGATGAATGAGAATTAAAAAAAAATAAAAATCTACTTTAAGTGGAAATCCCCATCATATTGATGCATTTCATGCACAGTTTACACTACAGGAGCCTATAACCCAGGCTCTTTTCCCGGAACCAGGTGCATGTGGGACAGCTGGGCAGCTCTGGAGAGCAGGATACGATGGGAAGCAGGATGCGACCCTCTGCTCCGCACCAAGGGGAACAACATCAGGTCTGCGTGTCTTGCTGGGCGGAGGAGGTTTGTTATTTGAAAGGTGTCGCAGTGCGATGTGCAGGGCACGGAGGGGGCATCTCCCGTGTCCCATTGCACGTGGCTTGGCACTTCTCCACCAGGTGCCTGGTTTTCTCCATGTTTTCTTTGTCTGCCTTGGATTGAGGCTCCCTGGAGGAGAGCTCACTTCTGCGCAGTGCAAAGCACTGCAGAGGCCTGGCTGCACCTGGGTTTCTAGGAGCGAAATTAAGCAATTACAAATTGTTACTCTCATTTTTTTTTTGGGGCAATTTCATGCCAAAGTTCCGTTTTTCTTCAAAGCTAAAGGTCAATGGTTAATTCAAAACTTC
This sequence comes from Dromas ardeola, assembly GCA_013398915.1. Taxonomy (NCBI): domain Eukaryota; kingdom Metazoa; phylum Chordata; class Aves; order Charadriiformes; family Dromadidae; genus Dromas; species Dromas ardeola. Next base: position 1,670,591 of record VYZM01010093.1, read on the forward strand.
TATTTTCCCCAAAATTATGGGCTGGGGAAATAATGCAGACGCAGTGAGCCCAATTCCGCCCTCCGTTATACCTTTGTAAACCTGAAATAGCTTGCTTCGTTTGCACCAAGTCTCTGCCTTCTGATGTCTTCTGGCCTTTTCCAGGGCTGTTTTACAAGGGCGGCAGCTGCAGCACTGGCTTTCTATTGACCCCAGGTCCTCCTGAGGACCCATGCATGCATTGCCCTCCCACTTGGACCAGCTGAACTGGACACCAGCACTCACAGCCCTGGAAGCATCTTTTCTGGGATTCAAAGTTACCTGAAGCCCGTTCAACGGGACTGATGATCTATCAGATGATGCGCTGATTTAAATCTCCCTGGATGAAGGCGTTGTGGACACAGCTACCTGCAAGAGGCCACATGCGTTTTAGCAGAGTACAGATTTTACAATCCATTATGGTCATCACCGTGTTTTTATTATTAATGTGTCTTGAAAAATAAGATGTTTAGCTAAGCTTACTAATTCCTTGAAACTCAAATCATTTAAGCTGTCTAACCTTGTTCAGGATAATTATTTCTATCCATTATCCATCATGCTAAAAAATGACAGCTCTGGGACAAGGAGGCTTTTCAAGCAAATGTTTTAAGACAGTGTTTTAGGTTGCAGGCACTGGCAAATGTTAATTAAATTAGATAAACAATGACTCAGAGTAGCTGTGCTATACTGGAAAGAAAGATGGGAGGTAATGGGGGAAGGAATTTGGCAGCTCAAAGGTCGAAGCAGTTTTTTTGGAACCGAGAATCTTTCCCCTGAGCAAGTACCTTGCCTGAATTCAACAGGATGAAAAGAACCGGTGCCCTTTTACACCTCCAGACAGCATTTGCCTGGGTTTGCTGAGAGCATTTCTGCCAAGGCACGTGGTGCGCGCTACCTGTCCAAGGCGTCCTCCAAGCCCATCCGCCAGCCTTGGCCACACCATCACAGGAGGACCATCGTCCTCCGTCAGCATCCCCTTCCTCAGGTAGGACCAGTCCTGAAACTGCTGATCCAGGCTGGACGTTGAACTGTCCCATTTGGTGGAAGTTGTCCACTGCACTGAATTAAGCAGCTACAAGAGCAAGACTCCAGAAGTGAGCTCCAGGTCTGGAAACGCATCTCCTGATAATTCCTGTGCCATAGCTATCCTTAATCTGTACAACAGTACAGATTAACATTACTTATTAATACAACAGTTCTTAGTATCTTGTGCAACTGCTCGTACAATGCGCAATAACATTTTGAAAATCAAAGCACTGAGAAGAAGATTTCCTACTGAGGACTCCTTGCACTAAAGGTCCCAAGTCAAATACCTGGTTTGAAGTTTTCCATCTACCCAAAGGGAAAAGGCTGAGGATGAGATCCTCATTTTTGCTGTGAAAGAGAGTGACTTGTCAATGCGAAGGGGCTCCCAGGCTGACTCTCTCTCAGGTCCTGCAGGGCGGTGGGGCTCTCCCTTAGGAGAAGTTTTGAGGAAGATTTGTTTTGCTGCTGCACCTATGGAGTTTGTATAGGGAAACAAGACTCCATGAGCAGCAGGGGTGCACCTGTATAGGAGTGGGATGAAGGGAAGAGAGAATAAAGTCATGCAGCACTCTTAAAACAACTTAAATTGTGTTAAAGAAGTATATGGGACACCTAGAGAAGTTTATAAACTTTATTCTTTTACATCTTTTAGCTCACAACAGAGGCTTTTACATTTGTTCCAGAGGTTTGAGGGTCCCTTACTGCTGCCTTTTGTCCCCAGCTGTAGGAGGAGCAGATGGACCCTCCACTCTGCTAGCTCAATGACCATCACCTACCTGTGATTCTAGGCATATCTGGTGCCTACAGGGAATAACCAACACCAGCTCTTGCAGTGGCTGGGTAACAAAGGCTTCAGGAGTGAGTAACAAGCCATCGGTGAGCAAGCCAGCCAGCTACAGGTCTCCTGAATGAAACCCAGAAACTGCTCAACTATTCTAATTCCTGCACATCTCAGGATGTGCTTCGTGTTCCTTCAGGCGTTCAGCTGACTCACATTTCTTTCTGGAAACGGCGGTACTGCAGTCCCTCGCCGCGCACAGTCCCCGATGGAGGACTGTGGTGCCCTTACCCTCGGCATCCCTGTGATTCAGCCAAGTGTTGGGTTTTATACTACGGAGATACTGATCTGTCCAAACTTTCTTCACCTGCTCTGATCATTTCAGCTCCTTGGGGACACACACCTCCATGCCACTGTCCAACTAATTAGTTGCTTCACTGGCTGCGTTCTGCAATTCTTCAGTGATGGGTCCCCATCTGACATCTTATGACAACTGATTAGTAAAGTAGGCCACGAGTTTAAGAAATATGTAATTTGGGCACCACATACTATTAACTGTTTGCATGCCCTTTTTTGTTTGGTTTTTTGTTTTAAAGAAGTTGTTACTCTTCAATATAAATACCAAAGGATAAGAAAAAGTTTGTGAACTGGCAATTTTACAAAGCAAGATGCAGTAAATCTTAAGATGCCTTCAATAACAAGCCCTGAAGAGGCAATAAGGGAATATATGTCCTTACTGCAACGCTATATATTACAGAAGTCTAGATACAAAGACAACATCCAAAATTGCTAGTCTGTCCCATAGTCTTGGGCCAGAACCATATGCAAGCTAATTAATTAATTAGAATTAAGTCAAAACAACCTGTCTTCACCCTAGGCTCCCCCTGCCAACAGAGCAGAAAAGAAACAATAAATAAAACTCGAAGGTTTAAATGTGATGAACACTCCTCTCCAGGTTAAAAGGATGTCAGCAAGCTACAGCACCACAGCAGTTAAATGTCGTTGAAGATTTGACTGCTTTTGGTCTGGGATTTGCGCTCGCTTGAGAGCTGGTCAAACCAATCTTTCCAAAACACTGACTTCTGAACTTTTGCCAGAGGTGCCTCTCTCCGGTGACCAGGCAGGTGACGTGTTAAACCTGTCAGTTCAGAATAAGCAGAAAAGTGTGCACCCGTCGTGGGGAGGGCTTTTAAAGGCGCAGGATTTCCTTCGGTGGGTGAGATGGAGGGCTTGCATACGTACCACAGGAAGCTTATGAGCACCTGGGGAGAGTGGTGGGACCCCATTGCCAGTAGGCATCCCACTGGGGTGGAGAGAGATACCCCGGTTTTAAAATCTGTCCTTTCTAAAAGCCAGAGCTCTGCTCTTGGAGGATGATGCACAATCTGGTTTCAGGGAAGTCTGAAAGGTAAAGGGGGAGAAAGAATAAAACCTAAGTTTCTGCCCAAAGGAAATGAGAGACACAGATTTTGTGTTCATACACAGGCCACCCCCTGGCTAAGGATCTCAGGTAGTTTCCGACCTAAGCCACTCTTGACTGCATGTTCAGACTTCTTGATAATTTTGAGGGAACCGCAACCACTGGCAATACAGGTTGTGATCACATTACTGTAGTGGCCACTCCAGAGTTTTGTAAGAGACAAGCAGTCAACAGGAGCCACCAACAATCCTGATTTTAGCACCAGGGTTTGGAGGAAGAGACACAAAGAACTGGTGCTTGTCTTGAACCAAACAGTCCGGTGTAATACAGCAAAGCAGTGTTTCTTTGCTCCTTCAAACAGACAACGGTACAACCACCGCTGAGGAAGTCCCCTCTACACACACCAGTAAACTAATGTCCACCATGAACTTCTGATGTCTGATCAGGATAATTAGTCTGCCCTAACTGGAAGCCAAATTATTGTTTCACTGTGAACTATGGTCTAGCCTACCATTAACTGGGCTCACACCAGACCCAGAGATGAAATGGCTCTGCTGCCACCAACCTGAGGCCCCCTCCCATCAGTGAAGAGGAAGAGGATCCACTCTCATCCTTCCAGGTCTCTCAGTATTTTTACACCACCGCTTACATTGGGCGCTGCCATCTCACCTGCAAGAAGCAACATGAGTCCAGAGCAAAGCCTGAGCCTGTATCTTTACCCTGGGGTATCAAATCGGCCAAGACATATCTCCAGCTCTTTCAATATTTATGTACAACCGAGGGCAAGCGGTCTCAGTGCTGGCAAGGCACAGAAAACAAACATCTCTATTTTTCACCAAATGCAATCATGCCAATACCAGGATGAGATCTCAATGCTGAGTCAAAATAAGCTGAGACATACACAGCAGGTAGGTGAAGTTGAACCCGAGTGAGACAGGAGATGTCACTATGCAGAGGAGAGAATTTGGAAGGGTTTGTGGTTAAAGCACGCATTCATGATTGAACTCCCATTTAAAAAAATAGGAGAAGAATCCACAAGTACATTCAGCTCTCTCATAGCAGCAATTATCACTTCCAACCACCCCCAGTTGGCTGGGAGACTGCATCCCATCCTGGCAGATACTGACCTGGCCTTAGTTTTTCACACCTTGGTCACTTGGCTGTATTACAGCAAACCGATATACCTGGGCATGAAGCCTGCAACACTTAAGAAACTCCAAATTGTACAAAATGTTACAGAAAACCTCTTCAGTGACAGTCATTACCACAAATACATCACATCTATCCTCAACTGCCTACAATAGCTTCACAAGTTTAACTTGGAGACATGTTCAAATTTTTGACCCTTTTCTTTCAGATGCTCCTTGGCCTGAAGCTAGGACATCCAAAAAACTGCATGAAACTATTGGATAAAAACCGTGGTCAAGAAACACGCTTCTCTGTCACTGTAGAAGTTTTTGCAAGAGGAGTAAAGCCGGTCTATGTGGGAGACTGAACTTTTGCATGAGGACAGTATGAACTTGCTTAATCATAGATGATTGTGTGTGCTGTAAACAGGAGTCATCCCCCTCTCTCAGCCAAGAGTGCTTGTAATTGCTTGATGAATATGTCATATAAAAATAAATAAATCAGAAAAGCTCTGGAGGAAGCCACTGAGCTTTCCTCCAGCACGAATTCGGCTGCAGGTATTCCTCTTGTTGGCACTCATGGCTCATGCAGACCCTCCCCTCACTCGAAACAGATGCAAGTAAGCAAAAAGAAGAGTTGCAAGCTGATGAGACAGTCAGCAAGATGCACTCAAAGGGTGTTCCCAAACGACCTGATTCCTGCATCTCCTGTTTGTAACCAGAGTTTACTGCAAGTTGATTTTTAGTTTTTTTCAGATGAATAACAACTAGACCACTATGTTTGTTTAAACACATCCATCTTACAAAATTCAGCGCTCTCTCCTCCCAGATCTGAGGATTTTGAGCAAAAATCAGACAATCCTGTGTGTCATGTCAGGAAAACTAGATACTTGTGAGCTGTAGGTGAATCACAAAAAACCTTTGTGTTTACACTTGAATTCTTTATTTGTCTGAATAATGCCAGTAAAAAAGAGAAGCCTTCATCTTAGATTTCCAATACCTGCCTGATAAAAAGAGCAGGTGAATACTTTTTTCTAATAAGTTTGGCAGACTCACAAAGAGGACTCCCTCGGAGACACCATGAAGTGCAATTTTTTCAAAGAAATTTGTTTTTGTGTGCTATAAATGTGTGTTTGGTCAGAGTTTTGGCAAACTACTCAAGCTAGTTTTTGTCCTATGTAAGCCTTTTACGTCATGCCCTAGAAATAACAACAGCTGTTAATTATTTATCAGCTGATGAACATTGGCCTGTTAATTGCAAAACATAATAAAATAGATTAGGCAGCAAAGCTCAGTATGTATGCAAGCAGAGTTTTTTTTACTCGGTTTTGTATGTGACTTGATTAAATAAGCAATTTTAGGTCTCTGCTTAGTTTACAGGGACTACCTTCACCACTGATTTAATCTCAGGAACTCTAATGGGCGCACAAGCTTTAGATAAGTTTGCTAAAAATTGGGAGATTTTTCAGACCTTGAGCTTTTTCTGCCTCTATCACACTCTATTCTATCATGAAGATTAGCTCTCTAGTATCTCTGGTGTATCATGTTCTGAACCAAAACGATTAGAGCTCCTTCGGAAGGGGAAGTGCTAATGAGCAAGGAGAAGGGCAGAAGATTCAAGAGATTGCTCTCTCCGACCATCTTCCCGCTAAGTCTTAGTCTTTACATGATTTCATGTCATTCAATAGTATTTGGTGGTGCATCAGAAGACCACTGTAGACAGTTGGTGACTCATCTGCATTACAGGTCCTTCTGGCTCCTTTCTTGGTCTGTTGACAAGAAAGCCATGATTGACTCCATACCAATGAAACAATAGTTTCCAATTTTCCTAGCACCTCCCTTGTGCCAGTGGAGTATTTTCATCCTATTAAATTGGCCCCAATGTACAAGAGTCTCTTTCACATACAAATGGCTATAGAAGGGTGAGGAGAAAATCCATACGAAAGCTTTTTTGAAAGGCTGTGCAGGGCTACCTGGTGAAGGATCTCTGATCAGGATTCCCGTGCCGTGCTCCGCCTTGCAGGCATTTTGATATGAGTGAGCATGGGTGGCCTGTTACCAGCATTGAAATAATCTTCTCCTGTTGTCCATGTTCATCTGCTTGCCTATGATCCATCACATTGGCCCCGTTCTCTTGTTGGCCTTCTACTATCATCAATTTGGGAGCTGACCAGGAGAATCTTGTTGTTACACTCTGATCTCTGACGCACAGTCTCCTTCGCTTTTTAAGAAGGAAGGTGATTTTTCACCGCAAACTCAGACACCCCAAGAGGCTGGTGCTCATCAACTGAGACACAGTAAGGTGGATCTTAAACCGGTGCACATTTGAGTAGGTTGATTGAATTAAATGGAGCCTCGCTGATTCACGCCAGCTGAGAAGAGCACTGGAGGAAAGGATCTGAGAGGATTTTGTCCCAGCTGCAAAACCCTTTAAAGTTTGGTTCACAGACCTGCAAAGCAGAGAACAGAATGGCAGTATGCTCATACAGAGCAAAAGCAGTCCCAAAGGTAGTGGGACACTTCCATGAGGATTTAGTCTTATTTGCTGGAGTTGTTGTGCCAGTTATAAATCACTGCATATTCCAGCAGGCAAACAGCTGGAAAGGGCAGGAGACCGCAGGGTCTGACCAGCTTCCTGCAGTTCCTACCTGCAGCACTCGCTGGAGCAGCTTCTCTTGCTGCAATCACATTTTAGCACTGCGACACTTTGGGTCAGCAAACTTTAAAGAAAAACTTTTAAGCTTTTGAGAAAGTCATACCCATCCCCAAAGGAAGCAAGAAAAACCCAAAACAGATGCACGCAAGCTTGGTTTTAAGAAACGGGGAAAGGTGGGAACAGTGTGCTTGTCGCTTTTTACTCTAAATAGCATCAGGAAGTCCTACAGTCCCTGAATTAAAAAGGAAATAAACTTTCAGTGCAGGTTGTGGGACCAATAGTTTATACGTTAAAGCAATACGCACATTTAACAATTTGAAAATGAGACAGTCCTGCACTGCGCAGCCAGCCACACAGAAAATAAACAAAACCCTTGGAGCGATCCTCCTGCAAGGTTTCGGCTTTAATTCAGACCACCATTTGAGCGTACGATGAAGGTGTGACTGCAGGGAGGCTGGTGGTCCTCCAGCTGGGACCCAGGGGCTGGGTGAGAGGGGCCAAGCCCAGCCCTCTCGCCACCAAGCCAAGGTCAGCCTTGCCTGAACGAAGGTTGCTGGAATGGGGCCATAATTCGCAAAATCACTTAAATGGTTAAATGGGCTACACATGTGGCACAGTGCTCCTGGAGTGACCAATTTAGAGTGCTGTATTCTGTTTAAATAATAAATGTTGAATTTTTTTCTTTTCTCTCTCTTTTTTTTTTTTTTTTTTTTAACAGGGCTTGTACAGCCTGTAAAGTGTCTTCAAGTATAGAAAATCCCCAATTGCTCTAAATCTACAATCACCCTGACCACTGGGCTTTGGCCATCTAAACCAGAGCAGAACTGGGGCAGAAATGAAAAAAATGAAAGCGTATTTATAAAAATATCCACCATGCGAGATACCCCTAAACTCCTTCCTAAGAGCATCTGATCTAAGAGGGGCTTGAACTCCGGTTTTCATAGGTACTGCTTAGATCTCTGAATGCTCCTCATGTTCTTAATCACGTCTGCTCCAGAGATGAGGCTATGAATAATTAACTATGCCTCCAACATTACAGTCATAGATTATGGTGGTGGTGACTTGTGGACTGCCATGCGCAGCATAAACCATTTAGGAAACTCTGTTATCCACTTTCCCTTTATATTTGTCTTGCAATCACTTACCGCTTAAAAGGGTAAATCTTTCATAGCTTTAATTAAAGCATTTAAAATAATTTACACTGAAATTGTATGTGCTTGGGTCTGTCAAAATTGATGCTTTAATAACATGTCATCCCTTTTTTCGATTGCCCTGAAATCTGTTAAAATTACCACTAATCTAATTGGGAACAAAGTTGTCAAATGCATGCAGCTCTGACAGTTTGTCTTTCTGCAAACTGCCGACAGATTGCAAGTTACGCATGTGTTGAGCAGATGGGTAAGTTAAAAGGAACACAAAAAAAAGCAATTTATTAAATCACCTGGAACCAGCAGCTCCATTCCAAAAATAGTGAGAATGAAATATAGCAAGAGCTAGGAGAGTTGGCACTGGAATATGCCAGAAGGTACCAGTTACAAAACAAGATAAACATTTTGAGAAGCCTCAGCTGTGTTGCAGAATAATGAGGCGTTATTTAACCCGATATAGATTACCAGCAGAAATTAATTTAGGGTGCAGGGTTTTGTGAGAGTGTGTGAGTGTGTGTGTGTGAGAGTGTGGTTTGCTTTTTTTTAAGGATTTTTTTTTTTTAAATCCCTGTGTTTTAACTCCTTCGTGCCTGAAAGACAAGCCCCCCCGTCTCTCTCCCTCAACCCCAGCCCTTGGCCACAGAGCTGCTGGACCCGCTTTACAACCCCGTGGTGGTGCCCTCTCCTTCAGCTTCCTCCTACACCCTCCCTTTCACGGACATCTCCCTCATAGTTGAGAGAGGTCAAGGTTGTAGGTTCCTCAGAGGCAGCTAGGCAGTCCCATACCTGTCCATAAATACTTTTTTTGGAAGGAAATGTGGAGAGGAGGGAGGCAGAGGTGGCACCCTGCAGGGACAACTGGCCCATCCGCTCCAGTTCTGCCCTTTGCAATCCCCTCCTTGGACATCCAGCTCGCTCCTCACCAGTCTCACTGCTGCTCCTCTGCTCCCTGCCCGTCCTCCATGACCCACATCTCTCTGTTCCCCACAAGCAGCAGGAAACGGATACGAGCTCTGTGGCCATCGCTTGGGTCCAGTCCTCCCTGCACACGTCCATCTGCCCCGGGAACACGTACTCGACTGTGTTTATACAGAGCCTAGGAAAAAACAGGCTTCATTCTTGGTTGCTCCGTAAGCACTACTCTGTTCAGCAGCATTTACTATTAAAGAGCAAGACCAAGATTAAAAACCAGTGCAGAAGCACTAGATAAGCATGATTCACCCGCCGAGGCCACCACAGAGGACACCAAGGTGAAGATGCTCGTGTGCTTCCCCTGGTTCAGTGCCAGCTTGGAGGGAGGGATGGAGGCACGAGGCTTCACCGGCTCACGTTCATTTTTGGAGGAAGCCCTGGAGCGCCTGCTCTGGCCAACGCTTAGGGGTGTTGTGGGCAGGGAGCGACTGCTGTGCCTTGTGGCCCTCTGATCTCATGCACAGCTTTGCCAAAAGACCTGCACCAAATCCTGCCCACAGCAGCCAGGTGGGCAAAGGAGAGGGAGGACAAAGAGGTCCTGAGACATCACAACCCCTTGGATTGATGGGATACTTCCCGGTCCCACAAAAAAAGAGATGAGATCCCACAACAGCAAAGTACATTAGGAAAGAGACCCTCTCAGCAACTTTATGAACTAACTTTATGAGCCACGGTTTAAATGGCTACGGCATCATTTCAGCAAATGGCGATATGCTGATTTAAACCATCTGACAATCTTTGGCACATAACGCAAGGTAATAGGTACCCCTTCCCAGCGAGCAGGGAGCTGGTGCCATTTCATACATGTGTTCAGGGAGGAGAAAAGATCATAAAAAGAATTGCAAATGGGAGGTTACAAGCAGAATTGCTTTTCCCTTCTCTCTTTTTTTTTTTTTTCTTCTTTAAACTAAGGAATAAGCATTTTGACCCCTTCTTTCCCATAGAAAACTTGAGGAGGAAAGCCTGCCTAATTTCTTACGGTTTAAAGATGTCTTTGCATACTGGCATAAAGACGGATGAGCCACTCTCCTGCAAAAGTGATGGCATTCCTTGTGTAAAATTTAGATTTAGAAGTCTCAAAGAACAAGAAAGATGAAAATCTAGCCCTAGGTAACATTACCGCACTCAGTGTGCCATCAGGCAAAGTATCATCCTTAATGCAAGATTAAAAGGATATAACATATAGCAGCTAAGAAGCATGGTGGGCCCAATTGTGAAATCATCTCCAAGTAGTCTAAATTGTGACTAACCCTATGAAAGCCGACGGGAAAAAAACAAAAATCAAAGCAGAGTGAAAACACTTCAAGTATTTCAAGCGAGGTTGGGTCAGCCCCTGCATTCCTGAGCTCCCGTGCAGAGCAGGGATGGAGGCAGAAGGTGCTATTAAACAACACTTATGCCTCCACATCCAAAAGCCAGAGCTTTTCTGACCCCTGCTTGGCTGCCTCCCCGCAGCGGGGCTGTAGCAACCGAGGCAGGGAAACCACATCTCTCCTCTCTGCCGTGTCCCGGGGTCCTTCCCTGAAGCTCCTTCCCTCTCCCGTGCCCCCCTCCTTGCACAGCATGGGGGGGCCACAGATGCTGGCCCACAATTTTTCCTTTCACCGCAATTTAAATGGACATTTCCCACCCCCCTCCATATCCGAACGGGTCATAATTTAGAGCCCGTGATTTATTTAATGGTGGTTTTAACCCCACTTAGAAATAGTCTGCTTTCATGATTTATTGATTCCTTCTTCCCCTTGTTAATTTGACTCATTTCTTAGGAAATTATTCATAGTTAATCATGGTAAGAATAAAATTAGTTATAGTGCCCACTTTGCTGCAAAGGGAGTGTAAATAACTTTTAAAGCAAATCGGAAAGAAAAACATGTTAAAGCAAAAAAAAAAAGAAAAAAAGAAAAATTAAAAAGCAAAAGCTGGAAGAATATATATAAAATGATGATAATCAGAAGGGGGCAGTAAATTAAGCCTCTCCACTGTTACTGGTTAGAGGAAGGCACAAATTTACATTCCACAGGAGCACAGCTTTTACAGCAGGCTCTCCTCAATTGAATTTGCCATATCTTCTGGGAAACGCACCATTTGGAAGATAAAATCTCCCACCACTCCACCACCACTGCCACCATTCAGAAGATTAAAAAACCCCGCCAACTCTGTTGTGTGCCTTTTGTGCCCACTAGAGGAATGTAAAACCATTATATTTAAGTATCATAATGGCCAACATATGCTTTTTCTTAGAAATGACACCACCATCTGGATTAAGTTCTCCTGATCATTTCAGACAATGTTACGATTATTATTTTTTTTTCCCCTTCAGGAGAATGAACTGCCCAGAAAGCAACAACAGCCGCAGATGGGGAATTTGTGCTTTTCCTTTTCCACCACTGGCAACCTTGAGAAACGTAGTAGACTCTTTAGATGTGCCTAAATCATTTGATTTCATTTGCTAATTGATGACGAAAGCCTACCTGGGTACACCCCAATATTAAGCCTGCGAGACGACTATTGCCTTTGGCCGTACAACTTCGCTATTGCAGTTAATAAAGTATGCAATCGCCGCAATGATAAAATTATATCGTGTTACAGTTTGCAGCAGTCTCTTCCCCACAACCGTATTGGTCGTTAAATATTGCACCGACTGGTATGGGGAGAAAGAAGCTTAACCCTTCACCGGCTGAGGGCTTTGCAGCATGTTGGTGTGCAAAGGGAAGGTCTTCTCACCTGAGTGACTCCTTACCGGCCCCATGGCTATTGTCGTGGACGTCGGAGACCTTCTGGGCCACCACATCCAACTGGCGGTAACTGGAAATGGGCACGCCGGGATAATTGATGTGCTCAATCTGACCATGCACAGGTGGCAGGGAGACGGCGTACAGCAGCTTCTCGGGTTTGCTAGTGCCATCTGTTGCCACAGGAACATCTGTCGTCAAGGTCACCCTGTCACCCTCTGTTAAAGTTACAGGTTTGGCGAGTAGAACAATGTCACCTAAAAAAATGAAATGAGTAAAAGGGGAAACCAACGGGAGAGAAATTAAAAAGGGGAATATTCCTTATTACATCCCAGACCAGAAGGAGAGAATAGGATAAAAGTCAGCCCTTCAGTTCAGGGGAAGAAGAATTTTGTCAAAAGAGCTTGGGAAAATATTTTTGCTTTAGGTTTTAGAGGCAGACAAGACATTTACAACAGAAAGAGCTGTAAAGCTATATCTCATTTGTTTTCAAATATGCCCCACGGGGAGTCCCGATGCTAAGTGGAATCCCAACATTTTTACCTAATCTCAGCCCGGGTGAGTTTATAGAGGAGCACAAGTATTTATCTCGCTGCATCATTTGTCCAAAATATTGAAGCCAGCTTTGATTTTCTGTTTGGGGAGAGCAAATGACCCAGTTGTTTAGAAAGAACAATTATGTTAATAGATCCAAACGAGCCAATGGACAGAACGCGTTAGTGAACTAAGCATTAAGCGCAAATGTTGTGTTTTAAGCCGATAGTGATGCTGTAACCTCAGCAACAGAGGTTCTGGCTCCATCACATTTATTTATCAAGAGCTCCACCGTATTACCCAAGGGCCAGGGCAATTTCCACATTTACAAAGGAGTAGCCCCAGAAAATTGAGGCTGCTGGAAAACTGAACAACTGGTTTTCTCGGCAGAGAAGAAGCGATGATTTACCTAGTCATATCCACTTCAGCCTTTTCTATCATAACCCTCCTTGTTTTTAAAGACGTATCTCAATCAGGGTGGCAGCACAACGGTTGACCTGCCAAAGGCAGAAGCAGAGACAAGTTTTTATCTGAGGATGTTGCAAAAGCAAGAGAATAACGTCAATCAGCTTCCGTTGCTGTCAGTCAACCTGCTGATGACAATATACAATAGTGGCATTTCTAGCTTGGACTCCGCAGGAGCTTTTTTTCTGTTTCTTGCCTTCTGATTATGTTGACAACTGACTTTCAAAAACAACAGGTTCCTATTAAACGGAGAAGGCTGCCAGCAACATCTGAGAATAGCGGTTGTCAGGGCTTGGGGCTTTTAAAAATTTATTTCCACAACAAAATCTGCACCAATTTCCATGCTTTCCACCCCATTTGATGGTTCACCTTTGCTATTAACCCTTTTAAAACCACTTCTCCACTTCAGCTAGCATGAGAAATGAAAACTGTGAATGGGATTCGATGCATTCAAGAAATGACTATTATCTGAGGAAATTAGTCTAAGGATATCGCAGTCATTCATAATATAAATACATTTAATTAGCTTGCCTTCACATAGCAAAAAATTTAATTGTGTTTGAGAAAAATCATCAAAAGAAAAATAACCAGCCCCTTCCCCAGCGCAATGAACATTATCAGAACTCACCAGTCTTGGAGCATTTGGCATCGTGATTTGGCAATCATTTGTGCTGTGTTGGTGAAGTTGTTGGGTGCTTCTTACTTTTTGGTTGCATCTTTAAAGGAGACTAAATTTGCATGAGATCTCACTGACGAGGGACTGCTTTTCAGACTGTTTCCAAAAGTGATCAGAGATCAATAGGGAGTGCAGAGGAGAGAGGACCTAAAAATGCAAAGGATGGGACAACGCTGTAGGAAGCTGCCAGGGATGCAGGACATCAACCTGCTGGACACTTCGCTCAAGGGCTACAGAAGTCCACAGTCAAGCCCAAGCTGATTTAGTAGATGCAGTGTTTATGTTGCTTCATTTTCTTTACAAGTAATCCAAACAAATAAGATAAAACAAGGACGCAACAGAAAAACAGGCAAGCGCAGTTAAGCCAACACCATTTTTGTCCATGTGGAATAAAGGGCCAGGTTTCCCATAGCAGCTTGGAAGTCTTTTGATACTTCCATTTTTTAGATGCTCATCAGGGGACAGCGATGGTCACCTAGGTTGTCTCTTTTAGAAAAGCTTTCTGTTACTGTCTGCCACCATGCTGTGTTACCCCATTAATGACATCTGTAAACAGGAGACTGCCCAACTTAAAAACACCCAGAGCTGTTCAAGATTCAGAGGCCGACCTTTGCTAACTCCATCAGGTTTGCTCCAGAGAGATGCAATGATGGGAAATTGTCCCAAAATCATGTCATGGAGGAGACCCTCCTGACTGATCCTTTGAGCAGCAAGTTACTCATTCCCATTGCTTAATGCTGGGTGGGGGGGGGCAAATCAGGCTCCTTACATCCCTAATTGCGAGCCCAAGGATGAAGCTTTCAAGCCCATACTTAAGCCACATTGATCTGAGTACGCTGCTGAATTGCGACGTCAGCCATTGACCGGTACAGTTTGGTTACCATGAAGCAGGTATTGTTTGAAATGACTTACCTAAAAAGTCTCCAGATTTATACCAATAATCAAAAGAGGAATTAAATACACGTCTGGACTTCTGGGTAGCCTGATTCACTACTCTTCTTCCTTGTTTCTTTTTTTGCCTGATACCCATCGTGGTCAGGGCACGCACTGCTAAGCGTATGCGACGTACGACAAGAAGACACGTACATCTGAAGTTGTTCATCTAGCAGCAACATTTGGCCTTAATATGTTCATTTTTTTTAGATTCTAGGAAAAAAAACCAAAAAACAACCCCCCCACTTTTCAGATTTAAAGGGAAAAACAGACTCCCAACTGCTAGGATGGGTGAAACCCTGTGACCGGCTGCATCTCGGCAGCTCGAGCGGTCGCCAGCATCCCCCGCGTGCTCCGCAGGGCCATGCCGGCTCCCTGCCTGGGGAGGCAGGCGAAGCCACTGGGATTTTTGGATTCACTCGCTTAAATGTCGTGGGCTTGAAAGTTTGACTTGAAATATAACATTAGTGGGTTTGTGGTAAAAGCAGCAGAGAGGATAGGATGACAGGCGGGGCAGAGGGGACTGATTGAAAGCAGGTGTGGAGGAGGAAGATGGGAGGAGGAGAAAGAGGAGAACATGACTGAGTAAGTAAATTCAACGTTATTATACATATTGAAAAAGAGCACC
The DNA here is from genome assembly GCA_013398915.1 of Dromas ardeola. Classification (NCBI taxonomy): domain Eukaryota; kingdom Metazoa; phylum Chordata; class Aves; order Charadriiformes; family Dromadidae; genus Dromas; species Dromas ardeola. The sequence goes on from VYZM01010093.1 coordinate 1,685,704, forward strand.
CATATATAGAGCACCCACCTGTGCTCACTTCTTTTTAACGTTGGGGTTTTTTTAATATATAACAAGATATAGGCTTTAAAATTGAGCTACCAAAACAAGGTACAGCATGGAGTATGGGATAGATGTTCTCCATGGTGTTTAACTCACCACTGGGAGGTACTGGAATCTTATGGGAAGGCTGGTAGAAGACAGGATGGAGGTGTGAGAGCCCATATAGACTTCAAGGTGGGCTCGGTTTCTGGCTACAGGGGGGATTTTGTATTTGTATCTGTATACGCACATGCAGGGAGAATAAAATATAGTGGAGACCAATGTTCCACCTAATTTGGCCTCTTGAGGATCCTCATCATGTTCGTTTGACTCCTGCACAGAGTACAGCTTTCTTCCCTTAACTGGTAAAATATATCCTCGAGCAAAAAAGCATTCCCCCTTGTAAGGGGAAGGAAATGCCCAGGAAGGTAAATTAAAAATTACGGGACATTGTTGACCATATGATGCTGCTTTAGGGAGGCTGGTGAACTGCTCCCTCCGCACATCCACACACACCTTCACACCATCCCTATTCCATACGGCTTCGCCTAATTTTTTAGTACATTTTTACTTGATTGTACATATTATTGTCTCATTAACTGCAAAGCTTTCCAGGGCACTGAAAAGGATAGAGCATTAAAATACACTGAAAAGTCCTGGAGCTCAATTAACACACACCAGGGGGTTCAAGGGGAGGGGAATGGGGGGGGGGTGTTCAGCTCCAATTATAAAAGGCAAACTTATCTTCTCCCTCTTTTTTTTTTTTGGTAATATCAGCTAATTAGACTTTGACAACCAATTAGCAGATTTTTAGCTTCGCTGAGAATCAAGTTAGAGCTGAGAAAGGAGGAGGCAAGTAAACCAAACACGCAAAATGCTCCTCTTGTACCACAAACAGGCTGTCCTTAAAAAAAAAAAAATATCCACAGGGCCAGATCCTGCTCTGGGATTTATAGCCCTTTCAGCTGGCTGCCACGCCGGTTACTCGCAGGTGTAAATTGAGTGTAGGACTTGGCCCGCAAACTTGAGCTCTCCATAACTCATGCGAACCTGCGGCGGCGAAGCGTTCTCCAGCCTCCTTGCAAGGTTACATTTTAACTTTTAATAAC
>VYZM01010093.1:1686860-1697550 GCA_013398915.1 Dromas ardeola
TTTCCCCCCCCCCCCTTTTTTTTTTCCCCTACCAACCATGAAGTACCCAGATGATTATTTAGGATTAATGGATTATCAAAAGTGCCAGTTGGCACACTCCTAGTAAAGAGAGGGGGGAAAAAAAAAAAAGGGAAAAAAAGTGTAACAAATGCAGCTGTTTACTAATAAATAAAGCCTCAGCTGTAACAGAAATAAATTAGATGCATTTAATTGGTCGACTGCAAACCTCCTCTCTTTATTACAATGCTGCTTCTTGTTATTTTATGATGTCAGGGTAGATGGCAGACTGACAGAGTGTTTATGAATCACAGTTTGCAGATGGCACTCCTGGTTTTTCGGCAGTTACGAGCACAAGTAGCATGAGGACTCAATAGAGGGTTTTTGCCAGGGAGGACCCCCTGAGAATTAGCCGCCTTCATTTCTCTGGTGCCAATCTCCCCCTGACAGGAGCACTATTTCACAAAACCTACATTCAATAAATCACACTCGCCTGGCAAGAACTTGGAAATATTTAACACTCGGAGGACACCAGCGTCTCAATTTGATTTCTATTCATTTCCAGAGGACGCCAGGCACTACTTGGAACAGCCCTCGTTTGTGTGCATGCGCATGTGTTTTCACCACCCCCCCAGCTAAAAAAAAATAAAAATATAATGGTCTCTGCAGCCAGGAATATCTTGCCCTGCCTTCAAAACGACTTCAAGTCTCCCGAGGACAGTTTACGGTCTCGTGCCCTGGTCCTCCCGCGTTGCCCTGCCTAATGACAGCTTTGTAATCCAGTTGGGAAATAATCTCACATGGCTGCACTTGGAGCTCGTGAGCTGTAAAACTTCTGGATTGAACTCCTTCGCCTGGTCACTTCAGTGAGCTACAAGCAAATGCAATGAGGGATGTGGTCATAATTGTCAACAGATTTGTAAATTTGTGTCATTAGTTATGCGCATAATGGATTTTATTCTAATGAGCTTGTTCATAAGAATGCCAGGAGGACTTGGCCCCTTTGGAGGAAATAAACTACAAACTTTGCCCGTGCATTTTAAAACACATCAGTGCCACATAAAGGGGGAAAAAAAAAATGTTTCCTCCCCTTTCAGTGCACGGCAGTTTTCACTTAGGTGAACCTGATGCAATAGCTACGGCTCCTTTTACTGCTGTAAACTCGTTCCCTACCTTTGCTGGGATTTCTCACGGATACATAGACATTTTCAGATGGGGACGTGTTTTTTCCATCCGTTGAGTAAAACTGGAAACTATCATGACTCTTCAGGGTCAAGATACCGGTGTGGAAATACCAATGGCAGCCCTTGTCCCTATCCTCCCGACTGAATTTTATTCCAGGACACAAGGCTGTCAAAGCTGTCACAGCCTGAAAACCAGAGTGCTCCCCCCTCCAAATCCAGCTAGAAACCCTGTAGTGCTCAGGGGGTCAGTCAACAGGACCTGGTTCATGTGGAAGAACAATAAAACTGGTTATTATTAAATCAAGTTTTTATTATATCTATTACTATTAAATGTATTCCTATTAAATCTAGTTATAGCATTAGATTTGTTCTCCAGAGACAGGGAATGAGGCTTCTAAGCTTGCTCTTTGGGGAAATCTACTCCTGCTTTTCTTAGAAACAACCTGGATATTTTTATTGAATGCATGAGCTGAGCGAAGAAGCCGACAAGCCCATGGAAACCTACTGGCACCTTTGCCAAAATGATGTTCTCCGCGTGCCCAGCGGAGCCCTCTTCCCCTGCTCTCCCTCCTCTCTCTCTCTGATCCTGCTTTTCAGCCAACCACATATAAAAATCTTCGGCATGTGCCAAGTACTACAGATGGGTCCATTGTAGCACACCCTAATGTTCATAGCTGACACCCAGGTGTTACAGTTTGTACTTGCTCGCTAGCCAGACGGTGGCTATATGCCAAGGGGAAGGCACAAAGCACTCAGATACCATGCTGAAAAGCTATATAAGAGAGACTTTAAGACACAGAAGTGCAGGTAAGAGGCTATGCAAAAGCAAGAGGAGACCGGTCCACCAGCAACCACCTCCCTCTGCCGCCCCTTCAGCCTCCTGTCCCGTCCCCATAAAGCTCTGATTTATTATCAGATTACATCCCAGCATCTCTGTTCCCCTGACCTCATCCACAATCAGACAGGCTCATTTCAAACCTACTGCTGATCTGCAAGTTATTTCAGGCCTGGCTAGCAATAAAGCGACTTATTGAAAAGCCACAGGCAGAGGGAGAACAGGCTGCCCGTTTCTGATGTGCTCATCACACCTGGGCTGCGGACACCACCTGCAACCGGTCCGAGCGTGTAAGGAGCAGAGCTCCCAAAATCACACCAACTTACTATCTACACATATTCAAGTGGCCTTGAGAGCTTTTAAGGGCCCTTCCTATTTCAGGAGCTGGAAAGGGTTAACACCAGTATCCTATTTTCTCTTCCATTTTCCCCTCCCAGGAGCCTACTCCCCTTCCAGCCTAATTTCCTTCAGTTTAATTAATTTTCAGTAATCACAAGTCTAGACACCACAAGCAGCAGCTTCACACCCCAGGTGACACGGCAACATTCGTAGCGGACGGGCAAAGGGACGCGACTCGGTTTCACGCACCAGCCCCCACGCACCGAGCTAGAGCTGCCCACCTCTCGGCTGAACACTTTTTGGAGAGCAAACCGTTTTTTGGAGAACAAATGCTTTTAAGGATTCAGGTGCAGGGAGCTTTTCGACCATCTGGCTGGCGGGGGCTTCCCAGCTGTCTGCAGCGGGTGCGTTCGGAGCAGCACGTACGAGCAGGGTCCAACGCTTCGGAGACGTGCCAAACCTGCGGCACATGTGGAGAGCAACTGTGCAGCACTGGCTCACTCCAGAAAGCCTTGGATCAGCAGCGCGTGGGCTATAAAGCCATGCACCGTACGTATGCTGTGGCCCACGCAGGATTTCTAGAGGGTTGGCAGCCCTTGTTGACATTATCAGAGGCGCTGGTCCCACACGCGCCTGCTACATGGCCCCATACCTTGCTACTCTGGGTAAATCCAGACGTTCTCGCTGCTTAGATAAAATTTCAGAATGGAAAAAGAGAAAAGGGCAAGTGCAGCTCTCATGGCCCTAGGCAAGTTGCCCTTTATTGCCCATTTTTATTTGCCACCCATCATAAGGTTAAGAAAAATTACAAGGTATCAGGAAAGCAAGTTAGAAAATAGTAGTGATCTCTTGGAAATACATAGAGAAGGATCACTTGAGACATACGCAAGGAGAGTAGAACTGCAGTACCCCAAGGAGAACGGGATCTTGGTGTCATTAGAGCATGGAGGAGCAGAAGTGAGCAGGACATCACTTAGTGCATTAAAAACTGCATCTTTTCCAGCCCAGAGCCGCTTATAACCCACCAGGCTGAAGCACCTTCTAGGACTGCCACCATATCTGTTGGTGTTTTGGATATGCGTTTCCATGCATTAATATTGATTATTTCACATCCTGACGCTAGCTGTCGCTGATGGCTCTTGCGCTATTCCCCGCTCACTAGCACTGATGAGCTTCGGAAAAGCTCCGTGGTGTTGGAGGGACTTGCATATATTTGGGATGAATATCCCCCAGCACATGAGAATCAACTGGGGATCCAAAGAGAGAGCTGTCAGCCACCAGCTCTAGTAGCTGCTGCTTACACAGAGGCTCCAGATCAATTTTTACCCCTATAAAAAGCACACATTTTAAAATACATAAAATTGGACCAACTGATAGCCAGCCAACTTTTGGTATAATCTCTCTTTCAGTCTAACTCCCGTACAGAAAGAATAAGAATACTAATGAAGGCACTTGACAGAAAGGACAGTTAGTTCATGCATGCATTAGTGAACAGTTATGGTGTGTGAAAAAAAAAAAAAAAAGCCTTCCTGTCCTTTGGTTGCAGAATATCGCTGCTAAAATATTTCCCCACCACCACCACCATTTAGTACTGGTATTTACTGAGCACAGTCTGCAGGGGTCTCTTCCCACCCTGTTTCCACGTGCTTGCACCTTCACTAGGACCAAGCAGGACGAAAAGCCAACCAGCCATCACCTACAGGGCTGGGCTCTCCGTGTAAAGCCCGGTCCTTATTACAGATTATTGCTCACGAATGCGTTGGCTTGCAGCGGGGGAAGCGGTCTGCTGCGTCCCCAGCCCTCACAGCTCGTATTTAACTCCCACACAACCTGCATATTCAGGTTGGTAGCACAAAGCCTCCGTTAAAGGACCGTTTCCTTCCTCTTCCGAACTGAATGACTCCACAGATCGGTTGGTTAGGCACTTACATTCCTACGGTGAGAAAGTAAATATTTAGTGCCGGAAATATGTCACCCTGTTTGCGAAGATTGAGAATAATACCCTGGGCCTCATCGAGCTGGGATCAGCAGCATCCGAGACACTCGCACTACTGTATCATGGCCCAGGATGAATAACGCCGTCCTCACCCACCCCATAATATTTTCCAGTTTCTGATCATCATGTTGTATTTACCGAAACAAGACCACTTGACTCCTGAAAGGTTTTGTGTGTGTGTTCCCGGCAAGCAAGCCAAAACAAAATAAATTAAATCTACGGGACAGGGCACATTAAAGTCTATTTGGGTGTTACGAGCTAGATTTCCTAATGCACTCAGGATGCCCAAAAAAAAAATGGAAGTTCACTTTTAGAGTCGCCTTCCTCCCCTCTCGTGCTCCCCCCCTCCCCCTTCCCTTCAGTAGATGATGTGAGACTCATTACTTTTTATAGCTCTGAACAAAAAACATAATCTTGCCGTTTCTTACTAATATTAGGCAATGACATAATGCCATTTGCAGAGGTGTCGCGCAAAGAGGCTGACTTTTACTGGCTTCTGATGGCAAGGCTCTCCACTTTATATTCTGTTTTATGTAAGCCTCCTCAGAATTTATTGACCTCAAAGGATTTCTTGAGTTGCTTAATTATAAAAGGAAGAAGACAGCACAGTGGCTTAGCAAACCAATATAAAAGTCAGCTAAAATGTGTCATTATGGAGAGGGATGGTGGAGGGAGACATGTAGCAAGAAGTAGTTTCTAGGGTCTGAGCTCAAGAGGCAAAGCTTTTCCTCTCAGTTATTCCCTGGCAGGGCTGCGATCCTGCAGGGCGATGCTGGAGGATGGGTTCTCGCTTGCCCTGGTGTTTTATGTTGGTGTGTTGTGTTAGGTACAGGTGGGATAGGGGCAGAGGCTATGGGCATCTCTGAAGAAGAGACAAGGAGGAACTGAAAAAGAAATCCTGCGAGGGACCTACCAGAACCACCTGAACGCAGGAGGAAGTTTCAAATAAAAACCAACGTTTGGTCTTGCTGCTCACTCCATCAACCAACCACGTCAAGTCATGAACTAAACCATTTCCAGAACAATTCTGCTGCTGCAGGAGCTGGCTGGGGATTTCACAGAAATAAAAGCCCTAAAGCCACCACTACCTTCGGCTGCAGACTTGGGGACATGGGGACAGTTCGGCTGAGCTCATTCCCTGGAGCATCCTTGGTGTCTGATTCTGACCGGGCACTGGAAACAGCTCTTCTCAGCTGCTTCAACTTCCAAACCCATACTTCTAGGGAGAAAAAAATTAAAAAAAGAAACACAAAGGGAAACACTGGTTAAAAAACAGACCAGGAGCAGTTGCTGCCCGTTTAGTGAGAGGGCTTAATGATTCAAGACAGACTTCCTTGAGCTCAGCGTCTCTCCACGTTGCGTAGAGGCTACTCACGTCACACACTCTCTTGTCCAGACTTAAAGCATAATTTATGTCCCAACGCCTCCAATGTCACCCTTGTTTCTCAGGATGGAAGTTGAAGTGCCTGGGAACCGAGGGACGTCTCCGGGCTGGTGTTGTAAAAGCAGCTGTACTAAGGAGAGAGGCCGGGCAAAAGTTAGCTGAGATAATGAAGCTGGGTAAGGATAATTAAAATACATGCATGTGCTGCAAAGAAAGGCTAGCAGCTTTTCTGCATGACCTGCAGTAGGAACAGCATTAATGTGTTGGTAGAGCACCCAACACAGGTGCGACGGGCGCAGTTCCTCCTGAGGCTCCTTATTTCTTAGTTACTTCTAATTTCAAAGTGTTGGAAGAGGGAGCTCAGATTGTTTAAAGATGTTATTTTGGTCTCTCTTACACCGCTTGGTACGTGGCCCATGATCGTGTCCAAAAGAGGCAGATCTGGCTGGAAAGACTGAATACTGCTTAGTATTTTCCCTGTTATATTTTCACATCGCGGGGAAAACTGTGGTAGCGGGGGATCTGTACCTAAGCTTTTCTAATTCATGTGACCATCACTTACTCGGCATGACACCACAGGTCTCACTTCTCTTGGCAGCAGTACAGGGCTCGCGCTTTCATATGGATGAAGTATTTTTGAGCAATTTCTCCAATTTATTAAGCATGAACAGGCTCTTCTTAGCATGGAGCAGATAGAATTTTTTAGAAACATTTCAACAAATCTGCTCCCGCAGGACTGGGACAGAAAGCTTTGCCACGTACACGCTTATGATTTTTTTTCTTACATTGTCCTTCAGCTTCATGGACTTGGATGAAACTACGAGTCGGATTCATGGCTCTATGCAGGAGGAAAGCACACTCCCAGTTCCATGGCTTGGAGAAAAATGGTAATATCGGCGCATTTCCTTCCCTTCCAAAAGGGCTCAATTTTCTCCATGGACTGGGAATGCATAAACGAGATTTGAGATGTGAAGCTCGCCTCCGACGGACTAGAAAATAACATGGAAATTAAAAGATTAAATAAGGGGCGTCTCCATGGGGTTGCTCACGCTAGGAAGGAGTGAACATACGGATCCAGCAAAGCCATTTCACGTGCATGAAAACAGAAATAGCAGCAAGAAATGGAGGAAAGTAAGGAAAAATGTAAAGCATAAGGAAACCAGACCAAGGGAATACGCAGAGAAGAGCAGAATGAAGGAGAAGACATGGTAGCAGACCCAAGACTTGCAAGGAGAGGACCTGGCTGCAGAGGGAAGGTGGAGGCTGGCACCATTCCCCCTGGGCAAAGAGGCTCGATGGCTCCGCACCCGCCAGCTCCTAAGGAAATGCTGGTAGGAAGCAGGAACACGTGTCCGTTTTATAACTTCTCGTTGTTTACTACTTCCATGAAATTTTTCAAAATGCTCACGTGACGCTCTGGGAATGGAGCCAAAGCTGTTTCGAGCATCGATGCCTCCCTGTGCACGCCACGGGCTGCTGCTCCGCTCCAGAGAGGGGCAACCGCACTGGGTTTTTCTGCTTCCCCCTGCAAAAGGGACCCCAGGAAAGGGGCCCCAGGCACCCAGGCAGAACAACGTGGGATTTCATACACGCACTGATTTATGCCTCAAAAAGAAAGCTTGTACTTATCTTCATAACAAAGAGTTCACCAGCTATTTTGTGATCAAACAGGTTTCTCGTGCCCTGAAAATGGGGATTCAAACCCTGCTAACGGGAATAGCTGGACCTGGATACAAGTTTGTGCTTGATTTTCTTCCTTCTTTAAGACAAAAGTTTTACTTTTCAAGTGCCAAAAGTTCTTGTGGGAGGAGAATAGAAATTATTTTTAGCTCTACAAACTAGTTTTGTGAATCAAGAAAATGTCATTACCATCACCACGCAGAGAGGGCACTGAAGTATGAGCCTTACTGATTCTTTTTTCCCTATGGCCCATAGAGATCTTTTAAAGGGTCTACATAAGGCAAGATGCAAAATCAATATTTTAATCTTATTTTTTTAGACTGGATCTGGCATTTCTGGAGGGATTCTGCAGGTCCACGGGATTTTCTATTTTTCAACTTGTGAATTCTTAAGAACGGGGATCCTGATTAGCCCAAAACCACGTGTTACACTCAGGAAGTGAGTGAAACCACATCTCCCACATCCCAGTCTCACAACATGCCACCAGGCCAGGTTTCTTCCTGTGTTCCTCAAACCAACAAACAAAAGGTTGTAACAGGGTTTAGACTTGCCATACCACTCAAAAACCTTACGACAGATTATTTTATGGTGAAAGGATGTCAGAAGGACTTTACCACTTGTGAAGAGAGACAATTAATTAATATTACTCTCCATGTAGCTCCGCTCTCTTTGTGTGAAGCCGTATCCCCAGAGGTGACACTTTGGCTCTCTTGAAAGGAACGTGAGCTTCCTGCCTTCAATTGGCTTTGGACCTTAAATATTAAAAAAACCCCAGACTGTGTTCTTCCCAACAAGATTCACTGTTAAAAATAGATTAAAGGGAAGAGAGAAAACATTCAGAAGGGAATAAAGGAAGCGGGAGAGAGTTGTAGAGTGTGAGAAAGGAACAACTCTGGCCTAATTGAAGACAACCAGAATTTTGCCACTAACTTAAATACAAACAAGCCTCCACCCGGAGACCATAAACCAGCTATTTCTGCATGAATGGTTTTTGCTGGATGGTATTGTGTCGCTTGTCATGGTCCTGCACCAGGCAGCAGCATGCACAGCCTTGTTACGAACCAGCTTTCAGGGATAACACATGCGATGAAACCAGTATCTCTGTACTGTGTGTGGGCTTGGAGATGCTGGTTGGGAGACGGGTTGCTTCCATATCTTTCCTTTTTTTTTTTCATTGTAAGTCTTTACGCACTGAATGTCACTTAGATAGCTAACCTGGAAAGATGAGGGATTTCATCGTTGACTGGCATGATGTAGATGTAAAGTGTCCCTTGGACTGTGCGCTTGCCATCTGTCAGCTGCACGGTAAAACTATCCTCTAGGCTTTCTGTGTCATCATGCATGTACAGCAGCATCAGTCCTACAGGAAAAAGGGGGAAATTAAAATGAAAACCCAGGATTCTCTAAAAACTTGGAGCATAGCAATCACATTATTTTAAAAAAAAAAACCACCCCAGCTCCCTGGAATTTAAGATGTCACTTGTGATCTTTAAATGCTATAGATTCGGTGTCCCAGAAAGCCCATCCTGCTTCCGCTGATAGAAATCTTTGTTTCCACTGTGATGCTGATGCCCAGTCCTGCGGTGGGACCTGCCTGGCAAGGCCACATGCAAACCCACACAACCGACAACCCAACACCAGCACCCAAACTGGGTGCTGCCTCTCTGACAGTGTCCCCCAACTGCTGCTCCCTCCCACAGCCGCACTTTCCTAGAGAGAGGGTTTCAATAGTTCTCTTCTGTGCTCTCCCACCTTGCGGTGACTTGTAGCTCGGACCCCTCCCAAGGGGTTAAGTCCGTGTTTAGCAGCCCTTGGTGGATCCTTTATTCTTGCTGCGATTCCTGCAAGTACAAGAGCAGAAGCAGCACAGCGGGGCTCTGGAAGTCATTCCTCGGCTAACTTACGGAGCAGAGAGCGAGCCAAGCTCGGCACGCTTTGGAGTGGTCCCCATGGGAAGCTTCGATCGCTAGTGAGATGCTGACAATTTCTTCAGTAAATTTTGGGGGCACTTAAAAGAGACTCATACATGATGTGTTCTTCCACATGTCTGTTTTGCAGGGCTAGAGCTCTCCCTAAACGCCGTGTTCCCTGGGCACAAACGTGGCCCTTGTCACCACGGCATCTGAGTGCTTGACACTCGGTCGGTGGCCCCGGCTTGCCAAGCCCTTGATGTAGCAGGAAAAGACAAGTGAGCACAAGCCAAATTTAACAGGCAACCTAGAAAGTCAGTGACCGCAGGAAGATTTGAAACAATGCTCCTGGAGACCTGGTGTAGCTTCCTATCCATACGCAGCTCTTCAACCCATTTTGGGGCGAGGTAATTGGGAAACACGGGATCAAGCTGTTCATGGAAAGGGCTCAACTGGCATTGGGGTAGTCATCAGCTTGGGTGCATGCAGGTAAATACACCCAGAATTTGCTTAACTTTTGGTACTTGAATGCACTGGGGAAAAAATAAAAAAAAAAATATTTGAATGGTTTTTGAATTGCAAAGACTTCATTAAAGAAAAAACATTCCTCGAAATAATTAGCTAAATCCACTAAAAGCCACCATGGGCAACTAATGAGACAGAGCAACAAAAACTTTACCACTTTCTTGTTCTCCAAATATTTTTAAGATGCCACGTAAAAGCAGCATGTCCCACAGTTTCCCTAAGATTTCCCTCCCTTAAAGCACGTTCCTAGTGGCTGCTGTCATCATCCGCTGAAGCCACCAGACATCCACCAGTTTGAGAATGAAGGTTAAACCCAGTCCTCCCAGTCTCACCCACTGCAGTGCTATTCCCCAGCACGCAGCCTTTGCAGTGAAGAGAAAAAAGATCACATCCAGCCATGCCTGCAAAGGAGTTTTAGCTCACAGCCCAGAAGCTAAATAAACCTGTGGCTCTTCAGAAAGAAGGAGCAATGGATTAGTCTTCGTGGCGTCGGTGCAAATAAATTCCTCTCAAATTTGAGGGCGCAGGGAAGGTTTTCTCCTAATAAATTGGTAGCAGAGAGACAATTCTTATTCGATTAAGGTTTTTCAAAATTGAAAAACACATCCTGTCCCAGTTCTGCTGCCCACTGGAGAGCAGAGCGTGCACAGGGGGTGCAGAAACGCCCTGCAACCCCCCTGGGAGCTCCCACACCCACGTTGGGATGGCAGCATCGGAAACCCATGCTCAGACTGACCCAGGCTGCCACCAGCCTGAATACCCCCACAACCTCATCGATGTGAGCAGGATTAGATCAATCCCTAACTAGACACACCAGAACCCCACAGGCTTTTTTTTTTT
>VYZM01010093.1:1701907-1839585 GCA_013398915.1 Dromas ardeola
TCAAAAAAGGGAAAAACTTGTCCAGCTTTTAAAAAAAAAAAAAAAAAAAAAAGAAAAAAAAGGAATTTCATGGACATTTGGAGCACAATACAATGGAAAAGGAGGTACCTAGGCTATATAAACTGGCTGTAAATGAAAGGTAATTGAGGATATGGACACAGTAAGTTGGGCAAATATCACTCAGTAACATTCACAGAGTATTTGGTCGAATTGTAAAAAGTGACTCAGCAGAGTTTTGTTATATGGACAGTTGCATGGAGGGACCAATTTCAAGCATCCTTTTTTGGTGTCATCCCTATCAAAGTCAGGGTGCCGTGCCAAAATATTTACTCCCTTTATGTTGTGGCTCCTGTTTGACATCCCACTGGGAATGCACTCCCAAAGTTTTCCCAAAGATGACTCAAAGAGTTGGACAATGGACGGACCATGCTCTTCATGATCATGGATCACTTGTCCTCAAAATCATCATACAAACAAAACTGGTAGGGGTACAGAAGAGAAAAAACAGTCAAATTTCTATTTGTTCCTATGCATATGGCAGTAGTAGATAGGTGGCTGGGACGGAGAGGAATGCCAGAGTGGGAAACTCTCTCTAAATAAACACAGCAGATACTCCAGACTAAAGCTTGCAAGTTTTACTTACTCTGCTTCAGCCTGAGCTGCTGTTGTCCAAGTCCCAGTGGCTCCCTCCAGCGCTGTTGTGGAGCATGAGGCATAAGATATCTATTGAGGGAAGGGAAACACAAGCATTATTTCGTGCAACAAATCAACACAGAAAACAGTTTGATCATAAGGCCATGAACATTTGCAACTGCCCATGACTAAACTATAGATTTTATACATTAAAAAAAAAATGCCAAATCAATTCAAAGAGTGAGTTGAGAGTTCCTGGCTCCTGGCCCCATTCTTGGTCCACGGCCCCAGTCCCAGTTGTCCCTGTGATAAATACAAGTAAACAGTTACAGAAATAACATCAGGCTTAAAAATGCTCAGTCAAGTTCCCTCGGCATGCTGCGGCAAGGTCGAACCCATGGGGGTAGCATATTTTCACTACCTCTTTTGCTGGTGCCCTCTGTTGCGTCAAAGCTCTCCAGCATTCTTCCCAATGCCGAGCGCTGGCGTTTCAAAGGACACAGCTTGTTCGGGATCAAAATACACTGCAGTTGTTGCTCTTTCTATTTAGGCCTTAAGCCTTGAATCAACAGTAAGAGTCCTGGACGTGGGAAAATACAGGGCTGACAAATACGTAATTCAATTAAATAGGCTGACATTGTTTAAGCAATAGCCCTTTCCTCTGATCCATCTCTTTCAGAACTCTTTGTCTTAATATTATGGCCTACTTGAAACACTCAAGCTCATGAATGGATTAAAGAGGGTTTCATTTGTTTTATTTATTATTTTTACTGCTTTGCTTGGCTTTTTGCAAACAGGGGAGGCACAGCCCTCATTTAGAATTCACTGTAACATGCACATTCTTCCTTCCTCCTCTGCTGAGAGGAGGAGGGGGAAGAAAACAACAACAAAAAGATCACAACTGCTTCAAAAGTACCAAAACTCTTGGGTAATTCATCATCAACGTTGACTGATTAACAAAAGCGGCTTTAGAGCACAAACATTTCAAAACCTGGATAGGATGCGCATTTACTGCAACAGTAAGTTGCCAGATTTTTAAAAAGGGGAAAGTATTTTACTGCATTTTTGTTCAAAAATTATGCTAGATAGTCAACATTGCATATTTGTCTTTTTAGCTTGTGTTCTGCTTAAATTCAGTGTTTGATTTTAAAGAGTGACTCCTCGCACTCTCCCAAACGTGATCTCAGTATTGTACTATCTCGCTGTGATAGTTGTGTATCCTTTGAAATGCATCAATGATGCATTATATCAACAAGGACTCGAGCTTCCATTTATCTTCAAATATTTCACAATCCACTGCAGTATATTCTCAGTTGCAATTTTTGCTTTCAAGTTTGGCCACCGTGTGTGTAGCATTAATTTCTCTGTTCACATGTAATTCATTCAGGGACTTACACCAGCTGAGAACCACATATGGAGGCCCAGATTTACAGAGCTTTTATTTTGTGCCATGGAAGCCTACAAGAAACAATTTTCTATTTGAATATTGAGTGTTTACAGAGGTCTTGTTGTTCACTAGAGACAGCGGATTATGAAATCATATTCTGCAAGAATCCTATCCAAAAAACCTGACTGTAACATTTATTAACTCCTCTTTGTTCAAGTGCTCACTGGGTTCTTACAGGGCAACTGAACACTGCTTCTCCTCTCTCAGGGTTTCTTGTTCGTTATTTCAGTTACTGCTTTTTAAAATTTGTTGGTCCAGCTTCAGCCAGTTTCTCTTGTGTCTGCCATTACCACAACTTTGAGTGACCAAGGCATGGCAGCAGAGACATAGATGAGGAGTGGGACATGGGATGTGGGTCTCAAGCAGACCAACGTGTGTGCTCTAAAGCTTAGCACAGCTTTGCTACTACTTTTTCTGTAGCTGAAGTTATGCATGGGGATCTTTTTTGATGAGAAGCAGTCAAAAAATTGTGTGAAGGGTATTCACACCATACAACCCGCAAAGGTCCCCAGTGCAGGTATGTGCAACAGGCAACTAATATTTGGGGTTGAAAACATGCTCCTATTGTATCACATTTGAATCAGCTCAAAACGCAGATCTCTAAGACCCTTCTGTGGTGCTTATTTAGACTTGTTTTGAGAAAATAATGACACATATTGAGTGACTAATGTCCCACATAATTAATCCTGTAGCTCCTTATTTATCAACATTTCAAGGGGAATGGAGCATTTTGATGGAAAGCAAGGAACCTGACGTCAAACCTAACGCTGACAATAATCCTTTGAGGGATGCTTCATCAGGGTTAAGCCTACCTGTATCAGAGACCTGGAGGAGACACCATGTGCACGTGGTCATTTGGGAGAGGAGCTGGGGTGGAGGTTAAGCACCCCCAGCATCCCACGGGCTTCTCCCCCGGTTCCCTGGGGTCACCCCCTCCCGATCACTTACCAGAGGTAGCAGAGCTGGGTGGACACAAGGTCTGGTCCTGGGGAGCCCCAACAGCCTCCCTGGTGAAGGACAGAAAGTGTAAATTGACTTTAATTAGGGATCACCCATGTGGCCTCCAATGTATCAGTTTAAATCAAACATTAGCAACTGTCAATTTCTTCTTTCACCCAAGACCCAAATCCTGTAAACACAAGGACCATAACAAATCCCTGAAGCAGGCTTTAGCGCACATACATGGAAAACATACTAAACTATAAATACTGTATACCATATGGCATCAAGATTATCTAATTTCACTTCATAACTGGTGATAAAATGACCAATCAACTGACGTGCAGAATGAAATGCCAAGACAACGATTCAGCTAGCCTTAAGATGGCTCTAAGGTTTCATCGTATCCGATCGCATCCCTAAAAATAAGCACATACCTGTTTCACTGACACGAGAGTGTGGACACAGTGGGGATCTGTGCAAGATGAGGTCTGCCAGCAAAGCCAAAATTTGTCCTCCTTTCTCTGCAGGCATATTAAAGATGAAGAAGATAGATTAGGAGGACATCAACAGTGCCAGAAAAGAAATTTTGAACTCTCCATGTATTTATTTATATGAAAAAGCTATTTTGGGCAGGTAACACTCATTCCTCAGATTTTTGAGTAATTCTTAGACCAGAGGTTCACCACTAGGGCTCCTAAGCTTTACTGCAGTACAAACAATAGAAGAGCTTCATTGCATACTCACTACTATCACACCTTCATCCATTCTTTGCCTCACTACTAAAGTCATTTCATCATTGCACAGACCACAGCTCTACTCTTCTGCTCCCCAGAACCGTAAAGGGCTTCTACTCCTGCAGTGAGGTATCAGCCCTTGGAAACAGAAGATCAGCACTTTGTAGACTGAGATCGAAGTTACTTTTATATTCCTGAGCTGAAGAAAAGGGATTTCATCATTTGCTGAATTCACGGTGACAAAGAGAGGAACTGTTGAAGGTTGTCTCTAACAGAAGTCACAAAACGTTCTGCAACGATGCCCGAATGTTCACATGCTTGGAGAGAACACAGTGGGTATAACCTACTTGGAGGCACTAGAAGTTGAATGAATTTTGGAGTAATGCAAGAGATTAAAACCACACAGAGCCTTAAAAATGAGACTAAATCCAAAATCACCTTATTTCAAAGTTAAACATCAATGTCATTAGCTCTGATTTTGGGGGGGGGACGACTTAGCCCCAGTAGCAGAGAGATCGATCAGTCCGCAGATCCATTTCCCAGGAGAGTGCTGGAAAATGGCTTTGTTGGCTCATTTAAAATTAGCTTGGGTACAGCAGTTACGAATATACTGTGCAGAAAATTGTGCACTGAATGATAAACAAATAGGTTGCTATGATTTGATGCTATTTTAATAGCTGGTGATTAACCAAATGAATACCATTTGGTCTGGCCTGATTTGCCAAATGGTTCCTCTCTCCTACCATCCAGGCAGTTGTAAAGCAGGGCCACATACAACCAAGAAATATTAATATATTAAACTCCAATAAAATAATTTTTAGAGGGATAGTAGCATATCGTAAGGTATATACTCACTCATATCAGTCTCAGCATTGATCTCATAGCCAGCTGAGGGAAGAGCATTTTCTGGCAAGCAGTACTGACAGTTTGCCTTTGATGTGAAGTTAAGGTCCTTGGGGTCATCTTCTTCAGAAACATTGAGATATTTCAAATGGGTATGTGCTCAAGATCCCCCATCCACCCCAAATGCATCTACTGAGAAAAATCCAGATTAACCTGACTCTAGCTAGTCTGAGCAAACTGCGTCCTTGCCTCAGGTATCAAGAACAGGTCATCAGATGAAGCCAAGGTCTTGCCATACTCCCATGACACCTTGATTTCCTATGCAGTGGTGCTCAGCTTGAGGATTGCTAAGTGTTTGGTGGTTTTTACTACTGAATTCAGTGAGACTGAAAACCTACAAAGGACAATGCACTACCAATATTAAACCAGAAGCAGAACAGGAAACAAATCATTTTCCTGGTTTCTTATTCGGTCTGAAATGGGTTTATTTTGTGTCCACCATAAGTGTAGTTAAAGATCCTTTCCCGGATACCCCCATGCCAGCCGCAGAGGTGGTGGCCCTGGGATGTTCATCCTTGCTCTCCACTGGAGATTGCCCCGAGATGATGGGTGTGAGTTCTGCCAGCTCTCAGCCCAGGCAGGGAGAGCGAGGTTAGCAAAGATGCTGCTGCCCAGCCTGGGAACGAAGCTTCTGCATTTCAATAACGGCAGCTACAGCAGAGCTCGTCCTGCCTGGTATTAAAGGACTAGAGAGATGCATTACTCAGTCCACTTTATTACTTTATGTCTAAATCTTGTTTTAGCTATATTACTTGGATTTTTGCCTTTTTTATTTTTTTTTAACATTAGGCTATTTTTATGAGCTCCAATTGGCACCTCGGCTCCAACAGAAGTACGTCTCGGGTGTAAAGGACCAGTGCCTCATTGTGTCCCCTCAGGGTGCATTAATTAGCACTACTGCCCTGGCTCATATCGCTGCCCAGTTCTAGCTAATGCCAGAGGTTAAACTGTCCCCTGGCTGTGCCACCAATTTAAACTCTGAATACCGCCTCATATGCACAACACACGTTGGTATTGCTCTCATCACAGTATTGCTCTGATACTGAACAAACAAATTTCTCAGTGATACCTCAAAGGTTTGCCTTTGCTCCAGCATTAGTTTGCTTCCACTCTACTGTTTTTTAGCTAGTCATTTACTCTGTACCACACTTGAACAAAAAAGATAAATAATAATACTTAATGTAAAAATTCCCACTTCCTTGAAAAATGGATTTCAAAAAAAAGGAAAAAAGGATGGTTAAAAGAGTTTCTTAGTAATTTTAATGATCCTCACTTAAACTTCTCCAGGTCCTTTACAAATTACTCAGACCCAATGTTACAAAATGCTTTAGCATGTATATTGTTCTGTGCAGACAGTTGGGGATCTTCTTGTGTACATAAAAAAAAAAGTGCAGGTTAAAATGCTTTGCTGAATTGCACAAAACAGTAGAGTAATTTTTGTTCCTATTCTGTGAAAGATGAAATGGGGACATGGGAGGTTTTAATGTCAATGTTATCAGAAGACTCCACAAATTGTGGTTTCTTCCACCTTTTGGGACTGGCTGTCAGAGGCACCGGGCAACACCACCTTCTTCTGCTCCTGGGGCCAGACAATGCTTCCTTCTTCCCCAGACAAGCACCATTCCTGCCTTATCGGAGAAATTTGCATTTCATTTCTCCGTTACATGAGATAGCCGCGTTGTGTGGCTGCTCAAAGAGGGGCTTTGTCTCCCAACCAAAGGCAGGCAAATAACTAGCTATTGAAATTTAAAAGGAAAGGAATAATGTGACAAAATGTCACGTTGCTGGAATGCTTCTGCTCACGAGCGTGCCTGCACAGATGGAGCAGAGCCTTGTCACCAGTGACCTTGTTCGCTCTTCCGCACCAGTTGCATTTTCCAAGTTCCTTACTCCTACTGCAGCTCCGGACCTTCCCTTCTCTGTGGTATTGCGACTTGCCAGCACACATCTCTGAAAGGGAAGTCTTAAGCAAATAATTTAAAAGGAAAAAAAATAATCACAGAGGAAAATTATATCATGTTGATGTGCCAAATCAAACTATCTCTGTGGTGGTGTAACATGATCGTATCACCTGCCCTTCCATGACCAGCAATTTCAGGCTGCCTCATCGTCACAGACAGATGCTCCAGTGCCACCAAACCACAATATTGAATCTCCTGGTCCTATCCAGCAGTTCAAAATCAGATGGATTTTGAACTGGATTTTTTTCAATGAAATTTTTTAAAAAAATTTAAAAAAATTTTTTAAAAAAATTAGAAAACTACTTCTTAATTTTTGAGTTCACTACAGTAAACACAAACCCAAATGACAAACCGCATCGTAAGACATTCAGAATGTTGCGGGTTTATTGACATCTCCCCAGACTTCAGGCACAGCAGTTAAATGAGCTGTTGTGACCTTCACTGGCAGAAGAGATACAGTGGCATGAGCTAGCCAAGGTGTAAGACCACTGAGGAGCTCAGGACATATTATCTTCTTATTAGCATGTCCTGACGCTTACACTGCCTCGGTTATCTATGATGGCAATTGCAACTACACTCACCTCACACTAGCATGGCACATTACTGCTGGCACTGACAAATCCATTTAGTCCATTTCTATTCTCATTTATGCCTTCTCCCTTCTCTTCTTTCCTGCTTGGAGTCTGGGATGTGTGTTTGGTAATTACGGTAAGCCTAGATTATGTTTCTTCCTGTTGGGTTGCAGCAGGGGAAGGGCGAGATGCCATCACAGAGGGCTTTGAGACAATTCCTCAGCTATGGGAGTATTGTGCAGAAGACGGGGATGCAGCCTGCGACCCCTTCAGCTCAGGCACGCTCCAGTGCTCCTGAACCACCGTGTGTAATCGCCTGTGCTCATCAGGGCACTTCCAGGGCTGCTCTGCATCCCTCCGCTGTGCCTCACCTCTGGCAGGTAGCAATGAATACAAATAGCTACGGATACATGGACTCCAGCAGCCTTACAGCAGGAGAGCATCCGCATGGGAAGCTCAGCACTCAGCCCCCTGTGCCCTGCCCAGCGCGACGCACCACACCAGGTCCCCAACATTTCCCATTTTTACTCTAAGAGCTTCTTTAAAAGTCAGATTAAAAAGCAGCAAAGCAGGAGAATAATTCTCAAACACTGAGCCCAGTCTTAACTAGGTAAACTCCTTCAGCCTGCAGCATAAGCAAAGACCGCGGAATCACACAAATTGTAATTAACTTGCCAAAGTAGGTCAGAACTGTGTGTATTGCAGTGCAGGGGTACTCTGGCTTTAATGATTTCAACTATTTTGAGAAGTAAACTGAAAACACTTAGTCAAATTAAGTGTTTTCTTTAAGCTGTCAGCATTGCAAGCATTGCCAAGATGAACAGGATAAATTGGATTAGATGCAGTCTATATGCTTCAAAATCTAATGGCAAAGGATCCAAAATGTAAAGTCGTGCACAAAGGCAGAGAAAATATTATATATTGTCTGTGAAGCAGCAGATCTCAGTTTACTGATTAGCCAAATAGTTTGAAATAGCTCGACTCATCTCTAGAGAAGCAGAGTGTTGCTGCTGGCTCCCGTGCAACTCAGTTTGTGAAAGCGCGACAATCCCCGCATGGGTTTTACAACTGGAGAAACAGCGTGATTTTGATTCCACCCAGGATAAGTCCTGCCACGGCAGTCTGGCCCAAAACAATGCAGGCTTAAATACAGACTTAAAAAAAAAAATATATATATATATATGCACACATGTAGTAATTTAGGTTAAATATGAAAGTGAAATCATATCACAGAAGGTACCGACGGGTTATCAATGGTCAGGGATGCAGCATTCAGATTACAAACTAGGAGAGCAGTATGAGGTGGTAAAGGTGGATGAAGAGCTTCCTCAATGCAGCAACCAGTCACTGCACTTGTCCCTCCGTCAGAGACAGAGCAGAGGGGTGTGCACGAGGATGATGCCCCAGGGAGGAGCAGAGAGCACCGGTCCAGAAATCACACTCAGAAGGAGCACACAAACCAATTCAAGAGATGGAAACAGAGTTAGAAACCTGTGGGATGGAGTGTGGTTCATTGGTGGTGGGAAGGATAATCACAGCTGAAGTTTTGAAGGGAGCAGCCAGAGATCTGACTGTCACCTTCTGTCCTCTCCAGGCATCATCAGGACATAAAGCCCCTTTCACAGACCGACTATGCTCCAATTTTGAAGTTTCTTGCCTCCATTTGAGAGCTGCTCCGAATCTTTTTCCTCTACTAAATAGAAACCATCATTTAATTGCTAGCCTGAATTTTCTCATGGCAGTTTAAGTCTGTTTGGTTTTGTGACAATATTGCCTATTAGCCTAAATAGTTTAGGTTTTATTTACCCTCTCTGTTTATTCCTTCAAGGCACTTGGAGGTAACTCTGTCTCCCTCTCAGGCTTTGTTTTCCTGGGTTCAATAAGCCAAACTCTTAATCCTCCCTAATGATAGACCCTCTATTCTTCTGATCATGCTATTAATTTTTCTCTATGCCTGTTTTTGTTTCACTTCCTCTTTCTGGATCTTGCATGTCCAGATGATGCCTGCCCAGTGCTCTCCAACAGCTAATACTTAAATCATGCTGGAAATTCATGACTGATTGGAGGTATGAGCACTAGCATCTCAGTGTTAAGGCTAAAAGGTCTCCAAGTTGCCTTGCTCATCCTACTCCTTTACCCTCATCCACCAGCTCCTAAAAAATAGCACAAAAAATTGTCCAATATCCTGGAAAATTAAAGTAAATGGCAAAATCAGGCATAAACCCCAAATAAGCCATTTACTTCAGCCTCATGAATACAAATATCAAACAAGAGTATCTAAAACATCAACAAATCGTGATAAGTAGCTAAAACACAGAAGTTGTCATCACCATGTCTGGACAGAATTTTGACAAGTCCTCAGATAAATCTTCTCCATCTCCTTTTTTCCACAGAAAGTTGGTATTTTGAACAGAAATTCTCAAGTCAAAAGATATACATCAATTTTTAGTTCTAGGAAAAAAAAAAAAAAGAAACTAGACATACAAAGCAGATGCTTTTCACTAAAGCTTTTTTACATAAAAGCCTATTCTTTCATCATGAAGTTGGTTCAAAAATTTTCCGAACAGTTCTAAACAGTAGCAGTTAATATGGTTCCCAGCGGAGACAGACTACAGGTGCATGTTAGCATCTGTTCATCTGACAGCATACAAATCCTTTAAAAATAATAAAAGGCTTCTGTTTAGCATTATAGAGGGATCAGCTTCAAAGTTCAGCTTTAAAAATGTACTGTATTAAAATAAGAAATATCAGTTATGTAAGAAAAGATGTTTGCGTGTAGCATTCAATCCTATAAATTGAGCAGGTGTCAATGCTGTACCAAAATGACTTTTTGTCATGCTCAAAATCAATTACATCTTTAAGAAAATTTTTAAAAAAGAAAAAAAATAGCTGAAGAAAACTGAAGGGATCTCATGGAATAGGTCTTGGGGGATCCAAGAGGCAAAGACCCAACTTCCACAAATGCTCGATGCACCTGATCTCAAGGCACATATATATTATTTAACAGCAACTAGGAGGCATCTACTCACAAAAGACACACCCACGAGCAGCAGTATTCAGATGGGCACTACAACACTGGCAGTGATTAGAAAGTCCACTCTGCCTATGGGAGAAAGAGCAAAGCAGCAAGGAAAGCTCTTTTCTACCTCAGAAGATGCTGCCATCCCAGGTGGGGAAAAAACCCCTAAAAGTAGGTGGAGAAGGAGAGAAGCAGGCTTTGACCGTGAAAGAATGTTTAACGCATTGAAGTAGAGCTCTTCTCCATGCCAACGGCTTGAACAATAATATAAGTTTGATTATAAGTTGTATATCTGAACTACAATCGAGTAGTTCCTGTGGTAGAGAACTGAATAATAACATGTCTGTACAAGACATCTTCCAAAACACCAACAAGAAAATTGTTGGGTTTTTTCTCCCCGGTATAATGAAAGCATTTTACAAGATGATGGTCTCCTAATGCTCTTTCCTTTCTCCAAGCATTCATGAGAGATAAGCAGGGAGAAACTGTGTCATAGCCCCTTGTGCATTCAAAGTCAAGTCAGGAAAGTTGCATAGCAAAGAAATCGCCCAGAAAAATATAACGTTTAAATAACGGCTCCGCTTAAGACAACAAGGATGATAGGGCAACCTCAGTTGAAGGAATTTATTCCAGGTAATTCAGTGCAGCAGCCAGACAGGTCTAGGGTGCAGTCCTGGAAATCTAAATGGTCTGGAATCACTCGCCAAACCAAACTATTTAGTATTTGTTTAGATGCCTATGCAATAAGCTACAGTCTTGTGTCATTGCACAGTTGTGCATGCAAGCCCAGCAAAACCAAGGTGAGTAAATGCAACTGTCTGACCCCCAGGTAGGAGCACTTCTGCAACACAAACTACTGAGTTAGAAGTCTCAAAATAAAAAATACTAATTTTATTTTTAAATTACTTTGTGACACTACTAAATGTTATGTTTCTGATAATTAACAAGGAAGAAACAGGAGTAACATTTAGAAAGAGTAGCGTGTATTCGGATTTTCATTTCTAAATGTATGCCAAAAGTCACAACTAAAATTAAGACAATCTTTCATCAATCTTACTTTAATAAATTTAAAAAAATAATATTAAAGCAGTACCTTTAGGCCAAACTTTTATAGAAAGGACAGATATTGAATATGATGATGTGACCCAAAATACTGGTCTTTGAAGGTATAAAAATCAGCTTCTGACAGCTATAGCTGTTTCTGCAGCTGCAGGGAGAACATTTTCTTCATGTCAATTTATATTTCATTTCCTTCAGCTCAATAGCTGATTCATTCAAGTTCAGACACTGATGAGGAGCTGAGACTCAGGAATGTTTGTTTTCTCTCTTCCAAATGATGAGAGCAGACCGGTGTTAAAGCATGTTCCACTACTTCTAAATCCTCAAGGGAAAAACAGTGACAAAACCATCAGATTGATTAACTCGGGGCATTTTTCCTTTGGCAATAATTTATCAAGTTTTAAAATGCAAGATATTTACCTTTATTTTGCAATACATCAGGCAAATTTCACACAGCTTGAGTTAGCAAATAAAATGCCTTCATAAAGTTGGCGGTTTGTGATTTTGCTCAAATTACAATTTTCATCCAAAAGCACTTTGTCACGAATCACAAATGAAAAAAGTCATCACAGTAATTGGAAAGATCAAGCAGCATATCCCAAGATGATGCAGGGCAAACAGGGACAGGCAGAAGTCCTGATGTCACTGGGGAGAAAACAGAGGTTCTGCAGCTTTCATGGGTCCCAGTGATTTAAGTTACACCCCCTTGCTCAAACCCCTTTGGTTGAGCTGGAGTTTAAGTCTTTTCGAGCAAAGTATGAGATGATTTATTAAAGGGGATCTATTGCTCCCAAGTATTTTCTCTAACAGACCTAGACCTAGCTTTTTAATGTGTATTAAGTTACATTATTATGTGTATATGTGCTGCTTTACCCACTTGTTCCTCACAAACAAGTACCAAATGTCCTGTCCTCCTGGTGAACGGTGAGACTGAACCTCTCCCAAGCAACGTAACTCCATGCTGCAAATGCAGAACAAGTTATAAAACATATGATTTAAATAAAATGTAAGAAGCCTGACAAATTAAATCACTTTTGATTCAATTCTTATAGATGAGGAGGGAAGAGAAGGAAAATTCAAACATTGCCAGAAAGATGAAAAGTTTATCCTACCAGTACGCACATAGGAGATGGATCTCCAGATTGCATCCAACTGGGAAAACTGACCCACCATTACTCTTGTTCTTCATATTGCCCCATATGCTGGAGCCTGGGCAGCCACTTACAACAGCTCTGTGCCACCACCTTCAGCATCCATTGCATGGAGGTGCGCAGAGGTGATCCTGGCTGATCCTCCCTCCAGACATCCATCCCTGCCTGGAATCCCTGCTGCAGCTCTGGGGCTTGCTGCTCACGGACATAACCTGGACAGAATAGGAAGGGAAGATAACAGAGATTATTTCCAAGTGTAAGTTATTTCCAAAAATACTATTTTTCACATACTAGCAACAAGCCGCCCCCTCCCCAAAACAGCTATGTGGGACCTGTGTTACAAACAAGTCATCTTGGCTGGTACCCTTAAAGAGACACCATATTTAGAGTCATTTATACTCACAGAACTTTATTTGATTATCATGGTCAATTGAACAGTGCCTGTTTGTATCTTTCTGGTGTAGAAATGCCTGTCAGAAAGTAGACAGCACACTAATTTTGCATTATTAAGCATGTTCACCTGTGGTTTCTAGTCATGCTCAATTTTATTTCCAGTCACATTGAATTTTATTACCTGATCTTTTTTTTCCATCAGCCAGGATAAAGATGTCGTACCATCAAGTGAGAGTCAACTTTCCAGAGAGAATTTCAGTTCTTCATTACATTTTCTGGGTCCACAGATAGCCAGAAAACTAAGTAGTTCAGCAAAAGACCAAAGCATTCAGCCAACGTATTTCATGGCACTTAAAATTTAGGTATTGAATGCTTATGCTGTTGTTTACAAGCCTGATCAGTCCATAGTCATCATGGCACACCATGGCTATGGACTCCCACCAGGGGAAGGAAAGAATATAAGGAAATCAACGGAGATGCAGCTTCACCAGTTGCCCAAACCTGCAGAGAAGAACGTGAACACAAACCATTCACAGAAACATATTCAAAAGAAAAATGTTTCCATTTTCACCAAAAATCATGTTTTATGTTCCTGCCATAAAACAGATGAAGATTTTCCTTGCGTGAGCTGGAATTGTGTCCCGCAGCACTCCCCGCTCCCTGCGTCCCCAGGTGGCACACCAGAGCATGGGCCACTTTCTGATCCTACAAATGAAATCCTAGTTATAAATAGCATTAATTAAAAAATCAGAATCACAGTATGCAACCAGGCATTCCTGATTGCCCTGGTCTGCATGGCCTGCTCAGAGCAAAAACTCCCCTGAATTACCCAGGCTTCAAATACAACCTGTAGGAAGAGGAACATTTACAAAACAGTAAGATGACAGGGTTTACGGAAATAGCAGCAGACATTTCTCTGTGTGCAGGTAATGTCAAAAGGTTTTTAGTTAGAGAAAACAATAAGAAATGGCAAAAAAACAGCCTTTCCCAGTTTTGTCTGCATGCTAACTCCCAGTCCTGCAAAGGCTTAGACTCATGGTTCACCTCTGTAAATGAGGCTTTTCAAATTGCTTGCATTCTGCCCCAAATCCTGCAGCCCTTCGCTCCTGCTGGCCGGTTTCCAGCAGCCCCCAAGTTGAGAGAGGTCTCGCTTTTACTACTGACTAGTCACCAGTGACACCACCACTTGGGCCGTATGAATGGGGCCCCATCTGACAGCCTTATTAACACAAATGATTTTTATTCTGCATGCCTGGGTAAGCCATGGGCACATGCCTGCAAGATCAAGGCCTCAGTCATTAATAACTTCGGCAATCGTTTCACCTAGAAGCCACACTCTGTCTACACAGAAATCTTTCCGGGAATCTGGTAAAAAGATTGATGAAAATTAAACATCTACTTAGTGAAGCTGAAGTAACCAATATATGATTAATACTTTCCAATTATATTTCAGTACAGTACATTGCTGAGTTTGTTATTACCTGCACTCTTAACACTCCATCTGCAGTGTTAAATCCATCTGTTGCTGAAAATATGACTATATCTTCAAGGGTTTCTGAATCATCGTGCTGGTACCTTTTAACATAATTATAATGAAGAGCGATATTCATTATCCAGCGGAAATTAGAAACCTATAAATATGAGGGGAGGGGTGCAAGGGAAGAACTGAGGTCCAGCATTGCCCACTTTCTCAATTGATCATATTGGCTGCTCCCACTTAAAATATTGCTCTGGACTCTGGGTTTAGGACCATCAGTCCCACTGGTTTCACTGGTGTTTCACTAATGTTTACGATGGGGACCTGGTCCCTCAGCTTTATTCTGCAAGACGGAGCTGGGCAAGGGAAGTGGCTTCATGACTGGCATCCACACGAGGGTATGGAGACAGCAGAAACCTAATGTGAGTACTCCATAGCCAAAGCTTCTGCTGGGGCAGGACACCAGACCTTGGGAAGCCCTCACCTGTACAAGGATGAATGGCCATGCTGAGCCAGGTCTCCTCACCACATGTGTCGTCACCCAGCTGAGATGGCAAGAGAAAAGCTCCAGTCATTTCTACCTTTGAGAAGTATTTAAAGTAGAGGGTGCTGTTTCTAAACACTTGGCTAAATTGACAGAATAAATGTATCATATTTTTATGCATATATCTTAGATGTTAAAAAAACCACTCTTTAATACAGCAACAGCTGGTTTAAATGTGCCTGCAGGTAACAGAAGGGAAAGCTTATGCCACAGTCTTCCCTGATCTCTGTTCCCGTCCACCTGCTTCCTTCTGCCCTCCTCACAAAATCAGAAGGCTTCTCTTTAAAACAGTTTTTAAAAAAATATGAATTATCAGACACCATTACACAGTTGCAGATAAGATACAGGCTTCACTTTCCCCCCATATCCAACAGTAGAGTGTCTGTTTTTGAAACTCTGCATAGTAATCAGCAATGGGGATTTTTAAAGGAAGAACCCAAATTCAGCAACTGGTTTCAAAAGCCTGCAAACAAAGATCCTTCCATCATGGCAAGTCCATGCAGATCAATGAACCTGGACAGAGGAGGTTTCTTAATTAGAAAAAAACTTTCAGACCCTTACGGGAGCACGAAGCAGGGTTTTACTTTTCTGCAGATGGAGGGACCCTGCCAGGATCTGACCACTCCACCAGCCAACCTGTCTGGGGCTAGAAGAGGTCCTCTGATGTTAAGCAAGCGTGCCTGAGCTTTTGGAATAGGACGACTCTTCCTCCCCCATGTTCTGCCCTACAGATTTAAAAGCTTGAAATACATATCAGCAGATCCAAAGGCTCTGCAAGTCCCTATTGTACAGCCTGACAGGACTGCCTGAAGCCTAACTGGCACAAGTAACCATTTCCAGCCCTCTGATGAAAAGCTTGTACTTAAAAGGATGCGGAGTCCAACTTGCAAGACTAAAATTGGATGGAAGGTCATTCAAACTACCAGGTGAGCCATAACATTTTTGACCTGCCACCATGAATCAAAGCAGCGAGTAGAAAAACCAGCTTAACGAGATATTTCTTCCCATTGTACTACTGGTAAAATACAGCTCACTCCATTGAGTAAACTGTGAGCAGAAAATGTGCTCTTTAGTTCATCTCTCTTGGCCTCTAACCTCAGCAGGAATGAAAACCTTTCTTAATCTGCCTGCCCCAGAAAGGTTTTACACCTCTGCGTCCCTCTACTGCCACCCTCTATCAGATAACAAGGATAGCCCTTCGGAAACCACAGACTATCCACAGGGCGTAAGCTTCTGAAGAAAGTTACCACTTTCTTAGGAGAAATTCCCACCTCCTGGTTTGAAAGATGGATACACACAAGAAACCAACAAGGAAAAGGCTACCTGCTCCTGTCCAAGGCTGTTGAGTCAGAAGCGAAGCTGCTGTGACTTCTCATCAATACAAGAACACAAAGATGCTTTTGTCTTTGACGTTAAAAGTGGGGGTGTGTTACCCTACTGGGGTAGTTTTTGAGGCTTATGGATTATTGGAAACACGCTTTCTCGTATCTAAAAGAAATCCACAGGGTTAATAGCCAGAGGAGCACAGCTAAAATGTGAGTTTGAGAAAGACAAGAACAAGAGCAAGCAAAAAACCACTGTAGATGAATTGCAATGCTTCTACAGAAGAGGAAATGGGCTCAGAGTTTTTAAAAAATCCTCCAAAAAAAGCACAGCAATTAAAGCTACTGAGCTCACTAAAGAAGCTTCAGTATTGCTTTCCCCTTACCAAGCTTTTATTGTTATTCTTTGGAATATAATTGGTGATCATTTTCCACTTGGAGTCTGACACAAATCTTACAAGTTACTAGAGCTACTTGAAAAAAAATGTATAGGTTTAACTTTATTTCTCCCCATAAACAACTTGCTATTGGAAGCAATGAAGTCTCTTGAACGCCTCCAAGGCTTCAACTGCCTATTATAATTTCCCAAATAATCCTCTCACATGGCTGTATATTCTTCACTACAAGTATACCCTCACTTCTTTACTACTTTCCTACTGTTCTGGACAAATTGGTCTTAGGGCAGAGTTTAACCATTTAGCCGAAGAATGTAGCCTTAAGCATTTATAGGCTTTACATAGCATACTTAAAATTCACTCTCCACAAATATTCATTTAGTACTGGCATGAATTTTGCTGATCCCCTTTACATACCTGGGATTTTAGTATTTGCTAAAACACTTAGCAAAGACGACATGCACACGTCCAACCCCCAGATGGAATAAATACGATGAATAATTCGCATTTGTGTAGGAAATGCCTGCCTGGCTACTTTCAAGGAATGCAAGCACCTTCAACAAGCTTTATGCTCTGACTTTGGCAGGGACTTGCTTACCAAATGGTACAATACAAGGACATTACAAAACTACGAGGAAGAAGTCAGGCAATAAATGTGTGGAACAAGCTGAATAGCTTATTATACAACAAAGGAATTGGTAAACCTGGATTTTTCAAGCAACATCATGAAAAGGTCTCACCAAGGTAGAAAACACTTCATACAGTGAACTTCCCTGCCAGATGTGTCGAAGTGCTGGCAGGGAACAGAAACAACAGCGTCATGTACAGCCCACCATTTTCATTTCTTAGTGAACGATGTGAGATGTGGGGTTTGATTGGTTTGGCATGGAAACTACAAATCTCTTGCTCTGCAGAGAGTCAGGAGTGAACACGACTGTTGCTGCCTGCCATGGTGAACACTCACCCAGGAGCTTACGCAGGTCTTTGAAATATATAGCTTGTGCATTACCAAATAGAAAAAAGCTTACATTGCTGGAAAGCACTGGTGTCCGCACAGGACAAATTTCAGTGAAACATCAAGAAAATCAATGATTTTGGCCCCCTTTTGCAAGGATCATAGGGACTGCAGCTGTATATGCACAGACAGGGAATATTGTTGTCTGCAGTGAGGCTGCACGAAGTTCAACTAACCCTTAAAAGCATCTGAAGTGGGATTGAGAAGGTGATGCCAGACTTCTGCCCAGGCCTAAATTTCTACTTTTGTACTCTTGTTTGGTGGACTTTAATGTAAATATTTAGATTCCAATAACCATAATTTGTTCCTATGCCTCTCCCAACATCTATTTATGGAAACAGATTTTTGAAAAATGGTAATAATGTTTGCAAATGATGTCAAACGCTCTTCTTGTTTACCTGAAAGATGTCAGTTCATAAGTAGTAGGACTTGTTTTGTTTGCTTGGTTTTTAGGCTGTAAAAATAAGTTTCCCTGCACTGTAAAAACCTGTAAAAGGGAAAAAAAGATGTTAGATCTTTTTCCTATCACCTTATAAAGTGTAATTCAGCTCGACAGTTTCATATGTACACGGCAGAAGTGAGAGAAACAAAGTACTAACAGCACATGGAAGTTAATTGTCTGGAGATTGGGTATCTGGAGAGCAGAGGTGATGCCTTGTGATGGTGAAAGTTTCTTTGACAAGTTGTGTAGCTCCAGGCTTCCTCTGGCTCGTGTAACATGAGGCATCAGTCTCAAAGATGGCTGAAAATTGTGGAGATTCAGCATATGGTATCTGACCACTGACTGATCTCACTCTGCTGCTACCAGCTCAGCTCTCGACTCATCAATTCATAAAATTTCTCTTTCAATATTGTTTTTCCCACGGTCTTGACATTCTATTCATTTTCTATATCTGTTTAAGCATTCTAAGGAAACAAATGGAATCAACATACCTAAAGAAAAGAAGGAAAAAAAAAATGTCAATAGGTCTCTCTGCTTTTGCTTTCACCTGTTTTAATACTGGTGAAAATCCAGAGCAACTGTGTTGATTTTAATCAAGTCATTCATGTAAACCAGGAATCAGACATATGAAGCATCATGTTATTACAGATGAGCAGCTTCAGCCATGTTCTTCCTGCACAATTTCCTACTATGTAATACTCTTCTGCATGACTTTCAAATATTTGGAATGCTATATCATCTTAAAAAAACCCCAACCAAACAAAAGAAAACCACAAAACCAAAACAAAAAAGGCCAGACTTATTTGAGCATCAAAGATTAGGAGGCTCTTGACTATCAGATAAAATGAACTCAAATGAGTCCTGAAAAATCTCCTCTCCAAAATGATGATGATAAACAAGGCTGTAGAAGAGATCCCTTTGCGAACACATTGACACAGGGGTATTTTTAAAATACAAGATCCATCACAGATCATTTTCAGTAGTCATTTGCTGTTTTTCTCTTCTCCCATTAGTCCTCTATTAATTCCAGCCCAAGTTAACCTCATTCATCATACCACGGGGACAACAGCTGTTGTGCATTGTTAGCTGGTATAGACAACGTACTCCGGCACTCCCAAAGGTTAGTCGCTCCGTTGTTGAGCAGTACCAGGAGAATGTCACCTCCACAGACAGCAACACCCTGCCTGGCCGATCTGCAGCGGACTCCTTGATAACCTCTCTGGCATGTGTTGGCTCAGTTATTTTAGAGAGACTATAGCCATCACTTGAATAAAAGTCAGAAAACATCGACGCAGGTGTTTCAGTAAGAACCATCTCTCCTTCTGCAATCTTGAAGATAATGCTGCTCACCAGGAATGGTAAGCCACCATCTTTGGGTGGGACGGTAATGGGGGACTTGTACTCAATGCTTTGCCTTCCATCAAATACTCTTAAAACACCCAAATCGTTGGTTGTGTCACTGTCATATGCTGTTAGTAGGCAAATGTATCCTTGATGTTTTTGAACTGCGTACTTGAAGCTTTTGCCTCCTGTTATATAAATGCAGGAAGAAAGTTACCATGTGCTCTTTCTATCAACATAAATTACCAATAACATTTTCACATTTAAGCAGATGAGACACACGTCTTCTGTTCTCCGTGTAAAGGCTGGATCTACTTAAAACCAACAGGAGCCTTTTCATTCACTTCAGTGAACTTTAGGTCACGTTCCAAAGAAGTGACATGGTTATTGTTTCACCCTCAGATATACGTTGAGCTGTTCTTAGTAATCAGCCTGAAGTCTGCATAATCTCACTGCAGAAATTGCAAAAGATATGAAAATCTTTTGTTTTTCCAAAGAGTTTCTGTTATTTTTTCTAGAATACATGCAAAAGAATCAATCCTTGCTTAGGAAAATTATGAGGCTAAGTTTTACAAGAGAAATTGTGCCTGTATTTTGTAGGCATTGCGTTGCATCCCATAGTTCAACTCACATCTGACGCAGCATACCCCACCCCCAACATCCACGTTGGGGACCTTCCATCATCAAGAGCTGGACAGCATTCAGGTTATCATTATCAGCAGTCTCTAGAGTATCCTACACCATAGGACATGATCATCCTCTTACAAAGTCCAACCCTATGATAGATACATATTACAACTGAAGACCTATCTTAAGGACTTGCTTTACTCTCCACAAAGAGGTACACAGCAAAATGCAAGATGCTAAACCCTCTCTTACATCCAATTTAAGCAGCTGATTTGGGGAAGGGAGGTTTTATAGTGTTTATTTGAGTCTGGAGGAATTACCCTGTTACCACACCAATAAACGTTGAGTCTAATACCGCAACACTTCCCTGTATCAAGGGAATTCTCACCGCGCTTGTGTGTGCAGCAGGCGAGGAAGAGCGACAGCTTCCCCCATTGAGCCAGCCTGCTCGCTGCACGCCAGGTCTGCACCAGCCTTGGGTCCTTCCAGACCAATATGTTAACCAGGCGATTCGACCTTTAGGGCAGAAACATAATTCAAAACCAGAAAGAAACAAAAAAAATGTGTGTGCAACCAGCCCCCACACTGGTGGATTTCAAAACATATATTTTTTTTTTTCATTTCTGCCTTTTTAATTATCTCTATTGTGACTAGGAAAAGGTGCAAGATTATGTTAACAGTAAAGGAGATAAAAATTTCTAAAAAATTACAAGCCAGAAAACAGTAAAGCCAGAAAACAGAAAAACACTGAACTATTCCCCTTTCCTCCCCATCCTAAACCTTCTCCAAGTAAACTTCCATGTTAAAGTTAAGCAGAGGGTATATATTTTCATCAAAAATACCCTTTAAAAAACAATACACTGCTATGTGTAGTACTACTTTTAGTAATTCTTAGCAGAATAGATTTGAAGTAAAAGTCTCTTCTCAGCAAAAGCTTCCAGGGGAAGTATGTGCACATGAAACACCCATTGGATTTATGTTATCCAGGCACCATAAAAGATCACCACTTTGTAGCAGACTGCCCAGTCTCATCCTTCCAGACTATGTAAGCAGGCTAAAAGACCTCAAGATTGCAGTGCATCCTTCTGTTCTCACCCTGGATGCTAAAGTTCTCTTAACTTGCGGAAACATTGCTAGATTTTGTTTTGCAAGTCAACAAATAGCACCAAGTGTCTTCAAAAAACGTCCATAAAAATGCCTCTTATTTAAAGGTCCTACACACCTGGGAGGATCCAGAATCACAATTGAATTTTCCACATCCTAAAAGGTACTTGGGTGTCTAAATTCCTTTTTGCTTGGAGGAACTAAATACAAAAATACGTGGAAGGATGGGGATTTAAGTGCCTGCGAGATCTGTAACTTCAGTGATACAGCTGGATGGAGCAGCGACGCTGCAAGTACAAGTGGGAACAAGCCAGAGACACTGTCATTTAACTCCTGAAATTCCAGGCATTTCAATACTTAAAAACCTGTGAGCAATACAGTATTTATCTTATCTAATCCTCAGAGTTTATCCTTCAGCAGTTTGAAGGTTTGACTATTACTAAGCAAACAAATGTACATCTCATTTGCAGTGAGGTAACTCCACTAGCAGAATTCACGCCAATAGAGAAGGACCATGTCCCAGGTATATGTTTTAAAACACTCATCAGACTTCAAAGTGCCATAACTCCACTCTCCCAAACGTACCTGCATAGAGATATTAACATGCACTCAAAAGCGCCGCAAGATCACACACTGAAGCAAGAACATATATAACCCTTCACACCCATGTTCCACCCAACCTTAGGAAGAAAGTCTTCACACTTCTTTTTGAAAAATGGACTGCAACAGTAGAACTGCTCATGAACACATTACACATTATCAGTTCCTTGAAACTCAGCCTAGCAAAACAAGCAAAACAAACGCTCCCTGAAGATTAATGCAGCATTTGCTGACTGGCAAGCTTGCTTTGGATGTAGTGCAGCAGTCCTGACTGCAGACAGCCAGGCTCCATTACTTCATAGACCTGTCTCCCAGCATGAGACACATCGGGTGACAGGTAGCAATTCTCATATCATACAAATCCTGCTGAGTGAAGGATGTAATGGTCTGTGTATGGTTCTCCAAAGGGGTGAAGTATCCCTGCAGCGGAGGGTTAACAATGTGCAACATTACCTTGTCCTTTGGCATTTCTGCATCTTCAGCATCTTGATCCATGGCTGTAAGTACGGAAGGATGAATTGATCAGCTTCTAAGACAAATGCAGGCATAAACGCAGCTTGGTCTTGTGTTTGTAATAGCTCCTTTTATCATGACATGAGTCCAAACATTTTCTGTTTACAAATAAGAAAGTCCAGTGAATCTTTTGCATAAGTATTAGCAGAAGCATGTCAATTCCCAAAGGCAAATACGTGCACACGTGTAGGTGTGTATAGATAGACATCAAGCAACTCTAAGGTGCATCAAGAAGTTACTGGGATAATGCTATAGAATTAACAGTTAAACACAACTATTATCTTCTAAGCTTTGCCTCAGACAGTCAATAATCTTGTCCCAGTTGATGCTGCTGGCAAAATTCCCGTTCAAAAGGGCAGGATTCTCTGTTAACCTCGTGAACAACTGCACAAAGAAGGTTGACACATAGGTTAGCATAGATGTACAGAGCAATCCAATCACTAATTTGCCAGATTTGGGCACTTGGTTTTTATTAGTTATGTCAGTTAAGTGTAAGAAGGCGTGTCATGAATGATAAGACCTTGAAAACTTAAAAAACCCACCTTGCACTTGTTCATCCAGACAGCTTGAATTCTGAATGGGAAAGATTCATACACCCTCCACAGGGGTGACAACCCATGGGGTTTTCAAAATTCACAAAAGTGATCTTATTTGTGTAAAAAAGTGGCCATAGCTACTTCGGATCAAGATCCAGCTAGTAGGCAAAAAAAATGTTAGCAAGCTACCCTGCCTCTACTTTTTATAAATAACATAAATTCGATTCAGGCAGGCAACCTCAGGTACTTTGCATAGCTAATAATGGACAGGGACTATGATAGACCACTATTTCCTTTTTATGTCATTTAGTCATGGCAAGGCACTTCAGACTGCTGATCATAAAAAGATGTGATGAGTCCAGGAAGCCACAACATCCCAACTCATGCCCAGAGGCACAACACCGGCCAATAAATCAGTACAACTTAGGTGCAGCTGGCAAGACCTTACTACTTTTCTAGAGAATCATTAAGTAGACATCAAACAGCCAATATCTGCTCTCACCAACTGAAACTGACTGGGTTTTATCTGTGATTTCTTACTGAAAGGAGTTGTCATCCATCTGTGGTGATGGGGGGCTTTGGTACTGGTATCGCAGACCCGTACCCAGGCAATCTTCAATGTTAGTCTATATACTACGTAACTCTTTTGACCCTGGATGGCAGGGCAATGTTGTTTGGTTTGGCTAACTAAAGGAAACAATTCACAAAGGGTTTCATTTCACAGAATCATAGAATGGTTCAGCTTGGAAGGGACATTAAAGATCACCTAATTCCAACCCCCCTGCTGTGGGCAGGGACACCTCCCACTAGACCAGGCTGCTCAAAGCCCCATCCAGCCTGGTCTTGAACACTTCCAGGAATGCGACATCCACAACTTCTCTGGGCAACCTGTTCCAGTGCCTCACCACCCTCACAGTAAAGAATTTTTTCCTGATATCCAATCTAAATCTACCCTCTTTCAGTTTGAAACTGTTACCCCTCGTCCTATCATTACACTCCCTGATAAAAAGTCCCTCCCCATCCTTCCTGTAGGCCCCCTTTAGGTACTGGAAGACCGCTAAAAGGTCTCCCTGGAGCCTTCTCTTCTCCAGGCTGAACAAACCCTAACTCTCTCAGCCTGTCCTCATAGCATAGGACAGGCTATCATAGCACATTTAAAGAAGTTATATCTCAACTGCTGCTAAAGCATCTTGTGATGGACCATTCTGACCACTCTTGTTTAGATAATAATAGCAGTTCTGGACAACTCTCCCTAATAGAAGAAGGAGGAGAGGCAATATATGTCAAAATACAAACTGAAGTATGAAAATAAGTTTACGCAGTGTCCTACAGAGAGTCTCTGGAAGTGTGTGGATGTGTACCTTCAGGCACATGCTTAGAGTTTCTGGGAAACTTTACCACTATCAGTACAAGGTGAGCAATTCTAAAAAAAAAAATTAAAAATCGAAAGAAGTTGATATTTGAAGTTATAATATTTTATCCTGAAAGAAAAGTATTTCTCTTAGGAAATATTGCCTCCCAAGACTGTATTTTCCACCTGTCACTGTTTCTTTGCCCTTTGCAAGGAAGATGTGCATCACAGGAGTCCTTGGTGAAGATGGTTTTGATTTGAAAAATTTCAGCCAGTATACCACAGGGGACATCCACAGAAATGTACATGAGATAAGCAAATCCCCCTGCTACGATATTTTATAGTGTTCATTGAGCACTGCCAATGCCATGAATCAGTGCCGTACATTATTGAAGAAAGAATTAACATCCCCTTAAGGAACCTGAAAAGAGTGAAAAAGTTCTGAACTTTACTTTCATTGTTAGTCTTCCTTGTACAGATTCCACTAATATCTTCAGGTTGTAAGCAACCTTTGAAAATGTTGCTTTTAAGCAATCCTTATGTGAGTGTAACTACTTGGATGGCTGGCAAAAGACTCTTCTGTCTAAGGAGAATTCTGTACTTCCTTCATCACCCAAAAACCCCTTTCACATCAGTTTTGCTCCAAGGCTTTACCACTGTTCTGTAAAGAAACCTGCAAGACACAAAACAAAACTAGATGAAGTGCAAACTAAGATAAACCCTTGTTAAAAATCTAGGCAATGTTTCTATAACAAGTGGTTTGAAATACAAAAATAAGCTTATCCCAACACATACTGGTTGTTTTCAAATCAGTCATCTTTCCTTCTGCTTGCATTTTTCAGATATTCAGTTAAATGCCCCTTATCTCCCACTATTTGACCTAAAGCGGTGAGCAATGTCTCCAAAGACGTGATCCACGCAGGCAGACCATACCTAGCTCAACTCAGCAGTAAATGAAAGCCGAGATGCTTCTGTGCGCTCTGTCAGATGTGCCAAGCAATTCCTGGAGTTCCAGAGGCATTTGTCTAACGTGAGTAATACTTGATTCCAGCTTCCTGATCTGTGCGTGAGGAACAAGTATTTCTATGCAAGTCTCCAGTTCAGTAAACCTGAAAGCAGAGGATTTATTACACACAAGATCAAGAAGCCTCTCCTTTGATCATTTATACAGTGGTCTATGAATGAATGCATTCAGAGCCCAGCTTCAGTGCACTCTGAAATATTCATGGAAGCAGCCAAGAACAATACATTGAACGTTCGTTAGAGACCAGATCCTTTGCTGGGGTACGTCACAAGGCGACTTTGTTGACTTCAGTGGGATAACAACCGTTTACACAAGCTAAGAATTTAACCTTTTTGCACATTAAACTCTTCTTTGTAAACAGTACTTTAATACACATCTGTGAGCCAGGTAATAAACACTTCAGATAAATCACTGGAAGTTTTAGAGAGCTCTACACACTCTCACAGGCTTTCAGTTGTAGAGCAGAGGCCAGAAGTCAGCACCAACTACATCTCAGTAGCAACTAACCATTATAAATATCAAAGTCAAACATACTTGAACAATTTCTTTAAGCTCTCTGTTGTATTTCTGAAGAGCTCTCTTAAGACCTCTGCATATTTTATTCGGCAGTACTGGGATGGATACTTACACCCCATGCTTGAGTAGGGCTGGATATACCCACTGAGGTTTGAAACGTCAAATAGAACTGCCAGAATCTTTCTCCTCTAAATCAAACGGATAGCTACACGATGCCGCTTCCCCACAGCAAGGTTTCCTTATGATCCTACCCCTCATTCAGCCATGGCTTGTCCCAGAACTAGGACAGCATCTGTAAGTTATTGCCACTTTGAAAGGAATCATTCATACAGCCTAAGCACTTGTGGTTTGAAGTTGTATGAAAGTCCCAGTCAACTGGAGCTACCCAAGCACATCCATATTTACTGGGGACTTTCCTTTGACTCTTGGCTAAGGTGTAGTTCTGAAGCGCTCTTTTCATAATAGCTACCACAATTAACAGCTGAGATTTTTCAGGACATAAAAAATGAGGTAGTGGACAACTTCCAACAGAGACGAGCCTTTGAAAACCCTAGGTGACAACAAAGGCAAAGACAATAATCTCCGCCAACTCAGTATTAAAACACAAAAGGAGGCACTCCCTTAAAAAAATCATTTTTCATTGATCCAACATAACTTACTGGGCTTAAAAGATAAGGCACATTATCATTACCGAGATCCCACCTGTAAGTTCTCAGCCTCACACTGTCGTCTTCCAAAACCAGTCAGCCATTGTCAGTATATTCAATTTCGCCAGACAAGAAGTGGCAATTAAACTTTTGTTAAGATAAATGGTACTAAGAAGCTGGTAAAGAAAAAAACATCATTATTTTACCAGCTAAATCCACAGTGTTGACTCAGGAGGCACCTGAAATTTTGCATATATAAGTACTGTAAGCTTGAGCTCATGCTAAAACAATCTCAACAACATTTTAAGTTTTAATACAGTAACTTTCATGCTATACTTTATTCAATCATTTACACAGTAATAATTTTAGATAGAAAATAAAGAGGAAAAAACTGCCTTTGTACAAGTTATTCTATTAAAGACTGGAATATTAATGGTATTGGGTACATGAAACCCTGTGCAACCATGGAAACCATTGCATAGGATCCATTCAGCCTCCAAATCTGAGATGTGGCCTATGGTTGCTATGAGAAGATATAGCACACACACCCCTCAGCAGTTCCTATTAGAAAGTGATATTTAGGTCCTATTGTGTATTTGTCTACGCTTCATCTCAGCATAAAGCTATTTGCGGAACAGAGGTTAAGGAGAGGTTTTTGAAATATGAAAGCATACCTTTCAGATCAATCTAGGAAATTAGATGCTGTTTCACAACGGTTTAGGGTTTATTTGTGACAATTTAACTGATGTCTTCCCTTGTTCTGAAAAGATAAAAAAGGATATAATGAATGTGACTTGGAGAAGTTAGGGATTAATTTATATTCCAGGAACATATAAGTATCATTTTCAACCTCATCCTCAGCCCAGGCTAGCTGCAGACAGCCTACAGGAGTCAGTGATAAAGAAACACTCCCCCTAGATTCTGGCTTTTTAAAAAATTCTTTTAAATTGGAAAATTTGAAAGAAAAAAAAAATATGTAAATCTTCTGCAACCTGGTAAATTCAAAACTATAATTATCATTTAATCCATATTCTTTTCTAATTGCAAAAACAATTACACTAGGAACAATTATGTGGCAAATAAAAACATCTCGAATTACTGTAACAAAAGCCTGAAAATCAAACAGAAGTTTTCTGAAGGGTTTATGAACTCTCACAATTCAGGGAATGTCATTCACTAGGCAGGGCAGTTTGGGGAAAAAACCTTCCCCATGAAAAACATGGAACTTAACTAAACCAACACTCTCACTTTTGTTTAAAATGACTTAATAGTTCTTCAAAGCAGGCGATGATGTCTGCACTGGCTCCTCTCAAGTCTGCTGGAGGTGAGCCCTCCAGACAAGAGCTCTCCCCACACCACCTTCTCACGCAAAAGGCGCTGCCCTCGGCAGGTTGGCAGGGCAGAGGACCACCTCATCCCTCTCGGCATCAGAACAATCCCGTACCCAAGCATTCATTTTCCAACTTTCTGTGTCACCGGCTCATTTAAAACTGCTCGTACCTTGCAGAAGCCACACACTTTGGGAACATCGAACCATAGTTTGGTCTCAGTACCGTACACCATCTGTCCCCTCTTCGCGCTGATGCCTCTATTCCCTGAGACAAGTTTTGCTGCTTCTATGTATTCAAAATGCACCAGGAATACCAGAATATCCAACTTGAGAAAACTGAGCAGAGCTTCCATCTTTCAAATCCAGGTGCCTCCTTTAATGTGGTTAAAGTGTCAGCAGATGACAGGCTAACATTTCAGTGTTCATTTCTGGGAATTAACAGTCAAGAGCAGCCTTTCTGCTTAAGAAAGGCTTGAAATTGCTTCCAGCTTTACCGCTATCAGAAGGAGTTTTGATTCATATTTTATTTTAAAGTCTATAAAAAAGCGACCCAGTTTCTTCCAAGCTGCTGCTGGTGCATCTTGCTTCATGTCACTCAGTGGCCCGGTGGCCATGGTTGAGCAGCTCACAGGTGTTGCCGGGTGTTAGATCAGTGTAGGTCAGCAGTTCATCTGACGAGTGTTCAACAGATGGAGACTGCTCCCCTGGCATGCAGACAGGCTAAGGTCGCTCTGCGCGGAGAGGAACACGCGTCAGAGAAACAGTGCTTTACAACAAAATCAGAAGAGTCATAAGCTGTTTACCTGAAGATGTTCGAAACCATACATACAGCACCAAAAAGGCTCATTCAGTTGTGGCAGTAACCAAAAATCACAAAACCTTGTAAATTATTAACTTACATAGCAGATGGCAGAGCATCCTCCTTCCCTCGCTTTTGTTTAGTAGACCATTATTTTGGAAGACGCAAGCTCCATGCTCTGAAGACAGTTTCCTGCTCTGTGCAAGATTTGCATGTCCTGCACAAGAGGCCAAAGCGGTCAAAATCTCCTTTGCACAGAAAAAAGTTTATGTCAAGCCTGATTCACTGAGAGTGGTGCCACATCCACAAGAGGATCTCATGCCTCCTTAGGAAAATGTTCTGTCAAATTCAGCTGTGTCTCCTTTTCCACATGTGGTTTTTCCAAGTGTGTTTATGATGCCTGCATCCTACTTCTGCATCACTCTTTGCTCTTATCAAGCTAATGGCGCTTCTATGCTTTCAAAAAAGTACATTTGGAAAAGCCTACATGAGAAACACCATGTAAATGCGCAGCTTCTGTTTTACAAATGGTAGCAGCTCCCTCAGCCTGGGCACTTGACTTTAATCTACAAAATAAATGCTCTTGGGAAAAGCAGAAGTTCTGAATGTGCAGAATAAGGCAGGGACATGGTCACGGTTGGTACCCTGGTTCAAACATCAGTTCTGAACCAGTGGAGAAACCATGGGCCCTATTTTGGGTGCACCTCAACTGTCATCTCAAAGGATCCAGTTTAAAAGCCTACCAGGAACAATGAGTCCAGCCGACAGCCATTGGTTTATCAGATCTTTCCATTTTGGGATAACACACATCATAAACATCGCTTTAAGCTGAACACATAAACAGTCAGCTATCTATCTCGTGGACAGTAAGAGCCACCAAGGACCACTCTGCTCACTCAGGAGAGACTGCTCAGCTGAAGCTTCAGTTTGCAGCACGTTACCAGATACAGCCTCAAGGTTTCAGAGTGTGAATTACTGTGGTGACATGCTGAAGCAGAGAGAAATGGCAGTGGCCTGCAAGCTACTGTCTGTAAGTACGTTAAGCCATTCACACTCACAATGGTGCACGCTTCTCATGCCTAAAATCACACCGTACAGGTCACTAGGTGCCCTGCGTTAAATAAGTCTTTGAAATTTTGGTCCATTGAGACATACAAAGGAAAATACTTTCAACCTGTAAAAATCAGGAACATCGAATTTAAACCAAGGGCTATTTTCAAT
Source organism: Dromas ardeola (assembly GCA_013398915.1). Classification (NCBI taxonomy): domain Eukaryota; kingdom Metazoa; phylum Chordata; class Aves; order Charadriiformes; family Dromadidae; genus Dromas; species Dromas ardeola. The sequence goes on from VYZM01010093.1 coordinate 1,731,526, forward strand.
ATTCATATAGTTTTACTAATAGAGCCTTTCTCTTACTTTCTATACAAAACTACCTTTCAAAACCTGCATTTATCTACATTGCAGCTACACATATTTTCACCAAGATGACACCAGCAAAAAAAAAAAAACCTGACAGAGAAACTCCCATGCTTAGAGGCAGAACAAGCCTTAGCACTTCCATATTAGTGCTTAACCAATATGGGGACCTTTCTTGGCTTTCTGATTTACCCAGTAAAAATCAGCAGATTTCCTCACAGCATCTTCATTCTGGATGGCAAGATCTCTGCTCTTCTGAAGTCAAAGTAACTTTTCCCTATTAGATACAGATTGAATGAGGATTTCATCTGCTTCCAGCATTTGGCTTTTGGGTCTAGTTGGGATTTGGTCATGCATTTACATTTTTTATGTCTAAGTTCCAACACTCTTGGAAATCACACACGTTTCACACTTCAGATCAATATGTAGGTATTGCAAATGTTGTATCTGACCTAGGTTCAGGTAACTCAAACTCTTATGCCAACTATGTCCTACGCATATCCTTAGGCCCTCAGAGCTACATAGGTAATATGCAATTTTAGTCATAGTAACTTAGAATTCAGGCCAACACAACCTTGGCCTATAGAGCATCTTATAAATGTGATATATTTACATGTGATAGATTGATGTAATCTATAAAACACATTAGCTCTTACTGTATTTAATAAATGCTGAAAGCTAGCAATATCAAGATAGATTTATGATTTCCCCCATCCTTTGTTTTACCAATGATAATCAAAAAAGACTGCTTGATTTAGATCATTTAACTGACTTTTTTGTTCATTTTACAGCTAATGTATATTTTAGTATATTTTTTCTCACTTTTAGCAAAATTGTATAGGTGCAGACGCACACACAAATCACAAAGTTGCCTGACTGCTTATTACATCTTTTTAGGAACATGTTGGTATATCTCTATTCTGGAGAACATTTCACAGTTCAGTGATGGAAAATAGTTTGTGCTTCATTTGTGCATGTACTAATTTTAGATTAAACAGGACCACATAAATCCTGCTGAAAAATGATGCAATTAAGCCAGACCTATTTGTAAAAAGGACAACATGTGGCTGTAATTATAATGGCTAAGCATTCGGTAACACATTGACTTATTAGTGTGCTAAGAGGAGTTTGTGCAACATGCTGAGTAAGTCTTTACAGGAATAAATCTTAATATTCCCCCAAAAGCCATTAAAAACAATCCTCTGCTGCACTTCTGATCAACTTCCACAGTGATCTGCTTTTTCAAAATGGTCACTTTTGTTGCAAGCATAGCACTAAGCGTGCTCTGTGCCTACTGCTATGGTGTGCTGTAGTTACTCAATTGGCCTTATTTCAGAGCAAAACTATTGTCCAAGAATGACTGAATGACTGCCATATGCACCAAAGCTTTCAAGTATATATGTTTCAAGTGACCAATAATATGTCAGGATTTACAGTGCTCATACTTCACAAGGCCGTTGCAGTTTATATGAAGATTTAGATTCCTCAGCACATTTCTAAACCCTTGGCAACCCCACAAGAGCTATCACGGCCTTCACCAAAACTACCAATGATAAAGACTAGCAACCACTACACGTGCATTCCTGTGTACCTATCCATGACCACAGAGACTATGTCCAGAGTAACCCTCTAATGCCAAGTAAGGGAACAAGCTAAGTTTAAGATTCTTTTTTGCTGTTTATAGCCAAACTAAATTCACTATCTATACCTTAGCCATAGAAACCCACACTGCTACGGTAAGCATCGCTGCTTCATGCTCCCCTTAGGTCACACTTTCCCTTGTGGTAGGTGATATATGGGAAGGTTTTTGCACTCTTGAGACGTACCTATCAGGGCAAGCAGGACAGACAGAAACACCCTAGGAAGGTGAAGTCTGCCAACCCATCTAGGATGTTCCCCGGGGTAGGGACCAGCAGTGACGGAAGCTCTAATTCACACATTCCACAAAAGCCACTGCAAACTCAGTTCCATAGTGTGGGCTGAAGGCAAGTTTGGGCTCAAATATAGGCTCAGGTCCATATTCAAAGTGCAATACTTATGTACTAAATTCCCTCTATAGGGCTTTTCAGACAGCAGGCCTTGGCTACCATCTCCTCCGCATTCCAATGCTCATGTGTGGTGGGTACAAAAGGAGATATGAGAATCTCAGGACCCAAGGCCATCAGGTAGACCAGTGATGGTAAGGCTCTTTACAGCCCAGCCATGGAAGTCTGGCTACCACATACAGCAAGGATCTCATTTATTGTTAACCTCTCACTCTTGATTTTTTCTTAAGGATGCTGTGGATAATAAACTGGGACAATGATACAGCATTGCCAATCATCTGTGGAGCATTTAAAGGTAAAACCAAAACTAAATGCGGTATTATTTTTTTTTGCCTTTCAATCCTCAGTCCTTCTGTTTTGCTGCTTTATTCTCCAACATAACAGGAAAAGCTTATTTTCATAGTTGCATGCCTTCCACTGAACTAGATCAGAAAATCCCTCTCATCTCCAAAGGGCTCATTTCCTTCAGAATTAAGACACTGAGTCAGTTGTTTCTTCAGTTCCAGTAACCTTTCCTCCCCTACTAGCTGGGGGGGCTTGGGTTTTTCACAGGAGAGCATGTAATATAAACATAATCAGCCCTTTCACATCATGCAACTCTTCACTTCAGCAGAAGCTTCCTTACTTTGAGATATTTTTTTTTCTGATACGCTCCCACTAAAGTAAGATCAATTCGTAGGAAGGAAGAAAAAATATGAAAGGACCTTAAATGCTAACACACATTCAAACACCACTAGAAATGCACCTGTGACTTGTCATTTCAAAATTAATATAAGGCAAAGTATGTGATCCCTTTTGCTAATTAACACAGCCCTCGGATTCCCCTTTTCCCTCATGCTAATTAGCACAGAAAAAAACCTCACGCAGACAAACAGACAAAATAGCCACAGGACTCCCTTGTTGAGCAAAGCACTTGCAGGAGGAGAAGGGGCAAAGCTCTCTGTCGGTAATTTTAAACACCTGATTGCCTGAAGCATGCAGGTGTGGGAGAAATGTTGCCGAAGTGATGCAAGCCTTTAAAAATGCCATCGCAGTTTGCCTGAAAATTCAAAATCCTCATTAGCCGTATGAATAATTTATCAGCTGCCCCACAAGGTGGGGAAGGGACACTTTTGTTGTCTACTTGACTAGCGACGAGGTCGGTTACCATCAAAAAGGCGAGGGAGGAGCAAAGAGTTTCTGAAAAACGGAAATTTGCTCTCAAAGTATGGTCATTTCTTGCCAGAACTTTTACAGAGATATCATAAAGAGACCAGTCATGGAGGCACAAGGTATTCCTTCCAAGGGAGGGAAAGGACTGCTCAAAGCAGTTAATGCACTTTAAAGAATCACGCTGACTTTAATCCACCTCTTATTTGGTTTAAATAACAGGTACGGGGTGTGCAGAATTTAAAAAAAAAAAATAAAAAATCCAGTATTAGGAGTTAAACATTCTCTAAAATGGTTTTTAAATTAACTTGAGGAAGTTTGAAAGTACTGTAAGGAATAAATGCTGCTTTTAATCTTTCAAAGCACAAACTGTAGCATTGCTGTTATCTTCTCCTGCCAAGTGTAAGAAGCATACCGGTCTTTAGGCACCCAGCAGTGTTTCTTGGAAGGGCAATGAAAGAGTGAATGGCGAAAGCCTGCCAAAAGGAAAATCAAAGCCATACCTGCAAGCTGCAATACAGTTCTAGGAATCCCTTCAGACTTTTCCTTTTCATGTGTTTGAAACTGAAACTTTTCAAAACGCTGGCGTGGTTCCTTAAAATAATTTTTACTTCTTAAACCTGAACTTGGAGGGAAGGGGGAGACGAAGAAAGGGGGAGAAAAGATAGGGTTAAACAACACCACCACAAAAAAAAGAAAAAGGAAAGAAGCGGCATTAAATGCAATTGGATTGTCCCAAAGCAGTCTCTTCAGAGGAAAAGAGCCTTAAAATGCAGGAAATCTGTCTAACCCTCTAACTATTCCCACTCAAGCTGCCCCGCAGTCACAGATGTTACTGATTCAGTTAGATAGCAATTCCAAGCTCCCAAAACAGATTCCAAGTGAGAAAATAGGAAAAGTCCTTGGTTGCTATTAGATACGCATTCTGAAGTAAAAAGAAGTATGGGCAGGGAGGAATTTGTGGCCTGGATTAGAGGTTCCACGGTAATTAAAGAGCAATGACAAATGGCATATCGGCTGACCTATTGAACGCGAAGCCGCAAGGTTAGGAGCTCAGGCTGCAGCAAAAATTTCTAGGGAAATGTGTCAGGTTTTTTCTCCTGCTGTGATTTACCGATACGCTTAACAGGAATGAAACCCATACAGGTCTCTGAAAACGTAACGACGGCCCACAGAGATTAGATGAAAAACTGGAGAATTTAGCAGGGCATGCTAAAAGCCTTGTAAATGATGTATTTAACTGTGCAATTAAATTCTATGGTGGGGTAATAATTTATTGCGTCATTGCTAAAAAGCTGGAGGAGAGTTATCTCTTCCTAAGAGACCGAGTAGGACATATCCCTCAGACGTGCCCAGCAGCTTTCAAACATTTAACAATTGCGCTAGCAATGTGGGAAGAAAAAAAGGCACCACCTATAACCTGTAAGAATAACAGTATAAGTAAACAGAAGTATAAGTCCTGCCACAGTGTGCCTCAAATGAGTGAATGAGTAGGTCCCCAGGTGGATGATGCATCAGGTGATGCAAACCCTTCTTGTGCTGGGCATCAGACACGGTCCCCACCACACACACGTGGTCCCTATCAGGAGAGCAGGCAGACAAGCAGGAGATGCTGAACAGCGAGGCCAGGCAGACTGGGTGCTGGAAGAGCTGATGAGAAAATCCGGGACCCCAGCATCCCAGACCTGGGTCCTATCTGCTGGGTTGCACTGGGTTTGTGCTAATGCTGGAGGGGCAGTGGGACCTGTGGAATGACCCCAGTCCCTCCAGCTGCTCCTGGCTCTCCCCTCTCTGCCAGGTGAATTACTGAACCCCTCTGCCGTCCGCCCGCTTTGGGAAGCAGAGGAAGAGGAGAGGGGTCCCTGGTTTTGGGCAGCCATGTACTCATACAGAGACGAGAATACCACGAGTATCATCTCTGGATACAGCCCTGAGACACGTCCTACCTGTGCATCGAGGACAAAAGCTCTGTTTCGGCACATGCTGCTGTGCCCACAACCCCAGCCTGTGCGAAATTCTTGTTCTGCTTTGTGGCTTCCAATCAAGAGCTAAAGAAGGTTGTTTTGCAAGATGCTTCATGTTGTTTTGTATGTTTAGGTTAAGTTTTTGTTTTGTTTTCATAAAAGGTTATTCACAAGCTCTAGGTGCCCTGGCAATTAGCTAGATTCACAGTCCAATTGGAATAAACACCTGGCAACATAATGATCCTCCGGCACAACAAAGCAAATTATTCTGACCAGCCAATAAATCAAGTCACAGAATATACCCCCTCCCACCCAGCTCCAAATCCCATGCCATCAGGCCTCCTCTAAAGCTGTTGCATACAGATGGTTTTTTACATCATGCCCAGAAGGGTCAGTAATATTTGGGCTGTTTCACACTGATGGGGCTGGGGACAGGCTCCAGAGCCAGTGGGCATCTGCAAAATGTGCTGTTGGCAGCTCTAGCCTTTCTCCAGTCAGGGTCTTTTAACTGGAGTAAGCCCAACCCTGAAGCACTGCACTGCGATGTGGGCACTTGCAGCTTATTCTAAGCGATGGAGACTTCCTAAACTTCATAAAGTTGGAGAGGCACAAGTACGTACCCACAAGCCCACACAGTCTTCCAACCGCAGTACCTCTTTAGCCATCTTTAAGCTGGTTTAACTTTGCATAATTTTTTTCTTGGGTATATCTGAAATGAAAAATCAAATCTTGCACACAAATAGTTCCCTGAGTGCCAAAACTATTGACACTTCACTCCCTGGGAACATTCTCATCAGATGAAGTTTAGCCTGCAGAAGTGTTAACATGAGGCAACTGCATGTCTATGAATAACACCAGCATTTGCAATATTGCCGTATCACTAACAGAACGCTAATAGCTCAATCACTGCAAAAACAATATATTCGTGTACAGTAACAGCTTAGAATAATGACAACATTTATCAGAATTATGTATAGTGAACAAAAAGGCTCCAAACATTTTTAGATAGTTGTGGTCAGAAGGCTTATCTGAAGTCCTTTCAGGAGAAACTAGGGCTGAACTGACCATGTGTCTTTCAGACCACACCACTGAGGCAGCAGGTTTATATCTGCACGCTGAGACTTAATGGAAGAAATTTCAGTGTGATTGACACCATCGCAGGTGAGAGGTAATTCCCTCGACCAATAAAGGGTTAACTTTGCTTAGGAAAAATAGGTTGGATTACAGATAGGTAGCGGCTGAGTTTCAGGCTGCATCATCAGGAGAAGTAGAACAGCATCAGAGCTCAATAACCCGCCGTACGCTTCCTAAGGGCAAAGCAGGCTCTCTACAATATACTGTTTCCTTGAAGGCAGCAAAGCTGAGGTGACAAAAGGAAGAAAAATGGCTGGAAAATGAAGTAAATATCCTTGACTAATGAAAGACATGAGGGCTGGCAAACTTCAAATTGTTCAAAGTTGGGGATGAGAGAGCCCACCCAATATTCATGCATTTTTTTTAAAGAATTGTTGCCAAAATATCCCCTATGCTTGAATTGAGTCTTATTCTACCAGTCTTCCTCATCAGATTCCCAGTTTTCTGGTTAGGGGCTCCAAAGACAGGTCTTCCAGCAGGATCCTGCCATCCCACATACACATGACTCGATGATTATGGGAAGCAGTTTTATCCTAATGCCAGGCGAGTTTCTTCCCTCGTCCTTAGGCACACCAGAGCGGATCCCTGACGACTCCTGAAGTATCAATAGCACCTTTTTAAAAATTGATGTGCAATAAGAGTTGGATTTCTGGAGGGGAAAGCGCTGCCAGAATAATCAGTTCGAATCCTGCTAATTGAAAGCTCAATGCAAAATTCAAGCGGAGGCAAGCAGAGTACACAGCGCACGGCCACCCATTAATGTAATGTGCAGGAAACATGAAGGCTTTAGAGGATACGGAGAGAAGATATTCCGGACCTGAGATGCGTTGAGAACACACATCTATGGAGCCGTCCTCCATTGGTGAAGGGGAAATACATTTTAATAATTACATGCACATTTAGCAAGGACCTGTGATGTTAGTGAGTTTTCCAATCTGCATTCATGCCTCTGGGAACTCAGCGTATCCAAATTCAGACCCAAGCAGTTAGTCAAATCCTGAAGCCAGGAAATGTAAGAGGGTTTAATGTCACTGGGATGTCCCAGAGCAAACTGGGATGTGCAATACCCTCTACAGGTGCAGTGGGAGGGCACAAAATGGCTTATCCCTTCAGGTGAGGAAAAGGACTGCACGGTGAAGAAATGCAATGCTAAATCTTTCCCAAATATTAAGGACAGATTCAAGGTCTACCCACATGCAGGGAAAAATGCAATTTTCTGAGCATAGAGCTTGAAACTGGCCATGACTTTGGGCCCCTTTTGCCAGAAATAAACAGGCTGGTTCAAGTCGTGAGTCAGACACTGTTAATTCCAAAAATATTACCGGATTAATTTTATATCAATTTAATAACTTATTAATAACTATTGGGTGACCTGTCATAAATTAGTTAGCACTGCCCCAGAGGATGGTTTGGGATGTACAGGGTGATTTACATAACAGATCGTGTCATGTCTCTGTCTTCTCTGCTTCTTTTCATTTATTCATGTGTAGAGCCAGGCAGATAATGGAAAAAGTAATTAATAGATTTGGCTTGAAAAATGTTTTGATATTAGTGTATATTTTATTAATACAAACTATCTGTCCGACTCCGGGAGCTGGATGAATAATGGGCAGAAAATACTTCACTTACTGGAGATACAGCATGAAATTTATTGCATCAATCTTCTGACAGATACCTTTTAGCCAAGGTGTGTAAACCAAAAGAAATATAGGAGAAAGAATGAGAATGGTGGCAGTCATGCCTGAGTACTTGCTCTCATAAAAAGACCAGACTGATACTGGAAAGGCAAATCCTCAGCTGGAGAATGATCCCTGGCTGGGGACCAGGTCAGCTAGACAGATATGCATGAGACAAGAGACACAGCAAGGTTGGCTGGAGGTTCCCTTATGGCAGCAATGATTTACCTGCGGTCCTGCAGGTATCGGGGATGGCCTGAGGCACCAATTCCACACGGACTTGTAAAGGCGTCAGCAAGGAGAGCTGGCTGCGGCTTGTGCCTTTCCAACCAAGTAATTTCTCCTGTGGCACAAATAGACTCAGAATATAGTATGAGAGAATAAATAGGAGGAAGCTGACACTGTTAGCGGTTATTTATTACCTATTTACTAGCAGGTAATGGCTGACCTGCAGGCTATACTAAAGAAGCATACTCAGCTAACTGCTGAATTACCAAGTGTTTTGACTCCTGCTACTGAGCTTCAGGAATCTCAGCCTTGCTTCGGTCAGTCTGGCAACCAGATAAGCTTTGCTGCTGCTGAGGAAATCACTGCATCAGGTGGGAATGAGTTATGAAATCAGAAAGTGCATCAATCGTGTACAAACGTCAAGGCTGCCTGAGCATCTCAACTACCTACACCATGTAGCTGGGGTTCAGGTACCCAGTGAAAAAAGACACACATCTCCTATTCCAGAATAATACTGGAAAACAAAGTAATTGATCACCTGACCACTTCAAATTTATAGGAATGCAAAAAATACAGTAGTCTTTTAATAGCCCCATGTGGACTTGCAGCTGATGAAAAATGCTTCTGCTCAGAAACATTTGGGTTTTCCCTTGTAACCTGATGAAAGGGCTGGTGAGGTGCACCAGGTCTCAGTTATACCCCCTTTGCTCTAGCCCCGTTGTGACTGCCAAGTCTCTTCTCCTCCTGCCTTGCCAAAACTGGCTTTCTCCAAGCAAATTTGTGGTTTTCGAGGCCCTAGGCTTTTTTCCTGGGCTGTCCCTATATCCTAAGCTGTACAAACAGGAAGCGTAGAAGAGCTCATTTGATCTAAACCAGAGCACAAGGGAGTGTGACAAACAACATGCAGGACAAGAGGCAGACTGTGAAACCAAAGCAAATAAAATCAAATCACATAGCTGCATAACTGAGCTGGTCCCTGTTTCCAAATTTTATCAAGGGTCTACTTTCAAATGTAATTACGGTGAATTATAGCTAGTGATGCCAACCTATACGCCACTGCTTAGAGGCACAGCAGAGCCTTGGTCTTGGAGAGACCCCTGGAAGAGAAAAGGGAGATGGCTAGAGGACTTCTGGAAACTCAGAGGACTCAGGCTTTGAAGTGCCTTATGAATCCAGTATCTAGCCTAATAACAAAACCAGAGTTGGATCAGGTCTGCAGGGGCATGTCCACAGGGCCCTATCCGTTAAGAAGAAAGACCTTTTGATAAGGTCCAGGGCTCAGCCATGCTACAGACTCGTCAGATCCCAGCTTTTCAGCAGTTCTGCTTCCCAGGTTGTGCGCATACTAGTGTTCGGGGCAAAAAAGGGAAGAGGTGATCTGCAGGTAATTTCTCCACCCCAAAGCACGGTAGATGAACCCTGGGAAGAATATCGACACAGACAGCATGAGACAGGTCAAATTCTGCTGATAAATGATCACAACAAATAACAGGATCATTTTTCATCATAACCTAGGCTGTTTTGCAGGAGAAAAGGTCTTTTGAGATCTGTTGCAGAACTTCGCAGAGCAACTTATTTGTTCTTATTGGAGTGATTCAATTTGTTGTAGTGCGTTGCTGATTCAAGGCCAGAACTTTGCTAACCCTAAGTGTTGCATGATTAATAATAACCTCTTACTCCAACAAAGTGCTGGTTTCCACTCTTCAACAAACCCCTCCTCTTTGCAAAACTTGGTCTAGTGTTTACTGCAGAGCTTCGTATTTTGCATAGGATTCTGCTTCAGGGAAATTGGGTTTCCAGTTTCTATATCATTTCAATGCAACCAAAAGGGAAAATCTGATTTTCTTTTAATGCAAGGTAGATCACATTTCAAGTATCACTGAGAAAGAAATGTGCTGCAACTCACTTCGTGATTTATGACTACCCCTTTCAGAACAATTACTATTTATACGTTCATTTATCGTGTCTCTTGGTGTCATATTTTTGGCAAAGTCACCGGACAGTGTAGTGTGTCCCAATTCTCCCTCCATCAGAAAACATTTAGCAGAACTGCCTTTTAATAGCGATACTGCCTTTTAATTTTCCAAAATGAGAATGTGGATAGTACCACTTTACTCAGCTTTTCCTTTGATTAATGGGAATGGGCCTCTGCATACAGAGGACGGGGCTGCAAGCATTCTGGCCTGAAACAATTCCAATATAAAGTTTCAAGTATAAAGAAAAACCAGGGAACTTGGAATGTATTGTTTTAAGGTAGATTCAGGGTGAATTGAAAGATAAGACGGTGGAAAGGTGAAGGAAGAGATTCTGTTGGAAACAAGGTTTTTTACAAGAACCAAGTCAGGGCCTGGACATATGTATTGCTTGGATAAGAAGAGAAGAAGAAAAGAAACACTCTGCTGATAATGGTAATAGATGAATCTGCTTCGCTGCTGTCTTCCATCATAAACAAATGGCATAGGCCAACAGTTAAACATCATCTATTTTAATTAGTATTTAAAGCATTTCGTTATCTATGTACTGAGTAACTGTAACAAAACTTTGTCAGGCTGGAATGCAAAGGGGGGAGTTTTGCAAGGAAAAGCAATCTGATCTGTATGCAGTGTTGTGGCCTCCCTTTAGATAGCTAAACACTTACGTGCTAAATTCCAGCTGACATTTTAAAAGAAAAAAAAAAAAGGAACAGAGAACAAAAACAACTGATATGACGAAACTAACTCTTTGGTCCTCAACTTTTCAATGACACGTGTATGAGCCAAACAGACCTGCACACTGGCACAAGGGCCATCACTGCACAACTGCTCTCGTCGAGCAATACATGAACTGATTGCTAAATGTTTAAATATTTCTCCAGCATATTCACTATTTGAAGTGTGAGGTATTAGGCACGTACTATTTTTTAAACCATTGCCTGCTTATGAAGTATTTGTTAAAGTCATCAGTACCCAGTATTCTAATTAGGACTATTTTTGGTGGTATAGGATTATCTTGACCTCTTGCTGGATGAGCTTAACTTTGCCGTAAGTGTTTGCAATACCAGACCTGACGCTGATGACTAGCACTGGTGTGAGATAAGCCCTACATGACAGCAATACATCTGTCAATCCACGATAGTTTAAGCTTAATAGGGAGGTGGCTTTTGACCCAAAACGTGGGCTAATAGTTATGCTTTGGAAAGTGAGCCCAACGCACTGCATGGTCGTGAGGGCTCATTGTCACATGACAGTTTGTAAAGACCGTAAGATTACTGATTCCTGAGAACTGCACCCATAATCTCGAGGAACTGAGATTTCTGATTTACAACTGAACTAGAAGGTCAACCTGACTTTGCGAAGCAGACAAAGTTTTAGTACGACGGAAGCCAAGAGGGAGCTCACCAGTTGCGACCGCTGGCGTAGGGTTCACCTCCACAGCCTGCCTAGGGAAAGAGGTCCAATGGCATTTATAGTCTCCTCATCCTCCTTCTCCCTGAGATCCAGGCAAACAACTGTGTGCATGGCTCAGAGGAGTAAATAGGAACAATGTCCTGTAGCATTTCCTATGGCAAGCAAAGAAAATCCAAACAATCAGAGGGATTTTTGCTCTTCAAAAGCAAAAACATGACAATTAATGGTATGTTATAATTAATGTGATTTCATGAATTTTAGAAGCCTAGGACGTGAAAATGCACCTGGGGGTTAAGGATGCTTATTTTCTGTCTGTTCTGAGGGGAGCACATATGGCCCTCTTTATAGGGGCAGGGTACATGCTAAGGAGAAGGTGTTCTAGGGACACTCAGCTGCGGCATAGCCCTTTTTAATTGAAACACTGCTTCCACTGCGTGTTCTGAGGGATGGATGGGAACCACAGCCAAGTGCAGGCTCTGTCTCTCCCCTCCTCTAGGCTCCCCCAGAGCAGGGATGCTCCCCTCCCCAAGAAGACAGCTTCCCAAATGCTCTTGGAATACCGACAACATCAGGGAGGCATTCAATGGGGTCCCAGGAATCAGCATCCTCTTCCTCCCACTGACTGCTCTGAGTCTGGACATGCATCCCTGCGTACTCGTGCTTGGGACTCCAGGGGGATGTCACGGTGCTCCCAGCACTGCCCCATGGCTCCAGCAGCCCCCCACAGGACCACTGTGGAGAATTGCCTTTACGGATTGATGATTCAATTTTGGCCGGATTGTTTAACTCTGCTTTTCATGGTGAGCTTCCCTAACTAATGGCCACATTCTCAATGAGCCTGGAAAAAGCTAGAACTACACTTCCGAGTGCAAACCTGCTCTGAACAGCTTGCCCAGTTGTAGAGTTACTGAAAATGTTTACACATGTAATTTTATTGCAAGAATATACACAACTGTGTCTTTATTGATTGCTTTCCTAGTTATGGAAGTGTCTCACTGCTTTAAACCCCGCAGCTCACCCTGCAACCTCCCAAGCTCTATCATGCACCATTTAATGCTGTTCTAATATTAGCAAACCTTTGTTTCCACAACCTGGATTTTCCATATTTTCATCCATGCAACCAGCAGAAAGCTCATCGCCAAATAACAATGAGCTCATCTCAAATGCTTATGCAGCCAGTGCCAGGTGAACAAATTGTCTATTATTAGACTTTTTCATGCACTAAGAGCTTTTGTTCCCTACTTGCCTGTCTTAACACCTGCTGTTGCAATGTATATCAACTTTCAGAACATCGTTCCCAGTAACAACAGAATATAAAATGTATTAGGGGATTGCTCATACAGAAAGTGATTAAATTTTGTAAAGGGAGCTTTGTCGAGCAAAAAGGAAAAAATGAGGCGTGTGGTGATGGGACTGGAGTAATTATGAATATATATCAAAAATCTTTCACTGAATCCACACAACAAAAAGTTAGACATTCAATTGCAGTAAATTCATTCAGCGGCATTCAGGAAAATACTAATAGTTGTGAGAAATGAATTTGTATTAGTAGTAGTAGTAATAGGAATTTTTTTCCTTCAGTGAGTTTCACACAAATATAGAGTGTTTGACTGGTGTGTGAAAGCGTTGATGGGATTGTGTGGGTTGGGCATATGGAAAAGGTGTAACCCAAACCCAGCAGCTTAAAAAACACATATATAGATATTTAAAAATATTTAGTAGTGTGATCCAAGTGTTAGAGAAGGAAATTATAATTAACAGGTTATAAGGTATGTTATGAGGAGGTCTGGCTTTTACTGGAACAAGAACAGTCATCACTTGTGGTAGAGAAATGGACTACTGTTCTTACATGAGATGGCTTTTTTTTTTTAATTTTTAGATTTTTCTTCTGTTCAGAAAATCATACTTAAACGGTTGCTTTTGCACCCATGAAACAGAGAGCTGGAGAAGGCAGCGTGACCTGTGAGCGGAGACTCTGAGACCACCCGGAGTGGGCAAAATTCCCGCCTATGGCTGAATCGTTTCCCCCTCTCACCAGTCCAGATGTCCGTTTATAATAAAAGAAAATTACCCGCTACCCACTTCTCACCTGCCACATCCATTAAGATGGTAAACGTTTCAGGCCAGGAACTGTCTCTCACCGTGTGTTCATACAATGCGCAGCACGTGGGGACTGCAGGCTCGAGCGGGCTGTCGCGGGAGTGTGCTGTGCACAGAGAACAACAGAGACATCCAGGAGCGGTGAAACCCAAAAGCATTTGTTACCTCTCTTTATTATGCAATAAATTCTGACCTCGGTTTAGTATCGCTATCAGAAAGAGCTAAAGGCTAGTTACTAGAAAAAAACAGTCCAGGTGTTAGATTACTTCTTAAATATTCAAACAGCAAGTAAGATTTTCTTACAAATAACCCCAAAAATATTCCCTATACATAAGTCAGTTTTTCTACAAACCTCTCTTTACTTTTCCTCTTCCTTCCCAAATCACACCCCACAAGGATATACATGCATTGCATCTCCTTCTGGGCGGGACACCGTTACCTACCACCATACTTGTACAGAAAGTCCTGTGTGGTTCTGGCTGCATTTGGATTTTATCATTCTCAAATCAGAATTGAGGGGAGGGAGGATTCATTACTGACTTTTCTTGCTGCTTATTTAAAAAAAATATAACCTGGCCCCGCCAGTCAAAAATTATGAAAAGATATTACTTACAAGAAACAGGAAGATACAGAGCAGTCTCTGCTAAGGAAGGAATTTCTCTGCAGAAGTAGCTAGTCCAAATGCATCTGCTAAAACAGGAAAAAAACAACAACAAAGTTACTTAAACATGTACACCACATTGAAATTCAAGGAAAAAAGGTATTTTTGGACCGTAACTAAGGAAAGAGTACATTAGAGCCTCTGTTACACTGCTAATAATGAATAAGAAATCTGAAGGCAGAAAGTCAAGTGTTTATCAGAGCTGTTTAAACTTACTCTCTGTTACCTGGGCACGTGCCTTGGCTCCCCCTCCTGTCCCCGGCCAGACCTCTGGTGCCACGGCAGGAGAGGCAGCTCCACCGCAGGGACTCCCACACAGCATTCTCTGCTTTAAGTTGTTTAAGCTGCCTCTGCACCAACTTTGTCCCGGCAAGAGATAAAAACCAGTCATGGGTTTGAGGGGATGATAGATCCAAATCATCCTCTCCAGAACTGAGCAAAGATTAGTCCACAAAGAAACCACCAGCTTGGACCTCCAGCAGGAAAATGCTCTGCTCTCACAAAAGTCTACACAAAATGTTGTACGTTAACTTCGATAAAGATGCCTATTCGTAACCCCTCCTTTCACCTGCAACGGCCACAGATCTAAATAAAGGCAAACATTAAAACACAAAAAGGCCCCTCGATTAGTGGAAAAACAAAATACTGAAGAGCCAAATAAGAAAGTAGAGCTCGAACAGGGGAAAAGCAAAAGGATGAAGTCTCACTTCGGTGGCCCAGGGTCTTCCGGAGCTACAATGTTTATTTGAGAGCTCACACAATATGAAAAAAAGTTTGGAAAAAAACAATCACCCATAGAAAAATCTGGTGAGTGCACGACATGAAGTCTTGCTGTTAGACATAATAATCCCCATTTCATGTGTGAGATTTATTCCAAGCATTTGTTATTACACCTCTGAACATAAACATAAAACACATATGAAAGCTAACAGGCAGGACAATTCACTTGTATAGATCATCCAAAACAGATTTGACATGGTCCCTCGTATCAGATGGCCAAGCACATCTTTCTTGTAAGATCTTTTAACACGCCGTATATCCATCAGCATAAAAGAGACGTTTCTGCCTCTGGTGTTGCACGCTGGTATCACATGGCCGCTGTAAAAGAGGTTCAAGGGGCTCGTGAATCTGCCTTAGCCACCAAAGATAAACAAATCTGGAACTCATTAGTCTTCACACGGCAGTGTTTTGGCACACAGAGGAAAAGGAGTTATCAAGACTAAATTCAGAAAGGTTGATATATGTATCTACATCTCAAAATGTCTGTTAAACTGCCAACATGCTTCACATAGTCCCTGTGAGGTTTGTATTTTTTCCTGCATTGTTTAAGCTGTCAAATGTTAATGTGTTTCTGGCTTAATTTATTACACTGATATGACAAGTTATGAGCAAATGTATTCTTGTTTACTACTGTTAATATTTTGGTTATACTCATTAAGAGCAGTTTTAAGATTAGTCTTTTTTGTTATTTTGCATAGTGGAAAAGAAGCAAAAGTCTTTAGCGAGGACTGCATCCCACTTCAGCTCGCAGCACAGGCTTTTAAAATAGGGTTGTCCAATCAACTGTGAAAGCATTGTCACGAATCAGGACAAATCCTAACGAAGGGGTGTCCCAGAGCCTGCCTGATGGATGAACTGTCCTGTTGCTCACGGGATCTCCCCTGGATGTGAGAGACGGACACTTCCACTAAGTGAATATCCAGAATGCGCTCCTAAACAGGTAGAGTGTCCTTCTTCCCTAGCAGGAACCTGAGATTCATAGAATTTGTTTTAATGCTAGCAGGATCATCTCCACCAACCTCAGGGATGGCACAAAGTGTTTCCCAGCAATCCCTCTGCAGGGTGTAGTAGCTTTTTGTCATATTTAGGCCTCTTTAGCCTCTTGAGCCTCCTAAGAGAGGGCCCATTTCATCAGAAAGGCAACGGAGCAGCCATGGTGCAAATGCCATGTTCTGGTCAAAGTGTGAAAGCCTCACAAAAGAGTACACGGCACTGCCTGGGCCACACAACGCATGGTCAATATATACCCCAGGAACATCTGGAGATGTTCATGCAGCTCACCGCAGAAATGCCTGCCTTAATTTCAAATGATGCTACCTCTTTGTCATTTGCCACAAACTCATGGTCAAAGGTAATCAGAAGCTCTTTAGCAGCCCATTTCATTAGCCATTATGCCAGAGATGCCCAATGTGGAGCTGATAGTAGATACCAGCTCAGCTGTCTTTAGGAAGATGTGTGATTTTGCATACCAGCCCACTGAGTAAATGCACCATACACCACGACCACCATCACATTTTAGCTCTTACAAGCAACCACAACAATAGTAGGCTGATGGAGAACAAATCCACTGCCTTGCCCCTAACTACTACTTCTGCGGTTTAGCAAATATACATTTTCCCAAACGACCATGTCTGGTTTTTGGCAGAACTCTGAACATCTTTATACATATACAGCGCTGTGATGAGCACTTATAATATCAGGCTGTCATTCACACAGCATGATGCAACATGACATAGCTCAGTCACAAACCCTTTTGTGACACAAATTTAAAAGTAGAGTTGGATGAAGATACGTAATTCTGGCACAGCAATTACTTTAATATTCTGGAGTTTGTTTTCATTCTGATTTGGAAGGAAAAGAAGGAAATCTAGACGGTTTCAAAAATTATCAAACAATTTGGATAAGTTTCTAATTAAAATTCCACTTGGCTGTATAATACAAAGACAGGAACTTGGAAGTCCCAGATGAATGGGAGTCTCGGGGCTCAGGAGCCAATGCTCCTAGGCTCCTGGCTTCCCATACATACTTAAAACCCAGAGCTGCAGCAACCTGCCCAACAGGCTGTCAAGTTGCCTGTCAGATTCCTATGACTCTTCCACTCTACATTCAACCAGATACCAAGACTGCTCAGAGCCTCACAAAACAACATGTCCTTGTAACTTTCTGGGAAATCAACATCTGTCTGGGCAGGAGCAAGACTCTTGACACATGCAATCTGCCTAACATGAGGAAATCCTTGTTTATGTCCAGAAACAGAAACACACAATTTTGTGATAATTGTGGGTGTGATCCAAAGCACATCCAAGACAACGGGAGAATTCCTCTTACCTTCAGTTGCCTTTGGACCAGCAGCTACATCTACAACACCTTGCAGCAACTACTACATATTACAGAATTCATTGCAATAGCGATAAATTGTCTACAAAGCTTTAACTCAGAAGTATTTACTTATCCAGCAGGGTTTCTTAGTAGTCAAGTCGAGATTTTTCTCCTCCAGTAGCTGAATGAGGCAGATGGCTTGATTCAGTGTGGCTACAGAATGAGCCAAGGCAATTCTGGGGTCATGTGTGCAAAGCCTTCACACCAGGGCTCAAGAACAGAGTCACTCTCCCCCTGTTGTAACATTCAACAGCTGTCTCTGCTTGAAGAGCACTGACAAAATGATGGAGAATGTAGCAAAGAACAAACATCAAGCAATTGCTGGAATTACTTCTGCAGAGGCAGGTCACCTGGATTTAATGGCCTTGTGGGGTCTTTCGATCTCTAGCTCACACCTTTCATGGGGGCACTGTTTTTGTAAACTTGGCCACTTACCTGTTCCTTTACGTTATCAGGAACGTGCTTTGTGTGTGTGTGTTTTAACAAACATGAAATGCTTTATGGTCATGTCCCTCCAAAGTATCTGTGAACATACTTATCCCAAGGAAACCAAGAAAGGCAGGTAATGGTTAAGGCATAGCAAGCCTTTTTTATAGTACTTCCCCAGGTAAAGAATAGCAGATGAACTCCAGGACTTGCTTCTGTCCATATGTGACATGGGAATAGTGAGGATATAATTTTGATTGAAGTGACTTATTTTTCCACAGGCTGTGGTCCCCTTTTGGGGACAAACAAGAAGTCCATTCTTATCTATCACTATGCTACTACATCTTCCACTGAATATTATAGCTGCGTCTATATATTTCATTATATTTCACGTAGATCAGCAATCCTAGATGCACTCTTGCTATTGCTTATCAGACCCACGTATATATTTTTTCAATTCTCTAGTGTGCAGTCTGAAACAGGACCAAATTCCTTGTTGCTACAAGCTAGTCCAGCCACCCTGAGAAAACATGCCAATTGTCAGAGGTGGTCATATACAGCTTGTCATGGATACACAAATTTGACCTGTTTCAGTCATTTTTGCCTGTAAATAGAGGTATCCCAACATCCAGGTAACCCAGATTTCCAGATTAGGATGATGAGGCGATTGCACTACAGATCTTTGCTTCTTTAACCATAAGAAGCACCACCCTCTTCTCAATGGCTTACAGTAAATCATTGGTACAGCTTTCATTCATTCTCACTTCACCACCATTGTGTGAATTGGCCTACAACGCTGACGTTCTTTCTGCTTAACATGCCTTCCTCTCTTACTTTCTTTGTTATGCTTCCTGACATTTTTATTTTCTGGGTCACGCCCCACTCCACTGCAAATTTTGAGCAAAGCAATAAAAGTCCTTACATAAAACCCCTGCAAGAAATGGCCCCGTTGCTTTCATCAGCTCTACTCCTGTTCAACTGGTCCATTCCAAATAGCTGGGATATGTTTTAAGGCATAAAAGCGCATTGTTTCATATGCTTAGGGAAGTCGGTGATGATGGGTAGATCTCAGCCTGCATTGGAAATATAGTACCTCTCTAACAAGTTGTCAATCTCAATTAAGACATCAACATGTCAAATTAAAAAGGTACTGCTGCACAGCCTATTGTTGAACTGCATGTCAGGTGAAATAAGCACTAATTATACACTTAGTCAAATATGTCTGTTCAGTATTACTTCAAAACTAAGGTCACTGAGTTATTGTGAAGTGGTAGTTTACACTATTTTGGATCCCACCAAATGGCAGGTGGCCATACAAATATGCAACTCAGCATGTTCTGCTTGGTCCCCACAGCTGTGCTGCCAATCAGTTAAGGATGGCTGCAAGTAAATGCTAATTAGCTTCTGTTGATCTGCATATTCCAGCAGCCTCCCAGGATTCCCATTTTGATATGCAAGATTGCCAGTTGGGTATGTGATTGAATTAAGAACCAGAAAAGATTTTATCTTCCATGCAGGAAAATGTGGGTCTGAATCCCCAGCAGAGGCTGTTATCACTCTGATTTATGTTTGGCAGTGCCTGTCATCAGAGTGGTAGCAAAGGCTCAGTGCTAGAGGGTGCTACCTCCCTTCTGTTGAAGGAGAAAGAGCCTCCTTTTTAAGAGCAAACACTCACCATCTGGGGTCCGACCCACTCCTGGCTTTTACACTTGCAAGGCTTCCTCTCTGCTTCTCCACCCAGGGTCCAGCAGATGCTCTTCTGTAGGTTGACTGGTCCTCGAAAAAAGAAAATATGGGGGGGGGAATAGAGAAAGAAAATTAACAAGCAGAAAGATCTGGAGTTGTTGAGAGGTTGTTTTGCATTGGGAGGGTTGCAAGGGGTAAAAAAAAAAAAAAAAAAAAGAGAGAGAGAGATTTACCAAGGTTGTCAATAGCCCATTAATATTTGGCTGGTTGAGTTTGCAGGGACTGCTTAAGAAAGAAATGGCTGGGAAGTTGCACTTCTGGGAGCAGAGTGTTTAGGTTTTGCACCTGTACTTCATAAGGGAAAAAAATATGATCTCATTATGTAAACATTACACTAACAATTTTCAGAAATTTTGCTTGGCTCTGCTATTAGTGAGCACTGCTTCCCTGTAGTGAGGAAATGGTATTTCTCAGAAACTGTTCACCGCATATGATAGCAAAATAAAATTTGTCTCATCTTTGTGATTTTTCTCTTTACGGCTTGATCAGACATTGGAAGAAAAAGGATTATTTAATTATCGTGCCAAGTATCTGTAGTGCTTCTTGACTTGAAAATAAGTGAAAAAAAGTTTGGCTTCAGACTAATGGAACATTGGTTGCTACCTTAAAATGCTGGGAAACTGTTCTTCCTTAGGGATTTCAAGTTATTTTCTTTTTTAAATGATGCCATTCTCCCATTCATAAAGCTTGTCAGCACTCTGCTGTAAACGAGACACCCAAGTACATGAGCAATAGTCCAGTTCAGTAGAGTTTATAGGAGAAATTAATAGGTAAGATTTCACTGCAAATTTCAGTAGCATATTTAACGTACAGAAGCCCAAAAACAGGATTTCAATCAGTGTTTTAAAAGGTACTTGTGTACTTTAACACAGTTGAAGTTGAAAACATCATCTTCTAAAGGACATCAGAAATAGATGGATTAAGATACAACACTTAAATGTGTTCCAAATATTTTCAAATTTGCTCAATTTATGTAGACGTAACGAATAAAATGAAGAAAAAAACATGGCGAAATGTATTTAAGAGTAAGAAATGTCTGCCAAGAATTCTAAGTCAAACAAGATTTGCTACCCCCTCTGTTTCATGTATAATTATAAATTCAAAGAGTCTTGGGCCTAATTGTGGCAATAACCTACAAATAATATATGTAGACACATATACACCATATATACATTTTTTTTAATATATAAAAACACATTATCTCTGTGATGAAAACCAAGCTTCAGTGTGGAGAGAAACAGTCTCATGTATCATTCCGTTAGCTGATAATTTATCCTAGGGACAAAAAACCTTACGTTTTATGTGTTAAAGGTATACTTTTAAAAAAGTGGAATTCTTTATAAACAAAAATGAGCAGTATCAAAGCCTGGTAAGACCATGCTTTTAGCCAGGTCAGTTTTTAATAGGGTATGCATTATCACTATATCTATGGCCCCGTGTCAACAAGGCAATGAAGAACACGGATGACTTTAAGCATCCTTGCATGCTTTGTTGAATTAGGGCCTTAGGTTTCTCAACATATTAAAAGAATGTATCATATTTCTCTCTATTTCGCAAACTGCAGGGACCAGACAGTTTGAGAGGTGTTTCGTTTTAACTTTTTGCAGTGACAATGCAGGTGTCAGTCAAGAGTAGGATTAAATTTTGCCCTGCAGATACTGAAGGTCAAAGTTGCTCCGTGGTATCCTGGAAATGTCAGACTTTCTGCAAAATGGGTTACTTCAGCGCATGTAGTTGTACACTGGAGCAGCATGTTTGAAACCAAAAACACATGCTCAGCTCATAGACTACTCAAAATACTAATCTATGTCCTCAAATACATCTGGGAAAGAGTACCCTCCTACCCTAACATATTGCACAAGCCCCAAGAAACTCAGAAACTAACACTGAGAAAGTATAAGCTGGAAAATTGTTATCATATTGCAGTATGTATCATATGCAGTATTGTATGATAGTGCAGTTGAATCTATTTTTGTAGTTTTGCTATCATTTTACCATTGACACATTTCGTAACAAGGTTTTAAAGTTTTCTGTGGCCCCTGTTTCTCAGATCACATAGAGTTACAGCACCTCCCCAAGCTTGGCCAACACAGACAAGGACTTTCCAGTCTTGGAAGGACGTTGGGAGAGGGGAATAAATATTGCACTGCATAAAAACTAAACCAATGCAAAAAAAAGAAATAACAGCCAAATCTGTTTGCACTTCTCACAAGACTGCAGTTAAAGGCACCTAAAGAAGCTATCAGTTGGCTAGTTTAAAATAAAGAAAAGAAAATGTGCTTTTTTTAATATACACCTATATGATAGATGAGGCAGAGGAGATAAAAGGTAATAAAAAGTACTTGGGGTGGCCATGCTATGAAACTCATGAAAATTCTCTGTTGTTAAACAACATTGAATCTATGCACATAGAGAACTGACCAGCTTAGGTTATTATATTTTGGAATAAATGATCTATTCATCCATTCTTTTATGTCAAACGAACTGCTGAAATAGTGGTGAATACTGCTTCGCGGCAGGACTAAATAGAGAAAAGATATATTTTAACAATACATCAGTGTATTGTTCCTTAAATGAAAATAATAAAAGTTGTTTGTCCACGCATCTCACTTTTCATTCACACTTCAGTTTTGTCTGTAAATGAGATGATTCCCCTAACAAGGTAGAGTCTGATTTTCTCATTAGCTAACTCCACAAAAATAAATCCCAGAAAGTGACAGTCAGGCTAAATATCAAGAAAAAAATTCTCTAAAATAAGAATTACTAACTCTTGGATCTCTCTTCCATAGGAAGTAACAGCTCCTTTTTTTGAGTTCTTAGTTTAGTTAGGTTAATTGTAGGACAAAGTCTTGCCCCAGCAGAGAGGACTGAATTGAGGATGCAGAGTCCTGTTTATGACCAGTCTTCGTGATGGGAACACTGACAATTGAAAACTGAACTGCTAGAAAGAAAAAGCCTTAAAATGGCAGCATAAACCTGAATAATCTCAACCAAACCACATCCAGGCAAAAAACCTATTCAAATTAATTTCTCAGGAGGTTGGATTAGACAATTTTCAAGCAGGAATGTGCTTTATTTTATGGATACGAAGTAATATGATTTCTTTTCTTGGTTCCAGGGCGACTGAACTAAAAGCTGGGGCTGCAAAGCCATTGGGATACTCGTCCTAAGGTGGCTTCAGTATCTCAAGAGCTTTACACAGGCAATATATGACATTTGGTCTTGTCAAAGTGACCAGAAATTTGGCGTTTGATAGCAAGTCAAACAAATAAATACTCTGATTTGCACCCAAATATATGTTGCAATCTTACTTTTTTTAATTTTACCTTTTTCATGGACATCAGCCCTTTAAACTGACCAGTTGAGACCCCAACTTCTCTGAACTTTGAAATCTTGTAGGAAGTTTAGTCCACAGCCACACATCTCTCAATGAGAACAATGAGGGAGGACACTCAGCTTGACAGCTAGGGCGTAAAACTCCCATTCTTTCCTTAAACACAAAAATGATGAAAACATTTATTATGAAACATATTTTCCATTACTGTATTGTAGAATGTAAACAAGTTCTCATGACATATGGGGCCATGTGTTTCCTTAAAGAGGTGTTATGTATGTCAGAAGCAGCATATGTACCGTGTGATACAGCTACCACCATGGTAAGCATTTGTTATTGCCTAGTGAACAGGTGCATAAAATCCCCATGTAAACAGATGTCATAGCTTCACTGACATCTCTTACTCATGTCTACTCCTGCAGGAAAATGAGGGGGTTTGTTTCCCCGCCTTGGGTGTTTAATGTGGATGGCCTAGACTTGCGTATTTGCATCTTCCCGCTTTCACGTCTGTATCTCCTTCTTGATTGCACAGTGGCTTTTAGAAGGAAAAATCACCCAAAGAATAACTGTCTGTTCTATGAGACTCCATGATAAGGCTCTTTCCAGAAGTCTCCATACAGACACTGTTGACATGCACATCCAGTTTCATAAAGAAGCTAACTCAATGCAGAGTCCTGAAAGGCACAACCAGATTTTCTCTTGATTTGTCTCTTAGCCCCTAGAAGACAACTTTTCCCCGTGAAAAGAAATAATTAAAAAATCATGGTGGATTCAAGTGTAGCCCATCAGAAAAACTGAAAACACGTGGAAATGCTGGGAGGATGTCTGACAACCACTCTTTAAGATAACAATTTGCAAGGTGATGCTTGCAGGCAGACTAGCGTGACCAGGTGGGACCCAACAGGTCTCACTGGGAGTCTTTGCATGACCAAGTGTCCCTGCAGATGGAGCCAACCAAAACTTGCTCTGCTCACGTGAGAAAATTGTTTTTCCCCACTAAAGATCTCGGGGTTACCTGCCAGTCACCTGAGCTCCTAGTGCTGTTAGATTTATATCACTTACAGAGTGAAACCCTTAATTACCAGGTTGCCTTGGCAAGAGTGACGCAGAAGCCTGCAGAACCCATTGTATGAATTCTCTGAACTCTTGAAAAGACTCCTGAGTAATGTAAGGAGCAAATATAAATATGTCATTTCCTATTATCAAACGTATGCATTCAAATCAGGCAAAAAGTCGCAAAAGCTAAGTGTGGTATAGCTTCACACAAATATCTAGGGGTTTAAGTGCCAGATCTGGCTCTTTCCTTCTCTCACCCCTTCTTTTAAACAGAGATATTTGCCAGAACTTTTCAATGTCAGCCAAGGCTGTGGCTCTTTGCTGTTCTCAGACGTGGTCAGATTTGTGCTTGTCCTTGCCTGGTACATATTAAAATAATAATTTTTCCTCCCTTTTACCCTTCCAGAGCAAAGTAGTCTGGTTTTGCTCACATACTAAATTTTTAATGCATTTTTCATTTTAAATTCCTTTAGCACAGTTTCTGTGGTTCTCCTTGCCTTCTTTTCTTCCCCACTCCCCTTAGTTATGGTTTGTTGCACAAAAGAAAAAGCCATTCTCACAAAATTATGAAAAAAGACAGTATAGTATGATCATGAATCTGGGCCTGATCCCAAGCCCACTGGAGACAAGGCTATTCTTTGCATTTATTTCAACAGGCTTTGGATCAGTCACTCCCGCAACAAAAGTCTCTCAGCATATACCATTTAAGTTAGTAACTGTGGCAGGCCTCTTTCCAGTGAAATCCAGCATGGGTGGCACTAACCCACCACAGAGAGACCACAAAAAATGTATACGGTAAATCCGAGCATGCTCAGCACCTTATTTGTGGCAATTTCTGATAGAGCAGCAAGGGTAACTGTTGTCCATAAATTCTGGCCAACGGGTGCAGACCCAGCCTGCAGGAGCTGGTGGGTGCACCATCAACAACATGGGTGCAAGAGATGGCCCCGTTCAGATGACCTGGCTGAGGACATACCATTTTTTATCTTCCTTGGGGTTTCTATGGATTAGTAAGGACAAACGACAGTGGAGTGGGAGCCTGTCCTTTATAGAAAATATCCAGGAAAGAAGGAAAAAAAGGGGGAGTCTCGACACAACTAGAGGCAAGGACTGAAAAGCTTCCTTTATCAAGAAACAAGGATCCCCCTTGCCCCACTGTGTCCTTGAGCAAAGCCACCTAACACACCTAACAAATCCCAGCCAAAACACTCGTTTCTGAAACAGGGAACATCTGAGGCTCAAGGTAGGTCAGAGGCAGCAGAGAGCAAACTTTCCTGATGCCTTCAACAGCCCCCACAGAACGCACCAAAAGTTAAACAACTCAGCCCTGTGCTCAGAGATGCCAGGAATTAACAAGTTGCTCCATGCCCGCACTGAGGCATTAACCGATGGTGCACACATCATGAGCCTGGGTAGATCAGGACAAAATGCATTAGCATCCCACACCCCATCATCTGCAGAGGCCTCGGTGGGATCCTGTAATGCACCCCTGCTATGTGTGAGAGGCACTGCTCTACCAGCTACTCTCACCTTGGAGCTTAAACTGTGATAAGGGATGGAAGGGGATGGTGGTACCCTCGGTCAGGCATAAACTTCAGGTTTTGCAACAATCCTCCCACCTCTAGCAAGTCCTGCACCTCCTGCATTAACACTGCCCAGGCGACCGTATCAGCCAGCCCAGAGCACCCGCAGCTCTCCAGTCAAGTGTGAGAAAATCCTCCCTTTTTCATTTTATACTCATATACAGTCATAGTGCTGAAAAAAAAGAAATAATTGAAAATCTTGCCTTCTTGCAAAACGATGACCAGGATTTATGAAAGCTGAATTAAAGGGACTCGAAGCACATAGATCAAAAGGCTGCCCTTTTCAGAGCAGTAGCTCAGGACATGGAAGATACAGTTTTCAGGTTCTCGCACTGCTAGAAATGTTCTTACCTGGTCCTGATCAAGATACTTCACCACTCCCAATCTGTAAAGTGGAGCAACAGCACTTCTAAGGGGTGGTACATGGTGCTGCAGGGTTAGCATCATTGACTCCACTGACTGCCAGCAAGCATTGCTGCTTTGGTTGGAGGTGTGGGGCTAGAGGTGGCAGAAAGCTCTTCTCTGGCCGGGGTGGTCTGATCCAGCCCCAGCCAATTACCTTCAGTCATCTCTCATATCTGGAAACATCTCCGGTTTATTTTCGAGGAACATCTCTCAGCCAAGGACTGACCCAGCTGAGCTGGAGATCAGAGGAGATCACAGCCTGGAGCCAGTGGTACAGCTGGAGGCTGCAGCAGGATCCATAGTATGTCCTGGGATTGGGGAAACATCCTCCTTTCTCCTGTTTCCCTGCGTTGCCTTTCCAACACACTAAGCATGCCTGCAACAGACAGAAAACACAGTCTGCTGGGTTATAATGATATTTACGTTTCAATTATTTAAATACCATTAAGAGATGATCTACAACCATTTCCCAAGGAAGTTTTCCATGGTCCTTATTTCTAAGAAAAGGAGGAAGTTACTCTTCAAGCCTGAGCCCAAATGAGAAAAATTACCATCTCATCCATATAGTCCCATCATCCTCACCATTCCCTGATCACTTCATAAGTGTGAACAAAACCACCTTTAACTGATACAAGGAAATTCAGACTGGAATCTAAGACAGTATTTTTTAGATTCATATCAAACCCGAATGCAATATTTAAAATTAATATTAAAAATTCCCCTCTGTGCTGCCTCTTTGAATTTGCATATGCTTCCTGGGCTGTCCTGGTCTCTCTGGGAACATTTTCATTGTGAAAAATAGATTCCTCCATTTTTCTTTCTGGCAGGAAAAATCTTGGGAAAATCAGTGTCTGGAACAAATGAAGGGATTCATCCCAAGATTGGTTCTGTTTTCCATCCCTCCTCTCAACCAGTAATGAGCAGCAGTGTTGGGACAGGCAGATGCAGAGCATGAGGGGACTTTTAACGCAACATTCAGTTAGATACTAAGGCAGCACAAAGGAGCAAAGACATTCTTTCAGAGAGGACCGAAATAACTTCTGGTCACAGCACTGACTCAGTTTTTACACTTTAAGATTGGGATAATGTACTTGCAAACTTCCATTAGAGTTACCAAATAAAAAATGCTAAATGCATGCTAAGCTTCTTTCTGGATCCAGAAATTGGACCCTAGAATAGGAACTTTTAGGACAGGGATGTTGTTTGCATTAGTTATGTGTCCCTCTGATCACCCGATAGGGTCCTTAGGCAAGACACAGTATAAATAATAGCAAAAATACAGATGAACAAGAAAGCAGATGATCTGCAAACTGTTTTGCCATCATAAAACAAAAAGTAAATGGGATAAATACTGGAATGCATTAGATACTGTAAAGCTCATAAACTACAAACTATTGAGGAAGATGGAAGAATGGAAAACCAAATACCCTCCTTGTTATTTAAAAGCTGGCTTTCTAGGGCGAATGAGAGTATTATGATATATGCTAAACCACATTGTATCACGATAATGTAGTTCTAAGGACCAGATTTTACCTTCCTCCATCATTGCTGGTGTTTGTTTTCGTAGAGCCTTGGCTTGCTACATAGCGCCACTACTGATCAGGGTCCCTTGAGAAACTCAGTTCCTCTATTTTATTTTTATAGTTTCCTCTGGTGATTAATTTATGAAAACATATATCAACCTGTCAGTGTGTAGCACATATCGCATTTCACATGGCATAGGAAGCAAAAATGTATTACTTTGGTGGTGGGGGGTGTCTTATTTCCCCTCCTGTATTTGACTAAATCATTTCTGTTTCAGCTGAGCAGCATTACAGCGAGGTTTTGCTGCCTCACCACAGTTTCTAGCCTGGTAAGGCTGAGACAGCACAGACCGGACCGCTGACAGCTCCACCGACCACGGCAGGACTTCACCACGCTTCTCCCGAACAACGAATGATCCAGTATCATGATATTTCATAGTACCAACGTTACCCAATTAGCTTCGACTGGGATACGTTGACAGAAAACTGGAGAAAGCGCGTTCTACTTCAGTTTTTTGATGGTTGATTTGCACCCCATGCTGTGCTGAAGAGCTGGATGCTGATACGCATCAAATCAAACAGCGCAGAGGTAAAGCTGCATGACAGCTTAAAGAAAAAAAAAGTAGGAGAAATAAAAGAGAAATAAGTGATCCTTCATTTCCAAGGACTTCCGTGTCTTATCTTTCCAGAAGATTGCTACAGCTAGCTCAATTATTACTTTCCTGGGATGTCTTGTTTGTTTCCACCAGACGGAAGTAATATAAAATTATGTAAATCAGCTTTCTTGAAGTAAAGAATCATGGACCAGTCAATAATGTTTATGCATTAAGAAAGGGCAGCTCCTCCTGGAAGAAATAACACAGGGAGCCGATCATAAGTAAACATTTCTAAACAGACAAAGGGCTGGTCCCTGCAGCACAATATATTATCATATTTCCACATAATTAGTTTGTTTTCCACTTGAAATCAGAAAACGATTCGACATTGCATTCTGTGCCTCAGGATGGTGCATACAGTACAATTCTCATGTGCAGGTTCATATGTTGAATAATTAGTAAGAATTAATCTGTTGAAATTAAAGTTTGGAATATTATAGAACTCATGAATAGTGCATGGAACAATCAAGTAAATTAAACCAGAAACAGAATTTAAGAAGCCAGACAATAGCAGATGACTGCTGGCAATCTGTTTTTTAATCAGTGAGTTACAAGCCAGAGGGATGAATATTGTTACTGGCTTTGGAAACAGTGTAAAATGTTAGCAGGCACAATAAAGAAGACTTACTAAGTAAGCACATTTTTATTATATTTATTAAAGAAGGGCACTTCAAAAGGACCTGCTAACTTATCGGCTTTCTGGGATGCTCAGGTCAGAAAAGCTTGGACTTACAAAAGGTCCTGTGCTTGTAGTCTGCGTTGAAAGTGCACTAAGGACTTCTGAGAGCTCCATCTCTGTCCATTTTAAAGTTGTATTTGCCCACCTGGAGACAAAAAATGTGTCAGTTTCTTTTTAGTTTCTTTAAAAGTAACGATTGAGTTGCTATAAATCTCAGGCAGCATGAGTCCAGTGTAGTGAGTTCTCATTTTAAGAATTCAGAACAATTACCCCTTAGTCCAATTTTATTTTAAATCCATCTAATCATTATAAAGATTTTAATTTTTTGCCTGCTTTTCTGTGAAGAAAACACTGGTTGTGTCTTAAAAAAGATGAGAGCAGTCAGAAATCCTGTGAGGACTAGGTTGATTCATGCTGAAACGTATATATTCCTTCCCTTGAAGAGAAGAGCTTTAGATCTACATGCACACTTGACTCTTTCTATTCTGTATAAGCCTGTTAAATTGGAAGAGGTTTCCAGATCTATTTGAAAAATGGCCACTACAGTTAGCTGAAACTTCAATCTTGAAAATGAATGAATGGAGCTGGTCCAGTACATTGGCTCTGGACCAGTCTTTAAAATACAGCAGAACAATGAATAACTGAATTCACAGCCAGCTGGTATCATAGTTGGGCAGTGAAAGTGTCAAAATATTAGTGACTTTTTTACATTTGTCAAAATCATTGCCAATATGGGAAGCATGGGCAGCTTGCAAATGTGAATCTTACACCAAAATAGTTTTAAAATCTTGCCTTAAGAATGTGAGTGCGGCTCCTGGTTTTATATCACCCATCACGGGAAAGGCGGAAGAGAATAAAATATCTTTTACTTAGAAGATAAAAGCTATTATTGATTTATCATCAAACATCAACTACTAATGTGGTTGAGTGGTGCTATATGCCCTGCAGTAATAATGGATCAACCAGCATTTCTGTGTCTTATTTTCTGGAGACTAATAAGTCCATTCAGTCATTTCCAGAACGTAGCATGTGAAGTCTCCATGCAGAGGAAGTATAAAATTTGTATCTGTATATACATACGCACACACACTCACACAAGGTAAAGGAGAAAGAAACAGGGTTTGGCCGTGTTTCAGTCACAGGAGAGAAAAAGAAAAATAAACATATGTTAGTGGTGTCTGACACATCTTTCTGCTCCAATAATTTGAAAAAAAAAAATCTTTCTTTTATTTTTAAAACAAAATTTTGCTGGCATTCACTGGATGCCGCAGTTGAGATACTTTCACTCTTCTTGAAAGAAAAAAACCAACACCTACATGACCGAGTTACTCCACTGCAGCAGAACGGAAAGCCACTGTACTTGCGTGTTGAGATTTTTCTCCAGCAAGATGCTCTTTGGGATGTTTAGTGCCTGCTCTCTGCTTGCTGTGTACCTCCTTACCCTCATTGACACAGATCTGTTCAGGTATCAGGACTTCAAAGGGGCTACATAAATTATCCTTCCCGTGATGATGTACACGGCAGCCGAGGACCATTCAAACCAAGAACCGTCTGTCATTGAACGTAATGGATTTTCACAGAGAGTTTTGGAGACCTGAATCCACTGACAATTTATTGATGATCTCTAAAGGCCTGATGCGCAAAATGTGTGAACAATTAACTCTTGTGACCACTTACATTAGCATCTACGGAAGCAATCACTGCGCTAATGAACTTATGAACTGCAGCACTCCATCACATGCAGGTACATTTGTGGAAGGACCGTGCAAAACTGATGTATTTCAGCCACAAATCAACACAAACTTTTAAAAGAACAGGACATAATTCCCTTTTCATTTAAAAAAAGACTCATTTCAAAAGAAAAAAAACCATATACATATGCAGATGTGTACTTTTCATACGCAAATTCATTGCAGAGATTAAGAGAAGCTTTTTACTCTCTCTGCACCCAAATACCTAATCTAGTCCTTTTTTTTTTTTTCTTTGGAATTCATTAGTTAAGTGAACAATCTCTTCATGTTCCTTTTTTAGTTTTATGCTGAAAAATAGGAATCGCTGCTATTTTCCCCTGCTCCTCTGCAATGTTCTTGCTTCAGCAAAGTAGGGTTTGAGCTGGAAAGTTTCCCTAAGAAGATTTTCATTTCTCATCTTGTCTGATGCAATGTAAAGAGTATGCCAAGTGCCACTGACCTTAACTCTCCTGAATCAAAAATATCTGATGTGATATATAGAAAACTTTGATGTGTAGATATGCTAATCAGCAGAGAAATGTCAAATTTGCATACATTTCAAGTGACCCAACAATATTTACCTTAGAGCTAAGTTTCATATTTTTCTGACAATTGCAGCATTGAACAAGTGACTCATTTAGCATATCTAAGCAGCATTATGTCACAGGGATTTACCTCAGAGTTGTTTGAAAGCATCAAAAAGATGAACATCACTGTCTGAAATTAACAACAAGCCTAATTTGATTTGACAAATGATGTTGATTTAGATAGGGTCACTAGCTATTGAAGATGCGGAGGACAAATAGTGCCTTGAAGCCTTGATAAAACTGAATATTTAAACAGTTCATTATGCAAATTTGCCCTCTACCTGTCAGTAGTGACTAAAGTATAGGGTTAGAGTGCTGGAGAGGCTCTGTGCTAAGGAGACAACTAGTATACATGTACCTGGCTCTTCTTAAAAAAACAACTCCTTAGACATTTACAAAGTGGACGTGTATCAGCATTGTCCTCCCCAGGTTTGACAGTGACAAAATAGACAAGGGCTTGATTCCTAAAACTTTCAGCATCAGTGCAGAAAACTTAACTTTACCAAGAGAGCAGGTAGACTTGGACATTTGCCTATCGCATATTAAAGGCCTCATTCTCCAACCCTTTCTCACAAGATGCTCACAACACTGAGCTCACACAAGAGCTCAGTGGACTTCAGTAGAGTTACCTGCATAATCAGCGCTGCTGCTCAGGATGAGAATGCTGGATAGGAGCCCTGCGGCGAAAACAGACTTAGAGATAGGCTCCCATCCATAACAGCCTAAAAACTATGAAGGTCCTGATCGCTTTACAGCTGTGAGCAACACATATGCCTTTACCATCACTCCCAACACCACTTGGCCAACTGCTATCCATTAGGAGGAACATCAGCAGAAAGAGAAAGTCTTCTCAAAGATAAAGTTTTGAAAAAAGACCTTGAGATATTATTGCCCATTCAGAATAGAGGGCTTTAACTCTTGAGGGACCATTCTAAAAAATTAAACATACTTAGCTGCATCAACCTTGTGTACTTTTAGACAGCTGGGACTACAAACTCCACCAAAATAATGATATATGTAGCAATGCAGAATTTGAACCCAGAGTGGATATTTAAGTGTTCAGGAATAGTTAACAATATTTACGTGTTCCAAATCCAATGTGCTAATAAATACTAATTCTGAAAGCAAGTGCTACAGAGTACTTATATCTATACAACAGCAATTCCTTAAAGGGTATTCTCAATCTTTTTTTTTCTTTGCTATAAACACACACGCTATAGGTTTAGACATTTAGTATACTAGTATACTTGAATTTACTTGCACACTGCATGATCATGGGTCAGCAGTTTTTAAGATACCACATAGTAGAGAATGTCTGGTTATGTTATGCTTTATAAGTTAACTTTTTGTAAGACGCTTTCCACTGCGTTTTCTCAGAGCTCACAAAAGCCCATCAGTGTAAATCGGGCTGAATTTTGACACAGTTTAGAGGAGTGTATGAAAACGTCAGTTTAAGTATTGGCAAGTAGATTATATTGGAACAGCAGACAGAAGCTATTTAATTAAAGAAGTATGGGAGAGCAACAACAATAGAGAGAACAGATAGGAGAGTATCTACTCATAAACTAGATCCCAGGAAAGCCTTGCATGTAGCGAGCTCTGCCACCTGTGGGGTGCAGCAGATGAGCTATGATATAGCCATAGAGGGGGTTGCACCTGCACTGACCCTATAACCAGAGACCCTGGTGATCTCAGACCAGCCAAGTCAGACCTGACTCGGGAGCAGTATTGCTCTTGCTCACAGCCCTGTGCATGAACACAGAGTCCCCACTGAGAAATGGGATTTCTTAGCGCCGTGGAACCAGGGAAATATTTATGCTGTACATGGTAGACTTGGGGTAAGGTATATCTCAGCACGCTGCATAGACTTCCCAGCTCATAAACCTTTTCCCTTTTATGCTTTTATCATACAATCTTATTGACTTATTTACATATGTTTTGTAGTATCTGTGTTTTCTTTATCTAGGTTATCCCATCTCCCCCTCGCTGGTCAGACTAATTGAGAGATGACTGTATTTACCATTTCACCGGATCTGAGAAAACGTGCCTCGTGAGCAACCTTGATTTGTTTATAAACTACTCCCTTAACTCTGCTGAGCTTGTAAGTTCTTGGCTAATTGCTCTCATGTCCATGAAATGGGAGAAACCCAAGTCTGAAATACATGGAAACAATTAGGGCAGCAAAAAAAAAAAAAAAAAAAAGGCTTTCCCTGTAAACAGATGTCCATGCCAAGATACCCTACCTAGAGCAACTGGCACGTGGTACGCTTGCAGATGGATCCACAGTAGGATCTAGCCACTTATATTTAGCATGCAGTGTTATTTGTTTTAGCTAGCCAGCTAGCAATAGGCGGGAGTTGGAAGGGGAACCCATCATTTTTGCACAGAAGTACACCAGCATCAACACCCCTCCCATACCAATCACATACCTTAACCCTTAATTATTACAAATGCACCAGCCATTACAGCAATACTCACTTTTTTCCCCACTCACAATCAGAGGCATAGGGAAAGTTGTCTTAGAAGAGCATAGGTAATATCATTTGTAATGTGTTACCTTGTTACATGGTTCTTTTGAAATTCTGTTCACATGTGGAAAAATAAAAAGAAACACAGCAAAGTGTTAGAGCTTCATTATGTTGGTAATTTCCACTGCACACATTTACTGTAAACTATGGTTAACATGCATGAAGTAATTCAGCAGTATGAAGGCCAGGAGGGATCATTTGTGCATCTCGTCAGATCCTCCTCCATAACCCATGCCACAGAATTTCCCTATGTTAGTCCACTATCTGCACTTATGCCTTCTTACTGAGCTAAAATGATATCAAATCTTAACTTGAATACTTCAAGTGATGAGAAAATCTATCCCTTTCCTAGATAAGCTGTTCAGAGATCAAAATTAGTCACTGTACTTTCTATTCTTTCCCTATTTGAATGCATTGATTACAAAATCAGAATTGTCTTTGGACTGGATTGTAAAATTGTAAAATGATGCAGTACTCCTGAGGCAAAAAGCTATTATTTTTTATGAGAAGAAAAATCACTTGAAGACAATAAGCGCACTGAAATGTCAGACAGACTTAGTCTTTGGGCTTGCATCCAAAAGGAATAGCTACATTTCTATGATCCACAAAGCAGGGCTGGATGATCATATTCACCCTTTCTGCCCTAAAATAACCCACAAGTTTACAAGCTGTCACCTTGGAATTGTTCCTTTAACAAAGTGATATTCAGTGTCAGAACGGGTACAGGTATTTGATCCCTGCCAGTTTGAATGATAGCCTTAATATTAAGGTTTCTTCCTTACAGAAAGATATTCCAAACACCGAAGATCTCTACGGTATTTTTGTCTTTATAAAACCAACAGTCAAAATACCTTTTCCCGTAGAAGGGTGGCGATTGAGGCAACTGTTATGATGATAAAACTAAAAGCCTGGTCAGTTATTTACATATTTGGATGCAGAGTTCATCTTCACATTCTGCTGAACATGCACCTCTGCAATCCCTGTATGAAAATGAAAAGGCTACTTTAAAACATTTCAAGATTTCTGAGTTATTGCAAACTCCATAATCCAGCAATCAATAATTGAAACAACTTCAAGGAGTGCACATTTTGTGAAGACCAAACTTTCTTCTACCGAGCATTTTTATTCAAATGTCATTAATTTTATGACAGAAAGTAACTGCAGGGGTTTATTTTTGTAAATCCTAACATCTTCAAAGTAGGTTGACCCTTTTGGACTCCTCTTTTGGTGCAGGCCAGATTCTCCAAGTCGTGAATACCGGGCATGTCTAGCAGGAGTGCACATACTACCTCTGAAGTTATTTCTGAGACATTTCAGGGTACCTTACACTGCAGTTGCTCTAATAGTTTAGACTTACATCTCCCAGCACAGGCAGGGAAGGCAAATGACCAGTTACTCAGGCTTGAGTAACACTAGAAAAATGTGGTTCTTTGCCATTTCTGGAGCTTTCCACAGGATAAAGCTTTTGTCTATAGAAATGCAAGTAGTAACAGCTCATCTGAGTATCTCATAAGGGATGAAGATTGAAATAAATAATTATACTCTGACTTTAAATCCTCCTTTGAACTTGCTTTGTAAAGTTGAAAGGACTGTGATGGCTTGTGAATAAATATAGGTAAATAAACACCTTTTATCATTAGAATTTAGGTCTTCTTACTAGAGCAGCTGAAACAACATATAATTTTTAAATGAAAAAAAGAAAAAAAAGGGATGTCTCAATTGTAAAGAGAAGTACAAGCAACTGAAGAATATCAGGAGGATGAACAGCAAGCAGTGGCCTTAAAAATATTCCTGGAATGAATATCATTCTAGTGACTGGATTCCTGCCAAGAATTTTTATTCTGTGTTTTTAAAAATGCATAGACTAGGAGAGTCATAAAAGAATGTTTTGTCTCTGGAATATGCTGGAACAAAAGCCAGATATGATTAGACTTTGACATGGACATTCATCATGTCCCAGGCTGAATCAGTTATTAATTCTGAAAGTATTAAATGTGGAACGGGTTGAGTGTCTAACAAGTCTGCAATATTATTCAATTATAACTAAAATGTTAGACAGACTGAATTTTCACAAACATCCTCCTGTATATTAAGTTGTGTGAACTCAACCAAGCAGCACCCCCAGACCTAGTCTTACAGAAACAAGCTCCACGGGGACCTCCACCACTTTGCCTGACAGGATGAAGCTGAAGCGCCAGGATTATTTTCATGGGCATGGAAAGGGCTTCCACACACAGAGCCCAAGATCCACATAAAATTCATAGAAGCTTCTCTTTTTGGAAGCTTGCTATGCATGGGCTCCTGCTTCCTGGCCAAATTGACATCTTCATCTGGAGACTGATGTAGTCAGATGGCTGGAACATCATCAGAAGGGTTCAACACATCCCCCAGCTTTTTTCTCCATGACCTCTGTCATAAAGTTTCTCCTCTCTAGGCCTTCAGATCTCCTTTGGGGGCACACATGCAATTATTTCTGCTATTTAGTTACACTATTCAGTATATTCCTTTGGGAAGTTACTAGCTCCCATGTACTGACTCCTATGTCGATGTTAGCAGTATTATATTTTACAGCACTTTGAAACCTGCCAATATTTATTGTAATGTAGTATGAGCAGCACTGCTATGAAATTCTGAAGTTGTAGCTTCAAGCCACTTCCACAAATTCTAAGTCTCATTTCCGTTTTAATTGCAAAGTTTCTGTTGTATTAAAGAGAAAAGCAGGAGAACACTCCTCCAGCTGTTCATTAGCACCACTGCTTGTCACCAAGAGGAGCTTTCTGGGAGGAGAAAGGCTACGACTATAGCTCATGGACATGCAAGAATTCTTAAGGCTAGACAGTTAGGCACCATCCTAACATAACACTTGAATATTTTTTGCTCCTAAACTAAGAAAGATCTTTACATTCAGGAGAAAAACCCCACGTCTTTATAGGCTAAAAAATTGTTAAACGTGCATTTGTGCACTCCAGTTTTCAACATAAATGCACATCCCACAAAAAATGTTCCTAGATATACAACTGAGTTCTGAAATTCCTAACTTAGATCATCTTCAGAAACAGAAAACAGAGGAGAAAAAAGCATAAATCAGGTTAGATCTTGATTAAGAGCTGATCAAGAGGCTCTGTTAGGCTCTCCTGGAGTGATCTCCATTTTCTAATCAATTTGTTAAGTGATGGCAGTAGCAGAAGTAATAAATATTAATATTAGTGGTGAGCAGTGTGTTCCAGTGGAACTCATTGCACTGTGCGCCACAGGAGCAGAGAAGAGACAGTCCTTGTGCAGAAGTACTTCCACTCTGTAGCCAGAACTAGGCAATATAAAGCAAAAATAAAACTGGTAAAGCACCCAAGTACCCAGGGTCAGTCCACCATCTTACGGACATCCAAGGATCCGACTTGATTTTTAAGGAGTCTTGCTTTAACAGTAATGTGAGGCCTCCTGTATTGCTTCATATTCCCCATTTATAGGGAAATCTCCACACGAGAGAAGTGTCATCCTCCTCCTTCTTCCTCCTGCTAGAATATTTTCTCAGAATGGGAAAAGCCATACATATTAACACCGCCTCAAGACTCCATTACCAGAGGAAAGTGCCTTCTGAACCATGAATTCCTGATACTGAAGATCATCCATCAGGAAAAGCCTTCAGCCTTACCTCTGACATTCAAAGTTTTTGTTTATTTCAGTAAGCACGCATGTAATTTTTAACTCACAGAAATGTTTTCTTATGCCTACCCAAGGTAGTAAAGTAGATGGGAGAGGATAAAAGGATATTTGTGCTGTTCTGTGTTAAACTGAGCCAAGAGGTTCTGATATTTCCTCTCAGTTTTAACACCGTGACAGTAATAACGTGTCTGGAGTCTCAGTATTTCTCCTATCTTCAGTTTTAGGCTGTGGCTGCACACAATCCATTGCATTTTAGCTGCAGTGGTGTTTAAAACCAGTTTGGTTAAATACTTGCTGGTTCTGTGTACTGCCCCTCGTTTGTATGATCAGAAGCTTGTTTTATTTACCCCAGTAGATGCCAGACCTGTTCAGCACAGGGGATGCTATGCATGAAGAGAGAATCCTTACAGAATTTCTGTTTGGCTTCTAGTTTATTAAAATCAGAAAAGGTTGAACTAAGTCACCCTCAAGCCAAATATGAACAAGTACATACAAATAAGCAATACTCTAACCAAAGCAGTTTAAAATCACTCTTTATCAAGCCAGTGCAAGTTTGCTTCTAGACAAGGCCTACTAAAATTTGCTACGCTGTTTTAAACTACTTTTTAATACTTTTGGGCAAGCAGCTTATACACCCACTGTGTGGCTAATATTAATGGCAGAGCTGTAAATCCCTCAACAAGGGACTTTGTGGAAATGCTGATATATCCATTACCACCACAGGAAAATGCTGCCGGGTTCTTCTGCAATTACAGCTTCTTCAAAGGAAAAGTACATCATTTGGTCTGCAGAGAGAAGCAGCGAAAGCCAACAGGAGAGTAGACTGGCTGATTTGTCAGAAGTCCTGGTGTCAAGGGCATAAGTACGTTGGCACCCAGACATCCTCACCCAGGTCCCACAGCAGCAGAGAAGAGCAACTACCCCTTCCTATCTTCTCCACCACTTTCCTGCTCCTCTTCCTTATTTGTTACACCCACTTGTTTTTTTGTAACCCATGTTTCCCCAACACCCATCAACACAACAGTCATGCCTTCCCTCTATATAGCTTTTCCATCTGTAACTCTCCAAGCATTTTGCAAAAGGCAATAAACAAGCTGCTTCCTCCGCCCAAGGTCACCCAGAAGATCAGTTCTGAGCCCAGGAATTAAACTCAGCCTCAAGACCTACACTAAGGATGGGACATGCTGTACCACTCACAGCCACCTGTTAGGGAACACCACAGCCCGAGTAATATCTGAGCTCTTACAGGGTGCTTGACACTACTCCAAATCAAGTAAAAATAATGAAAACTATTTTCTGTCCATTTGAGGCACTTGCAAATTACCATTCACTGTCATATCTAAGTGCCAAACACTATCAGAAATACTGACAGGCTTTGAAGGCTTCCAAGATGAGGCGGTATTAATACAAGCCTGCCTCACTACGGTACTACAAGAATTATACAGTGGATACTTAAGCCTTTGACCCTGTAAGTACAGTCTGATTTCTTGCAATCAGTAATGAAATAAAAAAGCCTTGGTATGGAGCAAGACCACTGTGAAAGAGCCATTTGTCTCAGCACCATCACATCCTTGTATGATCATCCAACAAGAGCCTGACTTAAGGACACTGTGCTCATGTCCCACAACCTAAAGGCTGTGGGTGATACCACACAATGTCCCCAGGAGTAGGTGGCTATTCCTGAATAGGTCTGTCTGGCTTTCTACTGACACCAAGTTCAGCTGGATCTTGGTTGCGGTGATAGCTGTATTACAGACCTGTTAAAAAGATCATGTTATTGGCCCCTCTACCTCTGATCTTGTCCCTGCATTGCAAATAACCAAGGAGGAAAAGCTGCCTCATTCACATGCATGTAGAAATAGCCTCCCATACCCCTGTTCGCTGCCCCAGAGTATAGGATTAATCAAAATATACAACATCTCTGGGGTAATAAATACCAGAGGATGGGAACTTGGGACCTTCAATGTGCTGCACGATGGCATCTGAAAGAAACTTGTACTTGAGCATGGCTAAGGAGAGTCTTTTCTTCAGAGAGAAGCTTTCTTATGAAAGATAAAAATCCACATTTTGCTATCTTTTTTTCCTCTTACTCAGGTCCTGAATCCATCTTCATGTAGTACTAAGCCTTAAGATGATCCATGGAGCTTGGACCCATTTTGAGCACCTAACACTTGCTTTCATGCAAGACTGATTTTTTTCCACTGTCTCAGGCATAACCAGCTACTGTTGGAGGACAACTACTTTGGACCAGAACATAGGAGTAAGAAATGCTATTTTAGTTTCTGATCACAATAAGGTTAGTAAAACTCAGGTTATAAGTAGGTCAATGTCTTTGCATTTTTTACGGACTCGTTAGCTGAATAAATTCAATGATTCCCTGCTCAAAGGATACATGATTTTCATCTAGTTTGTGGGAAAATTCTGTTAGCAAGCAAGCAGAGGCAAAAATCTTCTAGACATTGTCAGTTATTACATATTTAGCCCTGTGACTGGTGTGGAGATAAGTCACTACACATTAGAAAGGCTTCTTTATGAAAGCTGAA
Organism: Dromas ardeola; assembly: GCA_013398915.1. NCBI lineage: Eukaryota > Metazoa > Chordata > Aves > Charadriiformes > Dromadidae > Dromas > Dromas ardeola. Next base: position 1,771,523 of record VYZM01010093.1, read on the forward strand.
TGTGTGTGTGATAGCAGAAGTTAAACGTAAGCAAATACTTCTCAAACAATACAAAAACTATAATATTTTTTACCAGACTGAAATCATTACAACACCTGTTCTATCTTAAGGAGAAATTATGACCAACACTTTACGACCAGCAGAGCCACAAAGATACTATGCGTTGTGAAGGATTTCATTATTTGTTTAATTTACTTAGAACAAAAGCTAAGTCCCAAAATTTGTGTTTTCCAAGCAAAATACTTTCAAAAATAGATCAAAATATTCCATGAGTTTACTCCACCTGCCTTTTAGCTTAAGGTTCATTGTGTCAGTAATGAATGAAGGAGACCTTTGAAAAATAAAATGCTTAATTTTAAGTGTCCAAGTGGAACATTTTGACATTGCCAGAACATTCTTTCTTCCTTCATGAAAGGGAATATACAAATGAGTGAAATTTCACTAAAATCAACTTGCTTTCAGGAATTTTTCAATTCTGACAGAGTTATATTTTCTAAGGAAAAATAATCCAGAAATTCAGCTACCTGGTGCTTCCCCCCCCACCAAAAAAATATCTGACCAGCCATCCTTCTTGACTACAAATAACATTTCGAATTCTCTTTCCATTTCAAAGACATGGATCAGAAATGCTTTTTCCAGTAGTATTTGGAGCAACATACAGGTCTAAAAAGCATAACTCTGCGGCCTTACTACAACAGGCAGCTCCCTAAAAATATGCAGAGTAGGTGAGAAACATCACCAGCACAGTGTAGTTATATTTCTACATTATTTTGACAAGTTACTGACTACAGGATGAAAGGCAGTGCATCAGCTCACTCTCTCCCACCTGGTTCAGATCCTAATTATAAATGGACAAAAGGATTTTTCATTTTTTTGTTGTTTTCTTTTTTCCTTTCCTTTAAGCCAGAAAGCCATCTTTCAACTCAGACGTGGTCAAACTAATACTTTAAGACAAGAAGATCTAATGAAGTTAAACAGAACAATAATTTCCACTTAGTCCTTAGTGGCCACCTCTGTCCAAGACAGGCATCACTATTTGCATTACTAAATATTCCAGGCAAATTAAGCAAGGATTGAACAGAATGACATACACCTCCACACTACTAAAAAACGCTCTTGGGACTATGCTTAAGTCTTAATTGCTCCCATACGGCTTTTGGCCCCTTTCATTTTCTGCCTACAAGCTTGGGCCATGGAATGGTAGCCTTCTGGGTTTTATGGACTGAAAGCAAAGCATATCCACGTTGGGCAGTTGCAATTGGTGCTGGTTGTGACTCTCCCTGAAGATTCCTCACAAGCTTCAGTTTGTTAATGCTCTGACAGCACAGAACAGCGTAAGTCACTCCTCGTGATCTGACCTGCTGGGTGTCAGTCTCTCAATAAAGCCTCATGCAGGCTGGAGAAAGCTTCATTATGGATCACTTCTCTCCCTCTGCACCATCGCAATGCCCAGGCTCAGAACTAAATACATCTGCTGGCAATCCACTGGTGGCGTGTTTATGGAACGAAGGCTGATGCTTTAAGCGAGGGGTCACCAGATGGCTATTCCTTGCTGGCAGACTAGCTTAGCTTGACCTTCAGAGAGCACTGTTGTGTCCTACGCAGCACGGCATTGCTGAGCTTCCAGGCAGAGCATAAGATGCATTATTAGGTCAAACACTTACTTGGCTGAAGACCACTGTGGAACTATTTATTATGGCCAATTGGGGCAGACTGCACTGGGCAGGAGCATACTATAATAAGCACATTAACGCTAAGTGTCACACGCCAAGATCTGACAAAGAGGGATGAGGAACATCAGTTAATACTTCACTCATCTGTTTTTCCTGGGTAACTGCACAAGAGGCTTAGAGAGCTTCTGCCCATACCACATCTCACCTGGTGGAAGTCAGAAACCTCAACTTTCCAGCCCCAAACACTAGCCAAATCCACTCAATCTGATTCAGCTGCAGTCAGAAAAAATTCCTGACTGAACTACATAGGGTTAAGCACTGGCCAAAATATCAGCAGAAGCAGGAGGCTTGGGTGCTTTGAAACTCTGCTCAACATATGTCTGAAGGATTTTTGGGACTGCACAAAACTGTAGTAAAAGAAAAGATTGGCAAGGCAGATGTTCGTTGTTTACTGACCCCTCATGAAACCTGCCCTTTCCTTTACCCATTTGAGATGTTCAATAGATACGTTGGTGCTGATTTTTAAACCATGTGCTGCCAAAAATCTGGTGTATTTCTACGTCCCTGAGAGTTTGAAAACAAGAAGTACACTAGACTAGTGTGAAAACACACTTCCTTATGGCAGGTTTATAAGCTGATCACTGGAAATGAATTTCTTGCAAAGTAACATGTTGAAAACCATGACAGGCTCATTGACAACAAGCAAAGCCCTCACATTTCTATCTCAGGAAGAGGGTCAGTTTGCAGAGCAGGCACCAAGCGATTGTTTATTGGAGCTTTTGCAGAAAAAAAAAAGAAATTTTGCCTTCCGGGTATTTATGTGGAAAAAGCTGATACTGTCGCAAACACAAATAACACAAAAACAGGACTGTGAGAACTCCCGACTACACTCAAGCTTTCCTTTCCACGCCATTTTTCTATATGGCTAACATGGCAACATTCGAGCCCCAGCCAACGTGGTAACACTTCCGTCTTTGGAAGAGGCCAGCATTTTGCTTTGCCTGATTTTTTTTCCCCACCTGTCAAGCATGCCTTGTCCAAGAATATTTCCCAAGCAGCTGAAGAGATGGAGATGCAGACATGACAAACACAGAATAATGAAGCTCCTTTCTAGAGCAGCTTCTGAAAATTGCTGGGGCAGCAGCTAGCAATAACCCTCGGGACTCTCATTCATGGGAAGCCAAAACCGTGGTGGTCCCAGATGGAGTAACAGCATTCATTAAGCCACAGGCACTATTTCTATCACATGTTCATCCCCTGCTTCTAGAATCACACTTAGCTTCCACTTAAAAAATTTCCAGGTCTTGTGACTGCAAAAAAATACCCTCCCACACCTACAGGTAGTGTTTTAAAGGTATTGTAAACAGGGTACAACCTAAGATCTAAAACCTTACAGAGCCAAGTGGTTTGAATTATCATCCTGGCATCCCAATAGGGAAGCCACCAACACACCATGCACACTGGGACCAACCTACTCATCCAAGCACGCATATCAACAGCTCTAGTGTTATGCTACAGGATGTACGAAGTTCCTGATTTCTTTAATATAGATCCGGAAACAGTGTGGAGATAACTAATCGTCTGAGTAGCACATCAAGCTCTACAAAGGACCATCAACATTGTTAAACATGACACACAAGGCTCAGTTTTAAGCCGTGTGTAGTGCAGACAGATTAGCTTTCTTCAATAAGACTAACTAGATTAAATGAACTATCATTCCATACATTATGGAACAGAAGAAAAGGATGAAGAGTGGCTTTCAAAATCCAGACTGGCTTATTTTACTGCCAGCAAACTCTTCATCAGGGGAAGCTGCCTCTTCTCCAGACAGATAAACAATGATCACAGGGCCAAGCTGAACACAATGACTGCACCTGTGGGGCACGTGGCAGAGATCCTGCATCCCGAGGCCACTCCTGCTCCTAAATCCCTGCTCATCATCACATGGTCCATTCTCTCTTGGCAAGAAAAAGAAGCAAGGGAGGCTGCAGGGAAATCAGAGCGAGTTGTTAAGCAGCGTTATGAACAAATATGGGAAAAGGATGTATGGAATACTGAAAAGAGTAGAGAAAATGTGATGGTTGGAGTCCCTGACCTGGCAGAATGGCAGGGTGAGAAAGGAAGCAGGAGTTCAGACAAAGCAGTTTGTCAGCTGCCATCACTGTTAATACATCATGCAGTCTTCACAAAAAGCTAATCTTATGGTCATTGCCATGTTCCTAACAGAATACATGTGCCATTAATACTCCACGTGGTATATTGCAGACCCGTGAGAGGAACTAAAGTGTACTGCGGTGGCTGCGAAGAGAGGAGCCAAGGAAGGCCTTCGCATGTAACAGAGCCCAGGGGAAATTCAGTACAGCAGAGATGACTTTTCATACCAGACGCAGATATTCCTACAACAAGGGTTGCTACTATATCTTCATTAGCAAACTCTAAACCCATCTCTTCATGAACATCAGAGAGAAACATAGCTTTAGTAAGAATCAAGAATCCTGATTTCAAGTCATAGGATGGAGTCGCTCTTCAAGAATAAATCCTTGCTTTGCCCAAGATGGCCTATTTCCTCCAGGATCACAACCTCCAGCAAGTTTCTCTTTCCACACCAACAAAGGCAGGTTGTAGGAACTTCAAGATCCTGAGCACAGACCTTGGAGACCACCAAGTGCCTCAGCTGGTATGGGGATAGTTGTCATAGACAAGGACCCCACACAAGGCAGCAGACTCACCTCACAATACCAAAGAGACATCAAAATAACACAGGACGGACAGACAAAATTAAAGAATCTATAACAACAACAACATTTCTACTAGTCCTATCTCAAATAAAGCAAGAACAACTCCCAGCAGAAAATAAACAGAAAAACTCCCAGTTTTGGACAATAGCGAGGAGCATTAGGGAGTTCTTTCCCCATTCCAATCTCAACAGGTTTGTACTTCATGCGAGCAAGGGAGCTATCTCGTTTTTACTGAGATAGCAAACAGCTACAATATCCAGCCCACTGCTGTTATATGCAGGAAGCTTAATTGTAATTACACAAGTGAAGTTTACTGATGAACGTATCTAGGGATCTGCCATTTGGCTTGTGCTCTTTCTTGCACTTTCTATTTTACAGGTAAAGATAATGAGTACAAAATTAAGCACTTGAAAAACAGATCACTGACAAAGTCCACACCAGATTTGTTGGAGAATGACATGAGCTACTGTGGGGAATATTCCCCATTCTCTCATATCATCTTTCCATCTCTTCAACAGATATGATGGAAACAAGCTACCAAACACCTTAAGCTGTTGTTTTCAAGTTTTATTAATGTATTCCTGCTGCCATTTTCAGTTCCTAGTCAATGTCTTTGATAGCTGACACATCGTTTCTATCACATCTTATTTTGCTGAAGGCATTTTCCAACTCCCTTAAGCCTTTCCATTCCCAGCTCCAATGCACACTTTTGCGCAAATATTAATTTAAATGACCTTTTTTCCCCTAGACCTGCTTTTTAAATTTAATGAGATCCCAGGATTATACCTGTACTTACAACACCCGCAGGGGTACAGCCCTCCCCTAGACATATTGCAAAGGCTGAAGTAACTAAGGAATCTCACCCAGGAAAGAAGCCTTACAGGAAGCATAAGACTGTAGGTATGCCACACTCCTGCCTCCTCTTCAGCAAGTTCTAGCTCCTTGTTTATATTTTGTCTCTCTGGCACATCTGGGGGCGGAGAGAAAGGGAAAGTTACCGAGCTTGAAAGCTAAGCCAGCGAACACCTCTTTTTCCTAAAATAACTCATTGGCTGCACAGTCAAAGCAAGCAACAGCATGAACATATGCAAAATATAGTAGTGAGAACTGGATTATTGAGAAGCAATTAAGAGTAGCAAAAGGATAGAGTGATATGAGTATCCCATTAGATTATTTTTTTTAATGAAACTTGTCTTTTGGGATGGGGGTGGCCCACAGTATTCAGCACCTTTGGGTTTGTTTTCTTTTCACCAAGGACAGGAAGATATTTAGGAAAGCTCTTTCAAGCCCATTCAACTTTCCCCAGCCCACCATGATAGCAGTTAACACTAGAATCACTCCCCAAAACCTGGAAGATCCCACATCCAGCATCGGGACCAAACATACATGGCTGCTAAACCTGAAAGTTCACCTCCCTTCCCACTGGAAACCAAGGACCCCACACCCACCTTCTCCTCCAGCTTCCAAGCCAGCATTGAACAAGCAAAAGACCACCAAGCCTTCCTACCCCTCCCAGCGCCATCAGCCCTCCTTGGCAGGCTACCCTCCTACAGCTTGCTTCTCCAACACCTCTCCACCTACTACTCCTATTCCTGCTGGGCTGCAGCCTTTTATAGCAGCTGTTTTTTGATTGGCACTTTTTCACAGATGGGGGAGGCAAATAGGTCCTTCATTAACCCTTTTCAGGTTGCTGCCAAGTGTGTGTGGGGGTTATATGTCATTTTTGTTAATGAAGTGCCTTCTGGGATTGAACCCTGAGCTCCTTTTCCATAGCTGTGTGGTTCAGCACATCTAACTGGGAAGTAGAAACAATATATATTCTTAATCTTATTTATTGTCAGTAAATGAGGCAGTGAAGTGGTTGGGTGAAAAGGCAGTATTCTGAACGTTTTCCTTTATCCAAGGTAAAACTTAAAGATTAAATGGATTAAATGTTTGGAAAACAAAACAAGTATTTTGTCTCCGGACTTCTCTTTATTTGATTTTTATTTTGCCAAATGAGGCCTAGGATAAAGAGGAAGGAAGGAAAGCAGCAGCTCCCTTCCCCACTTTTTCTTTATATTTTTCTCTCAAAGGGATGTCCACGGAACTCCAGCCTGTGTGGATCTCTAAAGTAGGACTCAACATGTGTTTGCAGACAAAGCCTCCTGCAAGCTGGTCATGCAGGAGACAACTCTGTAGTATGTGTGCTGCCCCTCTGGCTGACCCATGTCTTGCTTTGCTGTCTTTTTCTCTCCTTGCTTTGCACACACTCCTGGCCTAATGACCCACAGAGGCAGCCAATTCAAGAAGGTTTATTAAAATAAAAAGCTCTCTGCCCCACGTGGGGCTTTATGGAATTTTGTTATTTGTGAAAGATGAATAAGGTTGCAAGGAGAAATCTTCAAAAGTGAGATTTAAGTGATTTAAAACAGAGGCATCTAAAAGTATTTTTTATATCAGTATTGTCATGGTTTGGGCTAGGTTGGCCAATGACAAGATAACAGATGCCCTCCTCCCACCTCTTGCTCCAAGGAGAGGAAGAAGAGATAAAGAGATTTATGAGCTTAGAAAAAAACTAAACTACTTTAATGAAATAATAATAAAATAAAAAGGAAATAATGAAATAGATACAGTATATATAAACATATACAAAACTGCATCAAGTTCCTAGGAAGATGTCACCAGCAGGCACTGGGGAAGTTCCAGACTGGACCCAGTGACAAAGGGGAACTGGAACACACTGACCGGGATCAAAATGCAGATGAGCTGTCGGGGTCCTCCTCAGACATCAGTCACTGAAGAATGAGAGCCATGGAGGAAGGGCCACTGGAGACGAGCCGAAGACGAAGAGCCAACCTGAGTCCTTTGCCCCCTCAGCTTTTATACCGAGCGTGGCAGCTGGGATGGAACAGCCGATTGGTCAGTTTGGGTCACCTGACCTGTCCCCTCCTCCCCACAGGTGTGACCCCTCCATGGGGTAAACAACCACCTCAGAGGCCCCTGGTTGCCACGGCAACGAGGATAAGCAAGAGCCTCTTCCACTGAGCAGACAGTCGGCCCTGCATCACCCCAAACCAGGACAAGTATTTACTCAGTTTTCTTATTTGTACTGTAGCTGCAGCTAACCAGGGACACATAACCCACATACCCACCACGTCCCAGAACTCAGATCCTTTCTTCTCCATTCCTCTCCCTAATGTGGGGTTAGGGACAAAGCCGGCTGGGAAAAGGGATGGGAACAGGACAAGGTACTCTAACTGCTGCTTTTGGCAGTGAAAGGTGAAGCAGAAATTATAGATGGAGGCTAGAAAAAACCTTCTAACTCTTCTCAGGAGCAACCAGCTTGGGCATTCTGCGACCCTGTGAAAGGGCTGATCACTTCATCTACACCTTGAACCAGCTCTGTGGCTACTCCTAAAGCGATACTTGCTTAGCACTCCGTGTTCAAAACTTTGCCTACCGTCATAATATTCTCTACCTTAGGTACCACTACTTAATAGAAGTATAAGCCACAAACAGAAGTGCCACGTTGTTGTAGGTACTCCCATGAGTCATTAACACAAGTAGTCCATTCCACACAGTTTTGGAGGGAAAACACAGCTAATAGTTTAACAATTCAGGATAAGCATCTGATAAAATGTATTTGATGTCTTCTGCACAATGATATAATACATCAAAAATCTGATTTTAAACTTTTTGACAAGTTGCCCCAGGCTTTATATCAAAATTAGCCTTGTGCTGATGCTGCTGAAAGGAAGGAGGAGGGGAGACAACTGAATACCATGCGTTAAGAAAATAAGCAAGTATACGAAAAGGGTGTTCAAAGTGGAAGTGGCCCCGTGCTCCAGTGGTTCCAGGGACTTATATCACACACTGTGTGAAAAGACACGAGCTCAATCCGTCCACTTTCCAAGGTGGTCAAAGCCTTGTGGTTAACATCATGCCAAGTCTGAATGGGAAAGCCCTGCCAGTGACTAAATATATTAACTTGGGCTTGGTGCTGTGTTGACACAGCCACATGGAATTTGGACAAACTGGAACACAGACAGAGTGAGGCTGTGTTTGCTGATGATGTACTGGCAGATGAACTCTGTGTTCATTCATAAGAGCAAACAAAAGGTCTTCCTGAACCATGTCATTAATGAAAACATGCAAGACGCCCTTTCCAAATTTCACCATAAAACTGAATGGACAGGCTAGGTCTCCCCTACAAGAAAGGATACATGGGATGCACATTTGGACAGGCTTCTAAATGGCCAAAGTTGTGCTTTTTCCAATCTGCATTTAGTGCAAGCTCTGTGCACATCATCTCTCTCAAATGTACATACAAAATTGTCTCTCTCCGAGGGACACCCAGAGCTTTGCATCTTATAGCTGAAACGACATCAGCAGGCTCCAGTGCTGCCATTCCTGGTGATCACTGAAAATGTAGCAGCTGCACAGAAAGCCAGTGCTTAGAAACCACCATTGGTTCCCTGTTTATTTTGTTTACATTTATGTTCGAAGTCCTGCTTGATTTGATGCCTTATGCAGAATAATGAAAGAACCGCTAACATACTGCCACTGTACACAGTCATGCTGGCTTTATAGCTCTATAACCACACTTCATTTTGGGGAATGAATATTCTTTCAGTTATGTCACTCTGGCTTATGCTGTCAAACCTGTGAATTGGTAGTGCTGCATTTTTTCTTAAGCTCTGCGTGTTGGGAATAGGAGAACCACTCACTTCTCCAAGAACCTGAACCAGGACGCTTGTGAAGTATCAAGAAGTGACTTGATGTCCCTCCCTTGTTTTCATTTACCTCCCCAGTGTAATGCCACATTTCCTGGTTCTAATCAGGAATAGAAGCACAAAAGCTGAAGCAGTATTTAGAAATATTTATTTTTTGTAAAATCAGAAATGGGAAGTACCAAACATCTTGTGAGAGAGCTCGTTCTCCTGAGGCTGCTCCACCTCAGCTTAGTTTATCCAAATGGTTTTGAATAAACATCTGGAGCAGCTGAGTGCTTTAGCCTTAACGTTTGACACCCATCTCTAATAGTGGAGTGGACCATAGTGGAATTAGATCCAAAAGGAATTTATCTGCATTCATGAGTGCTGTGTTCAGTGAAACTTCACATCCATAGACAAAATCCACAAATTGTCACAGTGCCCAGACAAGTTACTTGTCATTACAATGATCTGCAAGGCATCCATAGAAAGAAATCATTTTGACTGAGCTTCGTTCCTCAAGGACAACGCCAAGGTTAATTTATTTGTTTTTCACTTTGAGTTGGGGGTGGACAGTCCCTGGAAGAGTAGTAGTGCCTGCCAAATGCATTTCTGGGAGTATTTGCTCAACGATAGTAGTGCCTGCCAAATGCATTTCTGGGAGTATTTGCTCAACGACTACTCTTCTATTCCACACCTTCCCAAACGTCTCCAGGAACGTAGGCTGTGTTCATAAGCTCATTTTGTTCTCAAGGTTTCACTTCACTCAAGTGGCTCCTGGTTGAATTTTCCAGGATTTGTAATAGTGAAAACTGGGATAGCTAAATGTCAGTGACATGTGATACCAGAAAGATACCAATAAACAGTAGATACCATGTTAGACAGACATGACAACTGTAGAGATGGGAACAAAAAGAAAAATAAACACTAAAACCAATAGAGACCCATTTTGTTTGGAAAGTGGAATCACACATTGACTGAAGAGGAAAGTCCTCTCTCCCTTCAAGAACTTCTCTCTGCCATAAAGGCAAAATATTCCACCTTTCTCCATGGTTTATTTTATAACGTGAGATGAGAGCTCACTGTCTGAGAGTCTGCACAGGTATCTGTGAAATTTCCTAGGGTCCCCTCAGCTTTCAGGGTCTTTCTCAGCTTTCTGTTTGATACAATCTTGAGGCCCCGTATTGTAATTTATACCCTGTTGTATGATCAAATTCTGTCTTACCTGAGAAGAGGTTTCAAGAATTCTGCGCTATATTTTTCTAAGTAACTCTTCACTATATTTTTTTCTTTAGCCTCCAGGTTTCAAAGATGTGTTCAATGGGTATATAATAGCCAGCTGCAACTGTGCCTTTGGAAACAAGCCTTTCTTAAAGAACCATTTACAGAGAAATTTTTGGCTCCCAGTAACACCATGATGAATAACCTCAGCTCCAACAAACTGTTTCCAAACCAGAGAAGAAAAGTGCATATTACAAAGCCACACTTATTTAAGGGAAGGTAGATTGTAGAAACATTGCCTGCATTTTGAATACACTGTGCATTTCATGGCAAAAAGTAAAAAGCAAAGGTCCCTGTTAGTAAAATTCTGTTTTCTGGGGCTGCAGTTATTACAGACCAGTAATTTGGGGGATTTTTTTGCAATCCAGTCCTCACTTATACTCATAGGACTTAACGAAGATTGACCAATAACTTCTGGAGGCTAGCATAGTTCAGATATTCTATCATAGATAAATCTACAGTGGCAGAAGAAGAAAGCCTAAAAAAAAAAAAAAAAGAGTAGGACACGCAATAAATTAGGTAAAATACAAATTATCTTCTTCAGAAAACCAAGATATTTGATATAATTTTGATCAAACAGAAGTTGATATTTTTACTGGGAAATGGAGCTTGTAATCCAAAATAACAAAGTAAATATTCAGCCCCACGTGAGATATCCATGCCCCATACATTTGAACAAATGTGGACCTGGCCCCAAAACTGTCCTTAAAATTACAGATGTGTGTTTAGTGGTAAAATTACTTTTTATTGACAATGTGTGTCATACCCATTTACATTCTGGCCAGGCCTCCAGTATTGAAAACCATATGGCTGTTATTTTAAACAGGCTGAACTCTTTTCAAAATCCATTATAGAAAGTGTGCTAAGCACCAGCCTTCTGAAACGAACAAGAGAGTTTCTTTAGCCCAGTCTACATCAGGAGTCACACGTGACTAGTGAACTGATGGCTGCTGAAGAAAGCCAAACTTGCGACCTTCATCAATAATAGCATATTTTGTCAGGCCACAAAAGGCATATTTAATACACTAAGAACATGGAGAGTTCAGACTAAAATTAAAAGTTTCCACTGTGTGTCTATCTATTGAAAATGCTTGATTAGGAAGGAGCAAAGGGAAACATAGTGTTAGGATGGTGGTGTGATCCCAAGCTACAGAACAGGACTTGGAAGGAATATACATCCCAGTGCTTGGTAAAATACTTCCAGAGATGTGAACTTCATTATGGCTTGTGCCTGCACTGTCCTATTGAACAGCAGTAATAATTACTATTGTTATTTATTATATTAAAGCACAAATAGCTAGCAACTATACCTGACACCTGATCAAAGTCCCTCTCCCAAAGAAGAGGTTTTTCTCAAATGATAGTCTCCCTGCCCCATACATCCTTTCTGTGCTGAGAGTCACACAACTTCCCAGGATATCTGACTGGGAATGTAGCACCTTGCACTCCTTCCTGACTATTTATTAGTATCTATCTAGTCATATGTCCCTGTCCTGTTTCTGCAAAGCAACTCTTTCCAAGCCACTACTCCCAGTGTATTACAACGGTCTTGAATAATCTTAAAAATGATCATTAAATACTGCATCTCTTATAGAAATACGGTGTTCTGGGTACCCTACTTAATCCTGAGGAGATAAAAGATTGAACTGACTTACAAAAGTCCTGTTGATGTCAATGCGATTGTTTCGCCTAGGGTGAGTGCAGGAATTGGCCAATATTAATTATTACACCACATAAATGGCAAGGTGATTATTTTCAAACTCTCACGCAGCATGTGGCCAGGTAACTCAACTCTTTTATTTAGTTACATCCTTCTGCAGTTAATTGCAAATTGTTTGCCCCAAATCACAACCACAGAAAGAAACGAGGAGTGCAGCCGCAAAGGTAGAAATACATGTTTTACAAGGCTCCCAAAGAGCTAGAAACTCAAGTTGTTTGTCTCCAAATACTCACAGGGATAAAGAAGAAAACAAACTCATGCAAACAAGGGAAGAATGTGTCTTGGGGAAGCCCTCACTTCTTGCACCGTATTACTTTGTGCCATACATTAATGTTAACCTGACACAGCACATAACTGGAGAACTCAAATAAATGAAATCAGCTGTCTGACTTCTTTAAGATAAATGATGTTATTACAGCATAATTGTATAACCCCGTATAGCTTACAGCAGCAAAAGGATGTGTATTTCACATGCCCTACTATAATTACATTCCCATTATAATTTTGCAGTTAGTTGCTATGAGCTCTGGTCATGAAAACATGCCAATTTTGTATGGGATTGAAGTCTGCCTAATTTTAGCAAATTGAGAGCTGCACAAAAGAAAAGAGATAAATACTATGTTGTTATTTTTCATTAGAGAATTGCTATATTAAGAGGCTGTGATCCAGCTGTGTTTGTTTAAATAAAAGTGTGATTTGAATACCTCCTACAGCTATGTTCCTGCCAATGAATAAAAGATAAAATGCGGCTCTCGTTGGATGTTAGTCTCTGAGTTCTAGCTGACTCAGAGATTTATTGTTTAACATAAGGAAGTGAAAAGCATGTAGAGCAGACCACACACAGGGCTCTTTTGTGTATTGTTTCAAGCCATACCACTAATAGATTTGTTCCACCAAGGCTTGCAGCAATTCAGCTGTGCTAAAATGCTCCACTTAACTGTGAAAAAAATAATAATAAAATAGTAATTATGTCTAGATGGCAAGTGCAGCTTAGACCAACACCATGAGTAATGTAAACAGGAACTAATACCATTCAAAGCTGTATGTTATCATCATTATGATAATGAAATTAAGCTTTTATTTCCAAAAAACAAGCCCTTTAACATACTACTCAGTGTCTGTATAAGCACATATATATATGACTTCCTCTCATAGCCTGATATGACTCTGAAGTTGTTGAGCTAATATCTTTCTAACAGTACATACATATCTATCTACATATAAATACATATACAAAATATACACTGCACACTAGTAGCCAGCCTGAAACATCTCAGACAACTTGGATCTCATTGTGTGTTGGAAAAAGCCTTTTACAATGCAAATAAAATGATGCATATAAATGGTCCTCGCTTTGTAGCTGCCTGTTTTGTAGGTTCCTTCATGGTAATCTTAGATTGAGGCACATCATTCTCAGGGAGCTGATATGTTTGAATGGATTTCGTTATGGGCAAGTGCAGAAGTAAGTGGCTGTGTGCCAGCCAGAACCGACTACCGAAGGGCTTAGGTTGTCAAAGGACTGACTTGGGCTGTCTGAGTTCATTTAAATAACACAAGCATCTCCAGTTCTGGTGGGGACAAGAAAAAAAGAAAAGGAAAGAAAGGAAAGGAAAGCAGGTCTTTTTCCACTATAATCTTTACATTGGATTTACAACTATCATGGATTTTTGTGTATTGCATATGTATGGCTTAGTTCAGTGATGGATAACTGTATGCCAGACTTGGAATGATCTGAATTACAGAATAACAAGGAGGTAGCAACTTCCTTGAATAAAACAGGCCAGAGAGCAGAGTATCCAGAGCCAAAAGGACAAGGCATGATCAGTTTGAGACTTGAATTATGAGTTTGGAGAAAAATCTTGCAGCTCTAACCAGACAAGCTGCATCTTGCATTTTATAAGAGAAAATGCAGCTTTGTGTCCAATCCTTACCTACTCTGGGGTGGGTAGAAAGCAAGGAGAAAGACCAGAAACCTGAGAAACCTGAGTCCACCCACTGCTCTTTGGGCAACCATCAAAGTCAGCATGTACATAGGAGAATGAGGAACTCTCGGTGCAGTGCAGGCAAATGATACATTCTCCTCTTTCTCCTTACGGCACCGTAGATGCAGATGATGAACAACAATTCAGTCCCGAGCTGGAGTCACCAAGTCCCTGGGGCAGAGCAACAGACACACAGCTCTTTGCTCAAGCCTGTGCCGAAAGAACAGCCCGGAGCCTGTGAGCGTGTTGAAGCTGTAATATGTGTGTTTTGAAGATACAATCTCAGCTCATTCTACAGGACTTTATGCTTCAAACTCTCAAGAGTCTTAATAACAATATCCTGTCTGCTTTTTATGTAGCACCTGTCAACCCGGAGGGACCAAAAACACTTCAAAAACTCTGTGTGGTTGTTGCTGTTAAAAAACTCAGGAATCACTGCTTGAGTTGCCTGCAGGAGGCTGAAATGTAGGATATTTAGCATTAAAGAAGAGCAAATAATTAGCTATGAATAATTTATCCCCTCAAATCAGCTTCTTTTTGACTTTATTGAACATCTGCGAATAGGTCTCAGCCTCACTCTTAGCTTTATTTGATGGTTTCATCTCACTTTTTCTTTTTTACATTACTGCATACTTTTATGAACCATCATCTACCTAAAAACACTGAAGAGAGTAGAGCAAAGATGAGCAAAATTTAAATTACCTGACTATAAACATGACAGAAGCCACTAATACGTAACGAGGAGAGACAGAATTTTTTAAATAACATGATGGACAAAGGAAGCGATGAGTAAAGGGTTGGAAAGAGATGAGTAAGACATGGAAGATGGTGAATTGTCTAGGAGACAGCTGGATAGAGACGTTTTATGGAGACATTTTAAAGCAGTAGCATTTTAGAACTCTAGGCTGAAGAGGAGAGAGAGAGGATATGTGAGAAACTAGAGTCAATGTGGTTGTTTGGATATGCATGTCTTGGAGCAGACATCCCAAGGGAAGCTCTAATCATTAGGATGAAAGGAAGGGAAGGTATGAGGAAAATTTGGGGAGGGAGACATCAAACCTGTGGCATGACAGAAGCTGTTTCTGAAGCTATGATTAATTCATAGCTTAAAATGGATGAATCTAGACTTTCTCCCTCCTGCTCAGAATTTGTCTATCAACACGCTTCATTTATTTGGAATTGTTGAAGTTTTCTGAAAATCCATTTCAGTTAGAGGTTGATGACCAGATATTTGGTTTCACATGTTTTCAATTAGACGGTGTCCGTGGTATATGATGGGATGCCCTGACCATGTGATACTGATGCTTTCCTAAGCAGGAGGAGGGAAATCAGAGCTCGCTGTGCAAGCACTTTCTACTACGTATGAGCAGTGCTGGAATGAAATTCCACCTATATATATATGCAAGGTAAGTCCAGCAAAGAATCTGTCGGATGCCTTTTTTAAATTAGTACACATAAGGTTTTATCTTAGGATAAAATTCAGGAGAATTCCTCAAGACAAGGAGAGACAGATTTAGAATGATAACCTTAATAAATGCTCTAAGGAGAGAAATGGAAGAAAGAATTGCTCTTGACTTCTCGGAATTTTTAACAAAAGCCTTCCTGTACATTCCTGCAATTTCTTGCGATGGAGTACTGTCCCAGGGTCCAAATAGCTTTCTTACATTTGCTATTCCTGGCTGTTTAACATGATTGGTTTTGCTCTTTGCTGGTTTGCTAGGGATCTGCTACCAGCACAGCAATGCTGACATTTCATTATTTTCTAGGCTTTACTGTTTCAACCCTTCACCTTTTCCCCTCTTTCTTACTGCTGGCAAGGTTTACTTGTGGTTGCAAAAATACCGAGGAACTGATTTTCTAGCTGTGACTGAACTTAAATAAACTGAAAGAAGCAGAACTATTGTAAGATTAAAGCAGTTCAACAGTTTACAATGTGAAATGATTTAAGTTTTGACACTTATTTCCTCAGTTATCTTTCCTTATCGAAATATACCACAAATAACAGCTCAGCGTGCTAGCGCTGACAGCAGTGCTACTGCCTGCCGAAGGTTATAGCACCCTTTGCAGGGATCCCATTAGCTGAGCAGCATCTGCCAAGCGCATCCCGACTGCCGTCGTATGTGGGCAGGAGATGGCTGGCGAACGGCAACGGGAGCTGCTGGGAAAGGCTGTGTGCGGCAATGCTGCTGAGCCCCGGCAGCTGCGGATAACCCCAGCACAGACACCAACGCCAGAATGGACTGCAGGTCACCCATTTCACATGACACAAAACACCTCCCAAAGACCATGAGCAAGCTTCGGGTCTTTGCTGCGAAAGGATGGAAAGCTCTCTGCCATTGAGTGGCAGCAGGAGGGAGCAGGACTGACTCCAGATCCCGTGAGCTGAGCATATGCAGCCAAATCCCCCCAGTCAACCCAGGCAATTAAGATGCACCATTACAAACAGGAAAACATCTTTAGATAGTAGAATTCTAGATACATCTAGTCTACTATATACCACATCTCATATCTAGCCAGTTTCTGTTTCTTTAGAGTAAAGTAGAAGCCCTAAAGCATGGAATTAGTTAAGTACCACTCAAATACAACACAACTCATGTTCACTGATCAAATCTCTTTTCACCACGCTTTTGTGGATAATAAATCAACAAATGAAATACCCCCAGCTTCATGATCAGAAACAGTGGTTTCAAGATTGCCATTATCCTGCTTTATGATCTCTTTCATTAATTCGTTAAGTTGTTCTTGAAACACAATCCTTTTGGTGAGGCCATTCCAGAACTTTTGGCAGCTACAAACTGTCTTCTAATTCCTAGTCTAAAAATATTGAAGACAATATATATTAATTTGATATTGTACCAGCTTCATGTTACCTCTCTTTAGGCGGCTAAACAAAATATTCTAATACTTCATCACAGTGTTAGGGAGTACTCATCTGATACAGCTGCTTCTCAGCAGCATTTATGATAATATAGCAGAATGGGACTCCATTGTGCTGGGTGCTGCTGAAATACATAGACAAATATAAGACAGAATAAAAATAAAAAAAAAAAAAAATTCAGAATAGAAATGGTATACCAAACTTGTTGGGGGTGGGGGGTGGGAATAATGTAACAGTGTGTGCATTTTTAATGTAGTTTTAAAATACGGATATTATTAATCTTTCCTGCCTCTCCAAGACTCTTCACTGACTGATTTTATTTTGTTTTTATTATGAAGGTGAAACTGGAGAACCAAGAGGAGACAGTGGCACACGGTGCATTATGCATGATGAGAAACAATATAAAAACTAGAGCTGTTTGAATGAGATACTGGTCCGTGAGCAACTTGTCCAAGTGTCATGGTGGAGCAGGGGTAGGTGGATACTGCAGCAAAAGACACGAGAACAAAGCAGAGACAAAGATAAGGAAGGATCCAAAAGATTAAGGAAAATAGTAGGGATTAAGTAAATGTTAGGGATGATGAGGTAAAATAGGATGAGTAATTAGAAGAATTTGCCAGAGGAATGGGCAAGGAAAATAATCTTTACTTGTGTGGTTCCTTTGGACAAAATGGATGAGAAGCCCATGAGATGGAAAGGGATTAATTCCTTGTTTTCTGGGACGAAGACTGGAATGAATCAATCCTGATCATCCCAGGCTGCAGACCTGAGCAGCAAGGGAAGAGTGGTGCAGCCAAGGATCATAAAGAACAAACAGGATGAGAGAAATACCAAGGATATATTAGAAGTTAACTTCTGTTTATAAAGCATTTCAGTTATAGCAAAACAGCCAGGAAAACACATCCATGGTCTGAGATGGACGATTTGAAACAGTTCAGAAGCAGAAGGTCAGAGAATAGTGGGTGTAAAGACAGCAGGTGAATATGCTGGATGGCTGGATTAAAAAATGGGCAAAGAGTATGAAGAGAAGAGAGGAGAACACAATTAAAAGAGCCCTGGGGCACCCTCACTTGGAGGGAGAAAGAAAGGACAGGGCACAACAAGGAGATTAAAAATAAACAAAAACAATATTTAAAGAATAAAAGAAAGAAATCCTGAATGTTTTCTGTTAGAAGAGAAATGCTAGCCCATATGTCCTGCCCAAATTTCCACCCCCCATTGTTCTAACTTAATTTTTCACATGGATAAGTGTTCCCCATATATTGTTTTTTCTACTTGGTTTTATAACATTACCTGCTGTACTCTACATAAGCGATGAATGTTTTTCAAAAATGCCTACTGTACTATATACATCAGTTGATTAAATGCATGAATGTTAGGGATGAGAGATACTACTCAACAAAGATCTATTATTAATGTTCTTGGATCACCAATGCAGAACACAACAGTCATTTTCATTGTAAGGTTTTATCTCTCCTCTCCTTCCGCAGAAATGGTAAGGTTTCTCACAGGCAAGAGCCACAAAGCAGGTTCAAGACGAAGCCTGGCTAGAAGTACATATGGATTTTGGATACAGTTTTGTTATGCCTTACTTCAGCAGAATGTCCAAGGCAACAAAGAGAAAGGAAATGTGAAACCGTCCAAAGCACTGGCTGAGCTGTAGCGCCAGGGGGGGAAGAAAGCACAGAGAGACAGAGAATGCCTGAAATGTCTGCAAAATGTAACTCAATTATCAGAGATCAGCCATAACAAGGAAAAAATCACATAAGGCTGTAAGAGCTATAAGTATCAAATAGTTACGTTTACTGCATTTATAAACAGATATCTTTTGGCAGGAGACTCAAAGAGGCCTCCACAAGGCACGAGAATCTGGGCTTGAATCCATTCACTCTGTGAATTAATTGACTTGGTTTGAACTCTACTGTTTTCAGTTGGAGAATTCACTGTGAACATGTTGTACATATCTCAGATATCAAATAGCAAATGTACTGAAGCCAGATACTGAACTGGAGCCAGAAATTTTTCATTAATCAGTATTGTATGCTTTCTGTGAATAGGAAATAGAACAACAACAAAAAGCAGACAAGAATGGGGAAAATATTTTTCTCTCTCTCCCTGTTTCTACACCCCCACATATGCTATTATTATTACTCAGTATTTACATTACAGTCACACCCAGTGGTTCCAACTGAGGCAGGAGCCCCGTGGTGCTAGGTACTGTACAAAATAAATACACTTTAGGAGAAAACGGCTGCTCTCAAGAGCTTAAAGTCCAAACAGATGGGACGGATGAGTCGCGCAGAAAGATGACCGAGTTGGCCAGAGGTCAGACAGTGGGTCTGTGGAAAAACTGAGAATCCATTTCTGGGGGGAAATCCTGAAATCATTGTCAAAACCCATACGTTTTAGGGGAGAAAACAGTTCAGTCCACAACACCAGCGACACATGCTTGCACCTTATCCGCGAGCCTCCAGTGGCTCCCCAGTGCTGCAGATCAAACTTCACTTCCAGGCAAAACGGGTAGCTGAAAATAACAATAACACATTATAATATCACACTCACATGCCTTTGTGAAAGGGCAGATTTAGCAGGGAGTACAGTAGCCCTCACCACCATCTGACAGAGAAGAGGCTGCCCCCTTCCCTGTACTCCTTTGTAATCCATTAATTTGCTTCTGATTTAAACCATCTAAGAGGTCACAATCTTCACAACCCAGGAAAGAATGGTAGGTAAGATTTCAGTTTGTTTGCAATTCTCCTTGGCAGATCACAAGTATAAACAGAAGAGAAGCATCCCACAGCTGGCATCAAGCACAAACAAATGCAACCACTCTTTTTTCAGCAGCGAGGCAGAAGCCATACATTTTGCAAAGCACTTTCTTTTGCTCAGCAAACCCAGTCGTTCCCTGTCCCTGCTGTGCACAAGTGAGCCTGTGCATTGCGTTCCCTGCTTCAGTCTCATCTCCCACCTAACCTGCCCTGAATAAAGCTTCAGTACTGTGTGTTTAGATTGTGATATGCCATGGCCAAAAACATTTCTCTGGAAAAGATGAGAAAATCTGCAGGAATATAGTCTAAATATGCGAAGAATCTGCTGGAATTTGATGATGGCTTCTATGTCTTGTCTCAGCTTTTTAAGCTACCTATTTGCAAGCCAAATATATACATAAAAGAGAAAGCATATTACACAGTTGCCGGAGGGAAGGATATTTCTACTTATACAAATGAGCAGGGGGAAATGGAGACAGAGAGAAGAAGACCATAACCAGGAAAATAAATGAGCAGATGGAGAAAACAACAAATGAGGAAATAACACCAGGCAAAGTCATGGCTGTGATTCCAGACGGCCCACCTGCAAATGTTTTATGGTGAGCATGCATAAGAAGAAGAATATTTCCATTGGCCATCTCAGTGTTTGCTTCCCATTACTGGCACATCCTACTTGCCCTGAATCCTGCTGAATGCTGGAAAGAACAGAGAAGCAAGCAAAAATAACAACACAAAGGATTTATTAATGTCTCTGTGACATACAAGGTTGTTCCCAGCAAACTGGGGAAGCCTCTCAGGGAACCCACTGGCCTGAAGCCCTCCCCACTTCATTCCCCGACATGCTGACCCCAAGCATCCTGTTATCTTCATCTCCAGCTCTTTTGGAAATCAGGGAAAACTCACAAAATAATTTGACTCCCTAAACCACCTAGCTTTGAAATTACATTCAAACTTTACAGGCCCAGTCCAGAATTGCCTGATCTGAACAGAAAGACACACATTTTATCTTTAACCCAAGAACCAGTACCATAATGCAGTACACGCAGATTCAATATCATGTTAGCTAAGGAACTCCTAGGAATAAGCTCATTATTAACCTCAACTAGATAATGCCAGTTAAAATACAATTTCTTTATCTTCAGTGGGATTTTAACATGGTTTAGCTCAGACTGGCTTAAAAATACAGATCTTTTTCCTCATGAAGATATATGCAGCATTTGAACAATTGTTTGGACAAATCTCTATTCTCTTCTGCGGAGCTCATTGCCTAAGGTGTGTTTAAGCCTGGTGATTCTACCTCATCTGGTCAGGAAACAAGGTTTGCTTTTGACTTCTGAATTCTTCTGGTTTATATAGAGTGCTCAGAACTGTTATAGCCATGTGCACTCCAATTTCCTGAGCAAGAAAGTGTACGACAGCTCTGAGCCCGCCTGCCCAGTAGCCTGTTTTACAGATTTAGGAAGGTAGATGAACACCAAGGAAGCACAGAAAGAAAACATGAGCACTTTTCCTCCCACTCTGGCCCCGTATTTGCACGATTGATTGGAATAGGTAAGAAAGAAACCACCATTTCTCCAAATGTTCAAAGCAAAATCCCTAAATCTCTCCCACAGTTAAAATTCACTCCTGCTCCATGCTTATGAAGCTCCTGTTTCTCATTAATGATGAAAATTTTGGACATATTAAAATGCAGCTTAAGAGTTTGATAATATAAGGAAAAGGTGTTGGTTACTCTGGGGAGGAGACTTCTATTTCATTCCTCTTGTTTTACTGGTTTGTTGTGGTTTTTTTCAAATGGCCCCCCAAATTACCAAGCTTCCTCAGGCAAGAGAAATACAACTCACTAAGAATTGAATTCCAAAAACAGTAAGAGACTCTGACATAGCTATCTATGCCCATAAAGTATGCAAAATGTATTCTTCCTTTCAGCATCCATTTAGTCTGTTCCAGAAACAAATACATTTGCTTGTAGCAAAGTCTGAAGAAAGTACAGTCAATAGACAGATGTGTTACATGTTTGAGTAAGAGAGTCCATTTCCTTTCTTCCTCACCTCCCACTTCTGGAAGTTATATACTTTAAATGAAGTATGACTAAAATCCTTTATTTGGCATGGGGAGATTGCCAGCTGTTGAATCCAAAGCAGTTTAATTTAATCTAGACGACCACTGTCTGGTTCAAATGAAATATGAATATTTATTGTTACTAAATACATGAATTATTTACATTATTTATATTAGCCAGAAAAAGAGTTGCAAGCATCTTTAAAAGAAGAGATGGTTATGGTGCTGAGTGTAAAGAGACAGAAATATAAATATATTCTCAAAATATTTTATTTATGGATTGAACATACACAGTTTGCATAAAAATCTAGTCTTGGGAATATATATATATATGTGTATACATATATAAATAGACCCAGAACTGAGAGAAGGACAATGTTCTTGATCCTGAGGGGATCAGAATGCTGTAGGTTGAAAGCCACGAAAAGTATGACACAGGCAGATGATAATAAGCAAAAAACTGGGACTGGGAAAGAGTCTATGGTGTAAGTGTCCATAAGACAGTGAAGGGAGCAGGAGAAAAGGAAGAATTTAATAGGATTTTAAGGGAGAAGTCATAGGCCCTGGAAAGGAGTGTAGGGTAATTCACTGAACTACAGTCAAGTAAGAAACAGGGAAGAAATCTGAAGCTGAGAAACTTGTTATGGGTGGTGATCCCGAGAAAGGGGAGCCTTTCCATTTGGTCTATATAGCAGTCAGACAACTGCTGATAACAGCCTGTCTAGAATTTGAAAGGAGGAGCAGGGGTTGCGCGAGTGAAGGCACCCAAGGATTCAGTCTGAATGAGAATGGCTGGAGCGCCGGCTGCAGTCACAGCTTAGCGCTAACCAGTGCTCCTAATAAAGAATACATTTAGTTTCGAAATGTGAAGCCTTCTTGTGTTATTATGCAGCATACTGTACGTACAGAAGTGTCTGGGGTCAGCCTTGTGGTACTCACAGCATGGAGGGGAGTGATGCCACGGGAAAACAAAGCAGAGTACAAAGACAGTGCTCAGTTGACTGGGAAAGCTGGACACACTTTGAACAAGCAGAGGATAAGGGTTTGTCTGCATCTTCACCCCTTTATTTTGGCATTTGAAGAGTATTTTGCTGTGGAGATATGCAGTAACAAAACCGCTTAAGCTAACAGCTAGAAGTGTCCAATGCGGATGAAACATTTTTCCACACATCTTTGTGAGCTTGCTCTCAAAGGGCACCTTCGACTGAAGGCAAGCAATACAAATGCCCACTAAGAGCTCATGAGCTTTAGGAGGTGTGAACACAGAGACAGCATTGGGCGCTCTGGCTCTGCTGTAAAGATCTGCACTTGGCCCAAACTGAAGAGAATGGGATTTTGCTTTGGATTCTGCTGGTTTTCCTGAAAAACAAAAGTTCTTATTTCTACTGGGGATCAAAATGCCAACGTTAAACAAATGACCAAGGAGAAACTGAGGCACAAGTTGTATTTTCATGCCAATAGGGAGGACAACTGCTGCTAAATAATGCAGCAAACATCCAGGTTTTTTTTTAAATCTTAGAAAAGGACAATCACTGACTCGATAGTTAGAAAAAATGCTTATGGATAGAACATTCCTTAAAGCCTGTTACAGACGTCCTTGCATTTTTTTAGGACTTGTCTGTGCTTAAAGTTAATTTGACCTAGGCTTGATCTGAATTTTAAAAGCAAAAGCCACTTTTGAGTAATTCCATGCTAGGCAAGGCATAATCACGTACTTACATAGCCCCCGCTATCTTATAATGTAAAATAGCATTGCTGTATCATCATGTTAGGTACTGGGCAAACCAAGTTTGTTAATGATCCCTGCTCAGGGGGAGTGACTAGCACAGGACTGGGGCTGTCTTGTTGAAACCATCCAATAACTTGTTTTAACTGTTTCTGCACTTTCTCCTGCTGGTCAGCAATCTAATGTTTCTCCTTTAAAACATTCCCCACAGAAGCACTATGCACATTCCTGACCTACCAAGGTGTGTGAGAGGGTTGCCAAGGAAGATGGGATTGCTCCTCCTCCCTGGCCTGAATCTAGGGGATGCTGAGAACAGCCCCAGCTAATCCACATTTTCCTCCTCTTAGCCAGTGTGTGACCAGTTCAGTGAAAACATACAACACATTATGTAGCTGCTATTAGTAACAGAACTCTAGCCCAGAAACTAAAAAGGTCAGATTAATATTAATTATCTTACAGGTATCAAGTTATATGCCATATATATTTCTCCTAAAGGTCAATGTGGCATTCCTTCATTTTATATCCATCTGCTTCATTAGGTAAAGAAAAGTAAGCTAAATATAATGGATTTTTGTAGCTTTAATCAACAATTTCATCAAAAGCACATTTTTCACCTGTGATAACAACATAATGGAAAACTAGATCAATACATTAATTATATCCACTGCTTTCTAAACTCTTTTTTGTTTTTATGAATTACGGTAAGTGTTGTTGTGGAAATTGGAAAGAAAA
This sequence comes from Dromas ardeola, assembly GCA_013398915.1. Lineage (NCBI taxonomy): Eukaryota > Metazoa > Chordata > Aves > Charadriiformes > Dromadidae > Dromas > Dromas ardeola. The sequence goes on from VYZM01010093.1 coordinate 1,795,776, forward strand.
AACCTATACAACGGAAAGATATTACCTTTCAGTGTCAGGCAAATGGTCTCAAAAATATGTCTGCCTATTTTTATTTTTCAAAGACTTTCATTATTATACCATGTAAAAGCTCAGAAATTAGGAAACCTCTAACCGTAATGTCCATGCAATAGCAAGTAAGCAGTGTAACTGATTTTACTAGCACATTACGCAGAACAGGACAAGGTAACAGCAGACTGCTACATGATAGAAATGGCAACTGTAATATTAACCTGGGGAAAATCCAAAATCTTTACCTCATAGGACCTCCTTCTCAGCACACTATGGTGAAGATAAATACCCTCATCATCTCCATCCATCCGAGGTTCTGTGACCACTACAAAGAGAGAGGCAAGGCAGCAGTCAGAGCTGTAGGGAAGTGTCTCTATGGTTGGGATATTTTGTTGTTAGGAAAACTGTTTCCATACTGAAAGGCTTATTTGTTTCCCAGGATGTTGAGTTCTTGTAAGCTTAGAAAGTGGAAAAGAGCTACAAATCAGATGAGACTTCTCTGCAGACCTTAGCGGGGTTTGAAAAACATTTGGTCTCCGGGGAAAGTGGAAGCTGCAGTTCTCCCCAGTTTGCTAGCCTTGCTAGCTCCCCTAGTAACACACCATCTACAGTCACAGCTCCTCACACGTCTTGTATGTGTTTCGTTGTACAACAGAGCCCAGTGCAAAGAGCCCCAAGCAAGCACCAGCTTGGGCCAGTAAGTCTCTACACAGATCCACACAAAAGAGATCCAGAAGCAGCTCTGCCTTGGCGATAGATCTTATTAATTTGGATGCAAAATTGCAGAAGTATAGCTGTACGGATTCAGATCCAGCTCAGAGAGAGAGAGATAGGAGTGTCTTTACTTTCTGCCTCAGTGATTCCAGTTATAGAGTTAGCCTGCACGAAGTGAACTGGAACATCTCTAACCTGCAATCTAGGTAAGCTTTACATATGAACTATTAAATGCTCTATGTTCTGTTCCAGTTTCCTTCCCCCAAAAGACTGCTCTTTTGGCTGCTTGTTTTCCAGCTCTGGATAATATTGAGAAGACTGAAGACATAGCAAGAGATGGATTCAGTTAAAAAGGAACAAGATAATCTAAGTTGGTAACCCTTCCATCCCAAGATCTATTCAGTATCATGCCTTGCTAATGTTTCCATTTCTCCTCTTCATTCTCCCAATAGCCAAAATCAACACATCTTTAACATTTATTTCTTAATATGTTCACATATTTTAAGTGCCAGCTTAAAAAGGAGAGCCGAGTCCTACATTATTACCTTCTCCTTGCAGGGCTCACTGGTTAATTCCCAAAGACATCTTGCTTCTAGCATTCCCTGAAGCTTTCTGATGCAGAAGTCTACGCCATTTGGGGAGCTTTAATTTCATAGACTAGTATCACATGATACTGATCGTCTGACCCAAATGACAGGTCAAATTTGAAAACATCTGGGACCAGATTCTTTGCTGGTTGCCTGGAAAGGGGAGAACTGGCTTATTTTTTTGACTGAGGAGTGAAGGAGGCCCCCTGCAAGTATTAAACAGTTGTGTGAGCAGTGGAATGAATTAAACCTGGTTTCTTATGAATCTGAGGTGCATAAAAATGTGACCTTGGACTGAAGCTATTCTGAATAGTGGTGTTATTTACTGCAGCTCTCACCTCCATGGATTCTCTGGAGCCTCATAAGAAATAAGTTCATGCTGCAGCCTTCCCTCAGCTGGGCAATATCAAATGTTTTTGTTCAACTATCTGGCCGCTTATTTTCATGAAATGTATTAGAATCCGGTTACTTTGAAACTTCTGTCATTTTGTCACACTTGGTTGGAAAAGGCCACTAGATTCAAAAATTATTAGGGGGTACACAAGGACAGATACATGCACAGAGACAGGCTGATCACAGATGCCTTGTTTCCATAGGAAACCAAACTAAAAATAGACAGTTTCCTAAGTGTTAAAGATGGAATTTTTATTTGTTTTTGCAGTTGGGAACCAAACAGACCTACTATTCACATGGCTTTAGCACACGAGAAATTGGAAGAAAAGTAATCTTCATTTTTGTGATAGATGCCTCAATATGTGTAATACAGTGACCAGTAACGCAGGTGTCCAAAGGCTGCAATCTGCTGGGCTGGATGACAGGTTGTCTATATGGCAGCATATATGAGAATTTTTTTTTTTTAAACAGTATCTCTAAAATCATTCAGTAAGCACAGACAGCTCTGTTTGCTAGAAATGCAACACATGATCAGTCTCTGTAAATTTCATTGTTTTGAGTGATCTAGGCACAAATAAGGTCTCTGTTTGGTTTTTCATTCATCAAAAAAATGATAAAACAGATGTTAGCAATTCATTTTCCCCCATCAATTTCTAAGTGTCAACCTCAACGTGGCATGCAGCAGCAAATGATATCTAGGCATACCATGACTGAGAAAGCACAGCTTTCTTTTTAATCAAAATAATATGGTCACTATAGCACGCATATGAGCTTTGCAGCGCAGCCATTGGCTGCATCCTCATGGAAGCTGACATTTTACATATGGATGTCTTTAATGTTCTTGAGGCATTTGATCTGAATCACTTGGGGATATTATATAAAGTATATAGAAGTGAGGTGAGCTTCTCTAGCTATGGATAGGAGAGATGGAGTGACTGACAACTCAGGCTATCTGTGTATCATCCAGCTAAACACATAGGGATCTTAGGACCACAAGTACTGTATAAATACAGATAATCTGAGAACACTGAAGGATCTCAAAACAGAAGACTATTTTTAAGGTGTAGTAACAATGAGGAAAGAATAACTTCTGTACCATCTTATATGGCAGTATGTGAGATCACTGCACAAAAACAACCTACTAAACCCACTTTTCTTGGGACTGAAGCTGCAGGTCTTAAAGGCTGGTTGTGCTTATTGCTACCATGACACCTCAGGTGAGATCTAATGGTTAATAATTTGCATACAGCTGTAGGGAAATAGGTATGCCTTGGCCCTTATCAGCAAACAGAGTATGCAGCCGGAAATTTCACAGAAAGCGGTAGCATGGCATTTGTTTATATACCTTGATGCTACAACATACAGCAATGGAACGTGGTGTGGAGGTATGTGCCTCAAACCACCATGCAACTAAGAAATGGCTGCCACTGTGCCTAAGCTTAAGCTTTACCGTGACCTCTTTCGACTTCCCGTGTCAGACCCACTCACGATCCTTTACATTGACAGAAAACTACAGGGGACCTCAGTCCTGAGAATCACATTTGTGGCTTGTACAGAGAGGACGGTCTTTTGGGCTTATGCAGTGTGACAACCCCATCCCTCCCCCAGCAGCCATAGCAACAGACCCCTGTGTCTGCTTCCTCCTCCTGCACAGGGCAGGCACTGCCAGCCACAGGTTTCAAGTGCTGGCCTTTGTGTGAACAACTAATGCAGCTGTATAATAACCCTACAGCAATAATTAATAACCTTGTGGGGAAAGGGTGCTCAAGGCCCCCTCAGGCAGCACACGGCCTGCAGTGGGTTGGGTTACAGTAAGGGACGCCATGTTGTCATGATGTTCCTCATCTTCCTGCCACGGCCTGGCTTGAGGGGACAGAAATATGTCCTGAAGAAAGAAAGGGAGAACATGGGGTAGGTGTGAGACCTCAGGTGAGGGGGTGAGTGGGGAGCTGGGGAGGGGAGACCTCCGCCGGCGGGTGAGGTGGGAGGGAGGGAGCTAGACCCCTGAGGGAGTGTGGCTGGAGCCTGCTGCCATGATGGCGGCTGGGGGGGATACTGGACCCTGCTCATAAAAGAGTTAAAAGTCGTGTCTGAAAACTTTTTATGTGCCACAGTTTGGAGGCTGTGTAGAGAAAAGGTTAGGAAGTGCTAGCTTAAATCCAGGATGGAGTTTTTCAAGGATAGGTTGTTACACACAGATTGATGCCACACTGTTGTCAGCATGCCAGGGGTAGTTTTAGCTGTCAGCTCTGTCAGAGTCTGCCAACCAACTTTAACTTGTTTTCTGACTTTTCCAAATGTTTTCCAAGTTTTTGCTTGCTGTGCTGAGGATAAATTGTCCCTCAGTTTCTGTAAAACCACATTTGTTTACTTGTTTCCTTTTCATTTCAATTTCTTTCTGTGGTTTTCCCTTTTCTTGGGGGGAAAAGAAAAGCATAAATTCTGCACCTTTCCCCAGCCATAATATAAACACAGTTCACCGAAGCTGCCTCACAAACCATAAGGTTTTCCTCATCCACCAGTGGTCACTCTTGTGCAATACACACTCACCTCCCTCTTGAGCTGGGCATGCCTCCGCCATGGCCCGGCCCAAGGTTATGGACATGCAGCTACTCAGGAATAAACTGCTACAGCAGCTCTTTTCTGCTGATTCCTCCAGGTGAAGACCTGTTGCTTCTGGAATGAACATTTCTGAGGAAAAATCTCTCAGTTTCGTCAGAATTATCTGCCATGTGTGCAAGAGATTTAAACAGGTGAGCTAAAATCCTGCAGCTTTTCTCTCCTTCACAGAGCCTCTCTCTGGTCTGATAGTGAATAACTCCACTTGGGAAAACAAGTCTCTCATTGCAAACACAGTAATTACAGTGAAATGACATTTAAGGAATGTTAAAAGGACTGGGGACTTCAAAGACTGAAACACTAGAAAGCTGAAATTAAGATTGTACAACTTTTGCGTATGCATTATGCTACATTTACTTGACTGAATGGGTTTTTATCCACATATAAGATAGATGGTACAGACATACTTCTGGTTTTCCCCAGAGTTCAATGTGTGGTCCCAGGCCTTGTTTACTGCCCAGAGTTGTTAATATCCTCTTCAGTTCTTTTACAGCACTTTTTACAGTAGCATTTATATATGAGACAAACCAGATTTAATTTATTTTCGTTATACCACCGGAATGTGAAGGGAAATGAGATACAGAAAGAAAAAAAGAGAAGCATCCTAATGTAAGATTATAATTATTTTATAATACTTATCATTACATCTTCACATTAATACACTAATTTGGAGTTAACTACAGAAAATGAGTTTTTATAATCACTGTTTTCTTAAAATGCAGCAAGGTAAAAATCTGGAGAAATTGGATCACCTGAGTGACATTAGTCGTTATTGAAGTCAGTCATTTTGCTCCTTAGAATCCACTGAATTCACGGTAATAATATGTACAAAAGAGAATTTTAGATTCTGTCTACTTTCTATTTTCAGTGTATCTAAAAAAAAAAAATATGCCTTTTCAACGTACTCATAGTTGATACTGCTTTTTTACTGATACTTGAGCTTATTATAAATTTTTTATGGAAATATCCAAGTTAAACTTTACATGTTCCTAACATGGCCCTCTTTTTTCCTCAGCTTCAGCTAGTTGAGCACTTCAATGTATCCAACCCTTGAGTAGCAATTTGGGCCCCCTGAAAATGAGGTACGTGTAAGGGACCATAAATCATTGAATATGTGATTTGCCTATCACCACCTTATGACTTTAGTAATGGCACTTAGAGAATCCTGGTCTCAATCTTAAGTGGATTTAACTTTCCTATCACTTCCAGGAATCTCTACCTCATTTATTACCTCAAATTTCTTAATATGTGGAGATCTAGAATAATCTATTTCGCTATACAACCCTGATTCATTCCAGAGTAGGTCAGAACTATTCAAAGAGTAAGGCAAGAGACATGTAGAAAAAACTAGCACATGATTATGTTATTAAAGATATAATGCATATGAACAGGGAGACTTCCAATTCAACTGAAGTAGTAACATTGATTCTGTAATCTCTTTTCCCATGAGTCCTTAGCATTGAAATATGCATGATTTTAGTATAGTTCATGCCTGTCAGCTTTCTAAAAGGCTCATAAATAAATTGGAAAACAGATCTTGCATCACGCTGATATCCCTGTGGGTCAGTCCTGAGTCTGGGAATTTTTGTACCATAGCATGGATCTCTCTGTCTGAGCTAATGGAGCAGTTAACAGCAGTGGCAGCATTTACACATGCTTTCCCCATTGGCTTCCAATTGCAGTTTGCTCCGCTTACATACTTTCTATAGCCAGCCCTTTCCTTCTTTCCTTCCACCTAGTGGTGCTCCCTCCTGTATTTGGTCCCAGATCCTCCTTCAGTCTGCCTCCTCTCTCTCCCAGAACTCAGTCTTTTTCAGTCCTTGGCTCCACTTCTCATCTCTTTATTCAGCCTTCCCACACCTCAGGTCTCAGTTTCATTCTTTCACCCACCAGTCTGCAGCTCTAGGCGCGGACTTTACATGAGACAGGCTCTTCTACATTTGCATAAGGCAGGTTTGCCTTTCACACTGCCAATGGAGCAATGAGATAAACATGATGCTGACCCAAAATGGCTTGCAACAGACCAGAGCGCCAGTTCCCAAGATCACGCTGTTGGATACAGTCCGTTTCAAAGGCTAATGACTTGCCCAACTCAGCCTGAGACAGCTTTCTGCAACATGGAGAACTTCAGCCCAAAGGATCGAGTTGGCAAGCTTATAAGCAATCAGAATTAGCAGTTTTGGAGCCATCTCAATAATAAGCTATTTTACCTGCTCCGCCTTTACTTAGATCATAAATATTTTCTTGTACGTTGAGCTCAAGCAGCACATGAGGCCTTTCTCAAAAGGGAAAGTTGTTAGGCAATAGGGATGAATGAATGAGCATTCCTAACTTTCTATTTCACTTTCATTTAATCCTTTTTATTAAAAGGCACAGAAAGATTTACCCTTGAAATACCTTCTTCTGATTGTCTGCATCACCCTCAGTACAAACAGCTACAGTCCTTTTTTGCCTTGCTAACTTGTCAGACCTGTTTTTTTCTAAGATGTGAGTGTCTCTGAGTTAGGGTTTGTTCAGTGAAAGATTAGAAACAAGATCTATAAGAGGCTGCTGAACCCTTCTCTCTACCACAGCATGGAAAGTTAGGCTTGTCCTCTCAGGTATGTCTTGGAAAATTAATCAGGATGAATTTTAAAAATGAATTAGTGTAAACGTAGCGATGGAGGATAGAGGCATATAAACAAAACATTCCAGCATATATTTGAGTGAAGTTGGTGGACATAAGCTGCTCTGCAGTAATTGCCTTGTGCACTCATTGTTACTCCATTGCAAATGAAATATAACATAGCCTTGTGTGAAATAAACTATTTCACATTTACCTCTACAGACTCACTTGCATACTAGCGGTAATTATGGTTGATATGCTGACATTCAAGCTTAGGTCACTGTCTTTTATTTCTGTATGAGAATGAAATGGCCCTACTTTGTATGTGTTGCGCTTTGCAAGCAAGGTCATTGTCATTCTGCGTCCACCAAGTGTTTTATGAAGGGTAACAGATCCACTATAAATTCACATTTCTAGTTAACTCAGATTTCTTTTCATAAACACTGCCAAGTAAACAAACACTTTTCCACCTCTTTTAGAGTCATCATCCTTGGAGGAAGTTGTCATGTTGTGATCCAGATCTACGAGTGGACCTGTCTTTGATGGCAGTGGTAAGTCTAAGATAGAACTATCAGGGTTTTCTCACTCCAAGTCATATAAAGCATAACAGTAAAACATGCAAGAGGAGGCTGTACATGATATATCACAAAATGTGGTTTGGCACCAAGCACAGTAACAGTTTAGGGAACAGGCTGTTCTTTAAATAATATGCTTTTGTTTTCATGTTTTAATTCTTCATGCTTATGATTTACAGCAAAGGCTTTTTTCTTCAAAAAAAGCTGACCCACATCTAATACATCAAAACGATGCAGTATGTGGTTTCTTTGTCAAACATTTCAATAAATCTTTCAAATTTCTCAAGGGTATGTGTAGAATTCACATTGAAATTGGATTGTGGGGTTTTCTTCATTTGAACCATGGGCTGGATTTTCAAATGTGGGTATGTGCAGATGTGCATGCACCAATTCACATGCCTGGCTTCGAAAATCTGATCTTAAACACACAGCAGGTGAGTGAACGTTGTGGGAGACTGAAGGAAAACTTTAGTGTTCAGCTAAAAACATCAAAAGAACTGGGACCTCAGAGGTGCCTGTCACCAAGCTTTAGCAGAGGTCAAGGGGGTGACTGGTAATTGGCACCCTTTGGATTTGATGTCGTTATGTAGCTAAACACATGCCCAGCAGCTAATCCTAAAAAAACATTAGAGGTTCAAAGCCGCACTTAATATTTTTACCTGTTTTTCTGTCTCTCTTCCCTTTCATATGGAAGTTCCTTTTCTGACTGTCTTAGTACGTGTTTATGCTGGAGACACTCTAATAACTATCGAGCAGTGTCGACATGTCTGACTTGTATTTATAGGTATATAAATACATTGCATTATAGGTAACCGATTAGCTTAGTGTATGGTGAGAATACCTTGGGTGCAGGGTGTTGTTTGATCTTGCCACTATAGTCAGATCTCCAGTTTTCTGTCTGCCATACTTTGCAAAAAATAGCTGAGTGATCAATGGATTTTTCAATTCCATAACAAAATAAAAATTCAAAACATTTGCTCTGAGTGATCCCTGAATTTATCATTCAAATTTAAGTGAATTCTTTTGTTTCCTTTTTATATCATTTAAAATTTCTAGACGCTCCTGTCTTCTTGCAGGTTTAGGTCAAATTTTAAATGAAAAATACTTCTTTCTGAGGGAAAATTCTAAAGTATTCTTAACCAAAAAGTATCAATATTCCTGAAATCAGACATTTTTATTCTGAAAAGGACCAGAAAAAATGTTTAGCCATTTACAATATTTTCTGCATTATTTTACCAAATTATTGACTGAATCTGTTCTACTAACAAATAATTTTGGTTTCTTCAAAACTGTCAGAAAAACCCACCCTGGTTCTATTTTGCACATTTCATATGTGAGGAAAAAAAAATAGAACAGATTTTTAAAAACAGGGAAGTAAAAGAGAGAGAAGGCAAAAAGTAAAATGTATTTCCAGAAGATGGACCATTGGAAACCAACTTCTCATCTGTCTTTGAAGAATTAACTTCTTTTTCACTAAAATATGGTGAAATATGGCAGGGCTGAGCTGGTGTTCAGGAGTGCATGGGGTATTACTAGGCAAACCTGAAAAAATGGGGCTTGTGAAGGGAAGCGGGTGAGCAAATGACTTATTTGGTAGACTAAAAGCCTGGATTGTTCAGCAAAGTGGAGACTGAGCATGAATGGAAGGGAAACACTAAAGACGATCAAAGCTACTTGGGATAAACTGTGTTGGATTTAATGAGACTTGAGACATCGACCCTCGTATGAGTTCTCTCTTTCTGAAGCCCCTCGTGTTGATAAGCACTGCTTATAAAACTCCATCATGATAATGCTAACCATTGTAAGTGTTGAGGGCAAGGGTGAAATCCTGACTCTGTTGACATCATTAACAGTTCTGCCATTGATCTGAACCGGGTCAGGATCAGCCCAAATCAAAGCAGTAGCCTTGCTGACAAAAGACCACTCGTCAAAAGGAGGCCCAGTCACTGAGTTCGTCAATCCCATGTGTTAGATTCAACAAAGGTCAATAAGATGGAAGGTCTCGGCTTTAGATCACTAGAAAGATAGGCATGCCAGGCTGAAATAAGACTCCAGAGAAATCAAGGGACAGCATTATTTGGATATTTGCTGTATGGCTTGTTTGGGAATTTTTAAAATGTGCTTTATCCATATTCAAACCCAGTATAAACTGAAGTAGAAGAATATGATCTCCGTGGGAAGAGGTCATGGAAATAATATCTGTGCACCTGCCTACAGATCTATGCAAGCATTTTTAAAACAGACATTTTGGAAACAGCCAGCTACTGCTAATCTATTATTGTTTCCATGCAGATTTTTATATAAATCCTCTTGTAAAATTCCACATACTCTGCTTAGCTTTGAATATAGGCAGAAGAAGCACAACTTCAGTCTATGTAAACAAAATTTACAACCTATATGGTTTAGGGATCTGGACTTAATAGGGGCAACTGTGTTAGAATTGTCTATTAATTATAAAATTATTAATTCAAAAGTATATATGTTCCTAATAGTGTTTGTAACTTTTTTAGTGACTCCTAACCATTTTCTGCTTGGTTGTATTTCCTTTAAGGAAATCTAAAAATGCAGTCTTAATAGTAGCCAGAAACCTATCCTATCAGTCAACTATACCTGTTAATTTAAGATACAATCACTTGAACACGGTTCAGTAAAACATGCTGTAAAGCTCTGTGTGTGAGAGTGCACATGCATGTGTTTATCCGTACGTGCATTCTTTAATTTTCTTCCTGAAACCAGCACACTTTGGAATGATATTTTAATTTATTATTATGAAAGGAATGGCAACTGGTTTTTAATGGTTACAGAATGGTGACTCACAGCACTGTCCCAGATGCTGTCACCGTCGCTATGAGAGCAGATTTGCAACATCTTGTCATAGGCACACATCAGTGCTCATGCCTGCTGCCTTCATCCCAGAGGACAGCCTAACACCTGCTGCTGGCAGCGTGCCGGCCCTTCGGGGAACAAATGTTCCATTGCTGCTGGGTGATAGGACAGGACAGGCTCGAGATTTCAAGTGAACTGGCTAAAGGCACCCTAGGGCTCGGTGCACCCACCCCAGCACCCAGATGGTTGCCATTTCTGTAGGAATATTAGAGAGGGAGCGGTATGCCTATAGCTGTCTCCTATAAATAAAGAACAAGAGAAAAATCAACAGCACCCTGGATGGTAAGATTCTAGCATTAGCTGTAGTTCCTTAGGAAAAAAAACCAAAACCCTCACATTTTTCCTGTCAGTATTATACTGCTGGAGTAATATGTGTCTACTTTGAACTTATTTACGTTAGGAGCTTAGAAGAGTGTGTTAAAGATTTTTTTTTACATCAGAATATAAGTGCAAATACACTTCTGGAAGGATAATATGCTTCTCTCCTGCAGAATATCTTTAAGCTTATACAATTTACAAATCCTAGACAAAATAGACATAACTTTTCTTTTTCACGTAGTGTTCAGCTGCCATATTTTTGTGTTGCCAGATATACTGTTAAGGTGAGATGTAAAGAAAAAAAAAGCGGGTAAATATATTTTGCAAGTGTTTCTTTTAAAAGTATTTTCCAATACACCTATCCCAGAGTTTTAAAATAAAGAGTACCGTGCAGTAGCACTGGAGAGCCCAAGATTCTCACTGAGGTCAAGGAGAGCTAAAAGGACCCCCGGCTTGGAATAAGCAGCTCAGTGCATTTTGGGATCAGGTCTCTCAGTACGTAACGCATTTCTTTCCATTTATTACCATTCCACGTCCAGTGGGGTGATAATAGCAGTGTTATGATGTCTTCACTTCATGTGGATTGAATAGCAGGCTAATAAGGATAAGGGTCGTGCTTTTTTCAGCTATTATACTCAAATTTCAAATAAGACCATTTTTATTCTCTGCTTTTGAAAAGGCTTTTTGTCCACATTATTCCCCATAGCTTAGATCAAAAACATGTCATGTTTCTGAGAGAGGTGCAATCCAGGATGCAGTGCATTCGTATTTCAGCTACTGCAATACAGTTTTGATGCTCTTCTGCATTTCAGACTTTGCACAGGAATTTGCTCCTGTGAAAATGGCATCCCTTAAAAATAAAAAGATTGATCATATATTTATAGGAGGGTGGCTTGATCCGAAGCCTCTAGATCGTTGCAGTTTAGTTCAGTGTGGTTTAAATCAATGTGCAGTGAGCAAAACCCAGGTGATATTTCACTTTCACTGCAGTATGCTGCACTTTTCTGCAACAAATCGATCTAATCTACGTCACGATACACTGAGTGACACCCTGAACTACCAACAGGAGAATTCCGGATGACTTTCACTAGTTAAAAATTCACTCTTTTTCTCTTGTTAGAGAGGTTTATGGTTGGGATATATCCCTGTAAATTCTTAGGAAAGAACAGCATCACACAAACAGCATCAGCTCTCTTTGTGGTTCTTTGAACACATGATTGTCTGTTATTCTTTCTGATGGTCTTTAAACGAAGTTTCAGTTTCCGGGTAATGCCAATTCATAATAATCTCTCTGCTAGCGATCCCACGATTGGCCCTGGGCAAATCGCATCGTTTTCCTTTATCCCCTAACTGTTTCTATAAAATGATGCTAATAATATCCACAACAGAGAGATGTTGGGTGAATCCGTGTGCCTGCAGAGGACTTTGAAGATGAAAAGGCTTATTTAAATGTTACACATTGACACTATTATTATTAAAGATTAAGAGTGCATTCTGCCCTCAGATGGACATGCGCAGCTGCTGTTATTCCCATTGTCCGTGTTTACACAAATACCCATGCGATGGTGCAGAGATGTACAAATCTAGAGACTGTAAGTTCAGCAAGTCAGCTTCACTGGAGCAAAGACAACGTTTTTATGTGCAGATGGCAGGCATGCAAATTTGGTATGATCGCAATTGAGAGGTGCTTGTAAAGCATTTGCGTCGAATGAACTCTTTTCAGCTTCTATTTCTACAGTGGTATTAACTACAATGAGAAAAATTAGAATGAAAGAGCAGGAAAAATATTTATCATAAACCTTAGGATAATTCTTCTACTCAAAAGCGGCCAGAGCTAGGGCAGTGCTGGTGATAGAGATCTGGATACGATTCAGAGGTCAGGCTGAGCTCTCATGTCACATTTGGGTCATGCTGCATGAATCTTCTCTTTTGCAAGTCTCCCTTGGAAACTGTGGAGTATCCTGGGTCCTGATGTAGGAAAAGAGCCCTAAAGGTTTGATGAATTTTAAAGGGCACTTCTAATCCGGAATTTCTGTTCAAACTGAAAAAATTATGGGGGCCCTGTTATCACTCAAACATTGCGCACCATTTTGACATTGTTAAGAGTATTTTTTCACTGTCCTGCATATGGTCTTCACAGAGGATTTACATGCTAATCTTTTTGACTGTGCCATGTCACTCTTGTGAAATTTAATTGCAGTTCTATAGTCACACTGCCTTTGGTTAGCTCGCTGGGTGTAACAATAGTAAAATTTGATCTAATGAGTGGAAACTTAGCCTTATACTCAAATAAAAATCAAAATGAGTCTTCCTAAATAGATTTTCATCTTCCACTTTTCAGTCTAGGCTGCTTTGTATTAATTCCCTTTTTATGGTTGATTCAGTACAGTTGCAAAATAGGGATCACCAGAAGTCAGGAACAGAATAAAGAAAACTGCCACTTGGCTGTTGTTTTAAAGACAGTGCATTTATTGCTTTATATTCAGATCATTCTGAAGTCAGCAGAAATGACGCTGTTCCGTGCAAGAAACAGGGTTTCAGAATTCAAAGAAATAAACAAGTTCCTGAAGTTTGTGATACTTTTCAATGCATTTATTAAGGCCAAGAATAAGTAAAACAGTAACAGGAGATATATGCATCTTCAAAATCCAACCACCCAGACTATTCTTTTTTTAAATAAAAAGATTAAAAGTTGCTCATGGTTTGAGAACTCAATGTTACTACGGAAGAGCTCAGCATTAAGGCAAGGGAAGCCAGAGAATGTGGGCCAAGCTGACTGACAGAGCAAGCTAGTGTCTGAGCAGCTGCGGAAGTGCTTAAAGGGCTCGCCTTGCCTTTTAAAGTTTAAGACAAAAACAAGGAAAAAAGAAAATCTTTCATTAAGTCTCTGTTGCCCTGGATAACCAAGGACAGATTCTGGGTGGTCCACATAAAGTTTCTTTTTAACTTGATAGCCAGACTGCTGGGTACTTTTCCAACAGTTGTAGGAGATGAAATGACACTGAATTAATTTCCTTTTTCTTAAATAACAGGAATGAAAGGAACAGTTAGATCTCTATACAACCGCCTTTGAAATCATCACTATTGGGCTTGTCTGCATGTTCTATGCAATATTAAGCATTTGCGTGGCCTGGCCCTCCTTCAGGCTAAACAGCTGATCTTGGTAACCTGGGATGCCTCGCTTGAGCACAGCAGATCATTTGGGCTGGCCAGTGTTCATGAAGTTCACTGCTAAATGCAAAGATATTTAACAGTGCTAAAATATGTGACCCGTTCACCTGGCTTCTTAGAAAGAGGAGTCATCTGCCATCTGCAAGTCAGGTTCTCCTGCACTGTAGAAACCATGTGCACATGATGCAAAGCTACTAGGTGACAATTGCTAAAACAATTGCTTGAACTGGCTATCTTATATACAAGGTCCCCAAACAAGCTAAAGGTTTGACAATGTGGTAAACAAGAAATTGTCAGAATCAAGAGGCGATTTTTCCTACTATTCCTTCAAAATACTAATGATGTATTTTTACAGCCATTCCTTTCCTGGAAAAGCTATTCCTAACCTAGGAAATATTGGTTTCATGACTCCTCACGTTCTGAGCTTGTTCTTTTCTCCTCTTCATGATAGAGCTGTATTGCCTAATAAAGGCTGACACCCAGTGCTGCCCCCCATTACTCGTTATCACTCCTTCACTAGATCTTCCCTTTCCAAAGATCAGTTCTGGAATTCCTTTATGGAGTGACCTTCCTTATCTACTGGAGACAAAATGAGCTGGATGGTTGGCCGCCTTCAGATGAATCCACGACTTTTGGACTGATGTGGGTAAGGGAGGTCTCCCAGGAGCAGCCACATCACCAGACAGTAGCAGTAGCAAGAACAGCAGGGATGGGCTGAAGGAGTCAGGCTGTGACTTCCTTTCACCCAGCTTCTGCTGAAAGAGGTTGTGTGACAAGGGACCACTGTGGCAGTGTATTCATACCCTCAGTCTGTACTCGTGACGCAAAGCAGGCAACATAACAGCAGGGAAATAAAATTAACATCCTACTGCAGAGATTATATGAAAATAAATAAGTAGAAAATACATTTATTATCTCCTTATTTTTTTTTGGTGGACAACTAAACACCAAAATCATTCACTTCACAGCCTGAAATTACTTTAATAGCTTTCATCCATGCATCACTGTGATTAGGTCTAGAAAAGAACTGTCCTCTAGCACTGCTGAGCACATCTGCATTGTGCACAGCCTGCATGGTATATATTCCTTAACTGCTTGAAAAATTATGCCAGTTCTATGAGTTTCTTCATCAGTATTGAAAGAAAACAGGTTTAGTAACAGTCAGGGTCGAGATAATCCCCTGCCTCTTCAAAACATCTTACTGCACAATTGGCTTAATTATCTATTACTTCGCAGCATCCTTTCCATTGTGCAAAACAAGACACACAAAAAACCCTCCATGAGGCCCGGGAGCAAATGGCTACAAAGACAACAGTAAGTGCTCAACTGCTGAAAGACAATTGAAGATATGTATGTTCTAGTCACCCTTACATAATTACAGTCAACACACTTGTAAGAGAGAGAGAGAGCGCCGAATTCTGACATCAGCATCTTGATTTTACTATTATACAGATACATATAAAACCATGGTCTTATCAGGAAACTCGGTCTCAGATAAGTGGAAAGGTGACAACTCTGTTACTGACAGGGCAAATGAACATAGGCAAGAAAAAATGTAAATGTGTTTGCTGGAATGTGTTCATCTGAAATTTGAGTTAAGAAATGGTTGCATTTTTAAGTATTAGAAAGAAAGTACCTTTAATAAGGGGCATTCTCAGGAAATATGATTAATTTGGAAACTCTATTTAAGGAAATGATTTATATTCTCTTGCAATCAAATTCCCAGCTGCCCAGATTCTGGGTTACCTGTCCCTTCTTTAGTTGTCCAAGAAGTGAAGTAAATTTCCGTAGTTTAAAGGTGTTTATTTTGAAATAAGATAGGTGGCAGGTAGTGAACTTTCATTCTCAAAGGGAAAAATTCAATAAGGAGAAATAAGATTCTTGGAAGCTAAATGTAGTCTTGTGTCTATTTTTTGCATTCCTAGCACTGTTTTGTTATTTATATTAATAGTATTAATAATCAAGGAACAGCTGTGGGGTATCTTTGAGATTAAAACACTTTCAGTTCTCAGTTACTGGTTGAAACCCTGCAAGTTGTAACTATCTCAAAGCTCTTAAGAGATCTCCATGGTATACACACATTGCCTTGATATAGTTCCTTAGAGACAGGTGTTTCACCACTGCTCTATGTGGCTGGGACGGTATCCTATATGAAGTTAAAAGTGAAAATTTCATAGATTTCTATGACTATTCAGATATTTAGCTGATTTCTGTTTTCCTCGAACTTGCATCCATTCTCTGGACTGCAATAACCTGGCAGTGGAGTTTCCTTAGATTGATGATTTCCCAAAATACAATTTCTAACAAAAACTGTAGATGTATCCAAGAAAAACAATGCTACTTGGACAGACACTTGATTCTGCATTCACCTGCACAGACATTAAAAACCTACATGTGGCCAATAACAACTGTTCGTGGCTTGCAATAATTCAAGGACACTTTCCAGACCAGTTACTATTCAACCATGAGACAAAGTCTGAGAGAAATCACGATCTCATCATGGAAAAATTAAAATCAGTAAAGTAAAATAAAACCAAGCAAGTTATCATTAAATATTTGGTTAGTTCTAGGTGACAGTCAAAGCAAGAAAGACCAAATATTTGTATGGGCATGAAGTCTGCTCATCAGTGTGTGTCCTATAAGAAGTGCTGGAGGCACACTGGTGGTTTGCTGGCTGTCCTAATGTGCCTGTTGTTGCAGGAATAGTTAAAGGACTTCAGCTTTTGAGTCAGCGCCATTTCACTCACTATGTGATTCAATTTTTATTTTTTTTTAAATTTACAAGAACAATGATATTATTAAAAAAAAAAAACCAAACAAAACAACATTTAGAGCAAGGAGAAATTAGAAGAAAAATCACCACAGAAGTGCTTTTCCTTAGGAGACCATTGCCTACTCTAAGATGTAATTCAGATCTCCAGCTTTTCCCTTGCCTTGATTGTCACGTGTTTATGGCTCCTGCCTTCAGTTTTGTACCATGCTCATCATTCCAGACCCTGGGCATCTTCCAACAGTGACTATTCCAGATGCAAGGACCGGTTTATTCCCTTGTTCCCAGGAGAGGCAGTCTGTATGATGAGTAAATTATTTTGGTACGGCAAGCATTTTGAGGGGATTGGGTAGGGCTTGCGTGTCCTGAGTAAACACCTAGAAAAAGTATTGCCCTTGCAAAGGCTTATGGAATATTTCTTAGAATTACTTTGTCTTTTCTAGCAGAAAACAATCCTTGGGAAATTCTGGTTATCAATGTCATAAGAACATAAGCCTTTCTGCATGTTTGATCCATTTAACCTAGCATCTTCCCTACTAAAGGAGTCAGAAGTGAATTCTAAAAGTAGACTGTAAAAGTAGTACCAGAGTGACCTTCCCATTGTGTAATCATTCTGGTTTTCAGCAGTAAGTAGTTTAAGGACTCGAGGCTGCATCTGGGTCATCCTGCCTAATGGCTATCAGTAGTTATATTCTCCATCAATTTGTTTAACTCCTTTTTTGTACCATCAGATTTATTATGCTTCAGAACACTGACGGGGCTTAGGATTGGATCATTGCAAGAGTACACCATACATTATTTATATTCAAAATATTTAATGTCTACCTCAACAATACAGATTTACTTGTTCTATGATTATATATGAGGTTGATATTCCTGCTTGAGTAAACATACAGTTACTAGTTAACAAAAATAACATCTTAACTGCTTGAGTGCAATTTTCCAGTGACCCATAAGATCAATAGTTCTAGGCTCTCTGCAGTCTTAAGCTCAGCGGGAATTTAACCTCCATCCATGGGTCCACAGACACAGCAGCCATAGAACATCAGATGAATTTACCTAAAAGAAGAAAGCGTAAAATGCAAGCATAAATCTAAATTACTGCATAGTAAAACCGAAATTTGCTGGACACTTTTAAAACACAGGAGGCTGAAATGAGAGCTGAGAATGACAGAGAGGGCAGGTACTGACCCCCATACTAAAAGAAGTACAACAAAGGCATTTGCTATAAGTTCTCACGGAAAGCCTTTTAGACAAATTAATTAAGCAATAAGACATGACAGGGTGTGAATCACTTGGTAATGATTTACGCCTATTGTGTTGTTAGGCAGAAGGCCAAAGGCCGAGTGCTGTCAAATCACCTAGGTGTAAATTATCATTTGATAATTTGAGCCCTGGAGTGCGTTATTGTAATTAGAAAGTGTTCTATCATAAAACTTTGCCACTTCATTCAGTTTTTTTTCCATTATCTGTTACATTTTGATACTTCGAATTTGATCATTAAAAATTGAACTGGTTTTTGCAAGATTATTTCAGACAACTAACATCCTGAGAGGCTTTAGATAACAAACCCTGTCATATAGCACAATGCATAGCAAAGAAGTCAACGCAGGCATGTCATCACTGTAATTTAATCACTGCGCCTTCATTCATAAAGCCTGTTATAGACAAAGCGAGGTATTAGGGTTATAGGGGAATGTGCAATTTAAAGTTCGAAGTTAGATGCATAGTTGATGAAGAGGGATGAGGCAGCTGCAGATGACTTCCATTTTTCACATTAAATAGTGAAAAAAAGGTGGGTAGAAAATAAGATGAATTCTTCCAAGTTGCAGCATCCAGACTGGTGTGGAGACCACAAGGAAAAGGCAGCTCAAAAACTGATCATTCAAATTGAGTGAAGCAAAGCCCAGCGAGGGCTGCTCACCACAAAGATGTGAACACCATGTCTGACTTTGGAAATTCATACAATGCAGGTTGTCAGAACCTGGGAGAAGGTATCACTGTCTACCTGTCTACTTGTTCTGTTCTTATAGGCTTCTTTCAGCTGCTCACTACTATTGGAGACAGGATATTGAAGTAGCAGGGTCTCCAGTTTGATTCCGTTTGCCATTCCCAGGTACTTAGAGTTGTTAGTCACATTACATGTACCAGAAGAAAGATCTTTTTCAAGTCTGGCATAGAAATGGATGTCATTACAGCCTCTTTTTCCCTATTGTTTCATCTATGGCTCCAGCATATTTGGGGAAAATTATTTTATCGAATCCCATTATTGCTTCCTAAACATTAACCAAGGTCACAGTTATATGCAATAGAACATTCTTAATGTTCTTGCATGACTAGATGACAACAGCCTTCACTGCAGACTTCCTAACACTAAAATGCTTGCCCACTGATAAAAGGCAGTCCCAGGATGCAAGTATCCAGGATGAAATGTCAAGGTCAATCAAGAGAACATCAGACACACTCAGAAAAAGAAAATTACACCAAGTCGTTACCTCATTGGTCAGCCGTGATTTCAAAACTATCTTGTAAGTGATGTAACTGTAAAAACAGAATGTCTTAAATCTGTTCTGATAAACTACTGGTCTCAAAATTATTTTTCTGGAGTTTACTTTTAATGTTTGCTTATTGATGGCATATGCTCTTTTTTTGTTGTGATTCTTCTTGCATCTATTTTTTTACCCTCATTTCGTGTTGTCACAAAAGCTGCCACACATCCTATTGCATTTATTTAATCAGAAGGATCCAGATAGCGTGATAGTTGGTTTTAGCATCCGTCTAGCATATTATTAGTAGGTTAGGGTTTGGAAAATTGACAGAGAAACAGATGTTGGGATTATTTTATGTAGCTTGAATACCATAATGACATACAGTTGTCAGAAGCTTCTATTTTCTTATTTTAGGAAGATGATTATTTTATGGAGGAAATGGCTCAATTTTTTGCAAGCCAGAGGGGAGAGAAAAATAAAATGAAAGACCTGAGGAAAAAAATCTAAGGAAGGAGTGACGAATGTCTAGTCTGTGCCTAAAAGTCTGCGCAGACCATGTGCAATTTATGAAATTGTTCTATGGGAATAATCCTGGCTGTGTCTGTTTCCCTCACAGATACATATTTAATGAAATAAGGGAAAATAAATCCATAGTCTCATGATTTGCATATCCTCAGTCTGCTGTAAAGTGTGACAGGAGGAGGCACCACTTTTGTTAGTTGCAGCTTAGTAATGTAATATGCAGAAGTTTCTCCCTTTCTAGGAAGGAAACGGTGAGCTTGAAAATAAAGAACCTGAGCATGCTTGGCGTGTCTTCATTCTGTTTTAGCTATGCTTATCAGTCACAGTGGAGAAAAAAGATCTAGCTGATGTCCAAAGGACAAAGGTCAAAAAAACTTTATTTCCATTTTTTTTCCACGCTTAGTGTCTTACTATTGGACTTTAAGTTATGAAATAACAAGACCAAAGGTTTTTTTAATTGCTTGTGAGTTTGGTGGCTTTGTTTTCTGGACATCTGCTTACATTAGATTTTAGGAAGAAACTGAGGGACAGTGGAAAATACTGTGAAAAGGACATAGTACTCAGTGCTTTGATGTATACCTCTAAGAATGAATATCCATTCCTACATTTCTTTACATCTAATTCCTCTTTTTCCTGCCTATTTCATCATTGCATGTTAGTGCCAGATGTGGATAGGAATTCAGTATCTGGTAAAACAATTACATTTGGTCCACATCACTATAATTTAAGTCTAAATAGTTCAGGCACTCTGCTCCTTCTGGAGGTAAAATAAGTCTCAAAAATTATTTCCTTGAGCAGCGGGGAAGCCAATATCTCTATCTCTTTCCATCCAACATTCATGAGCAGGGCTTGATACTTCCACTGACATACATGGGAACGCTCTCTGACTGGAGAAAACAGAGTTGCATGCAGATTGGTGTGGGACTTCACTGAGTGGGAAGTACAGGGAAACTTTCCTACACGTACATGCGCGTTCACATGCAAGCACACATCCACAGGGAGATATGTTATATGACTTCCAAAATCTCTCTTATTTAACAAAATAGAAAAGATGAATGTTCAGTCTTTTAAAAGCACATGAAAATGGTTATGAATGGAGTAACTTGCACAAGATGATATAGTCATGTAAATCCCTAGGAAATTTGCAAAGATCTTTATTATTAATATCAAATTTTCTCTTTTTTTGTTAAAGGCATAAATCTCCATAATGAAATAGAGTCCATCACCTCCAGATTTATACTCTTAGCAGGGGTTTAGATCTTTATGGATGCCTCCCCAAAATCTAATAGGTAATAAAGAAGTACTGATCTAATAAAGTCAACAGGTAGTTGATGCAGCATTTGAATTTAGACTACACTTTTTAATTATAGGGTTACAACATGTAATATATAGAACTGCCTCTGGGCATTCATCAGAAGTATCTCCTTTCGATTTACTTACCTGGCCATTGGTTTCTAGCTAGTATAACTTAATTCAAAGGCAACTGGGAAAGGATGTATCTGATAGTAAAGCTATTTTCATTAAGATATTTAAGAACCAGAGTGTGTGCATTTTTTCCATGCAGCTTTAATCAAAACAGCACTATTCATCATGCTCTAAAACAACAATGGTTATTGCCAGTATTACCATATGATTATTAGATTAATCCACTGATTAAATTATTTATTCTTTCTGCTCTGTCCTTTTATTTATTTTAAGATATGAATTTCATGGGTGTTATTTACAATGAAGAACCAAGAAAAGAGAGTCATCTGACTCTCAACTGCTCAGTGTGCTCCAATTCTGCTCTCACAGGAGCATGTTGTTAATATTCAGTTATGCCCGGTCATGCGTTGAAATAAAAAAAATTTAGAAATTAGCAAAAGGTTCAAATGAAAATTCTAGGCCCAAGCCTCTTTTAGTCCTGGAGAAGACCCTGTTTCGAACTTCTTTACCTTTTTGTCATTGCCTAGTCCCAGGGTCCAAATTCAGATTAATCCAGGATATTGAAGTAACTATGATCTGAGTCTTAACTTTGTAATTATGGTCCATGTTAGCAACATCCAGTGACATCATGTGTCAATGTGTTCGTCGTTTTTAGCAGCAGTTGGATGTTATTCCTAACATCCAACTGCTGCTAAAAATGACGAACACAGAAATGCTGATAGAGTCTTTCAAGGTTTCTCATGAAAGCTTCTAGGATTTACAAATCATTATTGTAAGAGACAAATCAGAAATAGCGGGCATTTGAAATATTTGAGAAGTGTTCGTGTAGTTTTACATGATTAAACTACACTCCAAAAGAATGTGAAAGAATTAGCTGTCAAAGATAGCAGACAGGACTACGGCTACAGAGAAATGAATTGGGATCACTTCAAACAGATTATTTTATCCTTGAGGTAGACGTGTAGGAGAACTGGATTCTGAGATTATTCTTTTCCTTGGAGAACTAACCAGAATAATGTGATAGTCTTTATAGCATTCAGTTTAACATAACCAGGAACAGTAATTTAGCATTCTTATATAATGAACAGATCTTCACTGGGAAACACTAAAGACAGCAGTCAGCATAATACAGTTTGTTTTGTATCTTTGACCTACAAGTACATTTTATAGAAGAACTGGTGTCAGGATTCTGTCTGGCTGCTGCACTGGCCTCAAAATACAGCCCAGTACCTTGTGCTTCTTGCAAGCAATTTAGACATAGAATATTTTGGGAATGGCAAATGAGCAACATCTATTCCCAGGGCAAGGCAAGTCTATTTCACAAGTTACTTTATGGACCATATGGTTATACTTGGTTACGTTCAGTCACATAACATCACATAAAGCAACTTAATCCAGTATATTCAGATACCATGCAATGCAAATGGAGCATCATTTCCAAGCTTTAAAGAAACTGTGTCTTTTCCCCTAGGGAGCATGGTGTAGACTCTAGTTTTAAGTCAAACTTCCCATAAACTTCCAACGCTCCACTCTTTTAAAAAAAGCACGTCGGACTCCAATTTAATGTGATGCAACTTATTATCTGTATGTCTGAATATAAAAAAGGCACTCTAGTACTATTCTAAAAGTATGCTGAAAATAGAAAATGAAGTTGCAACCAGTAAAGAGAAGTCAGAATTGGTTTAGGGTTTTAGTATGGCCCTTGCCAAAACCAGCAAAGCATCCCTGAGGCCTCCTTATCCAGTGTGCTGAGCCAAAGCATTCTGGGAACAGCAGGCCCAAAGGTTGCTAAGCCAGACACTCTCTTAGATAATTTTAAGGCTTATAACTAGGACATCTTAGTACTATACAGGGAAATAGTTCTTAGTGTCAAATGTGGCAGATCTTGCATGTAATTATGGGGTGAGCAAGACAGAAAACATTGCTCGAGAAGCAAGGAAAGAGTTATGCATTATGCACTCAAAGGTAGGATTCAGTCCCAGGCTAACAGCCCTCCAACAGAACTTTCCATTGTTCACAGGTCTGGTGAGCTCCCGGGGTAAAGTACCTTTTTGGCTGTTGATGTCAGGAATGCTATCACTTTTGTGATATAATTTGGTTTTCTGTGTAATTACATCCTGGCAAAAGCATATTTCTGATCGCATAGCTAGAATTTTCTGTTTAAAATGCATTGTTGACTTTACACTGGAATGCCGTATTTGGTTACATTCCACCCTCATTATAGAGCTCTCTGTACATCCCTGAGCACAATAGCATTATTATGCACTACCTTGGCCTCCAGGTCATGAACTACAATTATGTCTTTTCATGGCAACAATCTTTATAACCTAGAAACTACTCCCAGGGACAACATTATAAAGAAGGATTGGCATATGCATAAATAAAGATGAATAGATATTGGCACTCCTCAGAGTTTTTGCCATTGATTATGGATGTTGATTAATGCTATAATCACTACCTCCCCTCGTAAGCGATAGCGGCATTTTGTACTGGCTTCACTTTTCTGTCTTCACATCTGCTGCTTTCTCTCCAGTCCCTGGCTCTTGTCACCCATCTGATTCATCCTCGTAGCACGATGACAAAAGTCACAATGTTTGGTTGCCAGCGAGAAAATTTCAGAGGAACAATTTTGAATCTGATTGTTCTCGACTAACATGCTGCTCCAACGGATTATAGCACTTTTATATGCGGTTGCTTTTTGCTAGGTCCATCTGTCTGCTCTCCAAGCTGTGCTCCTAAGATTTGACATTTCAGGCAGTTCTGATTCTGTTTTCTCTCATTCAGTTTCAGTTTTTAAGAACAAAAATCCAGTCAGGAAGGTTATTTGGGTAGCAGTAAGCAAAAAGTAAGATTATTATTATCACTTTTTTCAAGTGATTAACCACAATGCTTTTTATTTCCTTGCCATTACTTTAAAAAAAATATCTACAACTCATCTACGAGGCAGATGTGTAAATAGCACCTGCATTGTGTGTAACTCACTCAAATCCAGGAATCAGACATTCAATAAACCAGTGTCATCCACAGAAAGAGCTTATGAATCCTAACAGCTACTCCCAAAGCATGAATGACTACCGTGTTCCCTGTCCTCATTAGATCAGTTATTTGAAAGTTCATCTTTACTTCATATAAGTACCTGCATTTAAAGGTAATGAATGACTTGTGAGATGCAGCTGCATTTTAAGAGATGTGGCCACACAGACTTCACAGAACATGATCAGATTTGTTAGCGATGGAGATCGCTCTGCAGAAAGAGGGCTATGCTACAAATGTATGTCAGAGTAAAATAATAAATTTACATGCATTGTCATTTTATGCAACATATGTTCATTTTTTAAATACTTGCTTTGCCAGAAGCTAAGGAACCAGCCGTAAAGATAAACTAAACCAGACAGCGTCTGGTAAAGTTTAGAGTAAAAATTGCTCCAAGTCATACTGCACTGTTCTAGTTGTCCTCCTGTACCATTTAAAACATATAGTCATATCAAGTTGATTAGGTTAGTCCAAACACGCTAGATGAAAATTACTTGGTATTGGTATCAGGGAAGTCTTCTGATTGCTTGGGAAGAAAATGCTTGAGGGGACTTTGTTAGCCAAAACCAGCACAGTTTTTGTCTATATGAATGTCCGGTGAGGCTTAGGTACGTCTACATATCTTGTCTATCTGGTTTATCTGGGACGAGTAGAACAAATGGACTTTGTCCCTTTGGTCCCTCTGCTGAGGGCAAGGTTTCTGAAAAATTGCATTATCCCTAAATGCCACAAGTTCCCTCTTGCAATAGAGTAGCTAGGAGTAGGAGGGCAGTAAAATGAATAGACAAGAGGTGTAAAAAGATGTCAAAGACAGCAAAAATGAACCTGAAGGTTTTGTCAATTGTAGAGAGCAGCAGAGGAGAGAAAGCTGGACCCTGAAACTATAATTGCTCAAATAATGAGAACATTTAAAGATTATTCTTTAATTTTCTACATCAAAAGATTATTAACTTTTTTTCTTTTTTCCTTTTTTTTTAATGTAAATAAAGGCATGTATCAGATACATAATAGCACGTTAATGAAAGGTTTTATGAAACCTTTCAGAAACAGGGAATTTCCTAACAGAAGTAGAGGTTGTACAGATATTGTTTCCCTTTTATGCAGGAGTTGACGGAAGAAAAAAGTTAGCAACCCAGCAGTTCTACTTCTTTGAAGATATCTCAGTGCGGGTTCTTGTTCCTACAGTTTTTGTGTCCTAGCACAATAATGTGGCATGTGGATAATGAACCCAACGCTTAAATCTTGTTTTTCCAAAAAGCTTCTAGACCCGCGTCAACGTGCTGGCTGTATGAAGTGGCCCATTACTGCGAGCTCCTAGAACATTCAAGCCAGTTTCTTTCTAAAGTGGGAGTTCATCCTCCTTGAGACTTGCCCAAAGCTTTGGCTACATGCAGATTCAGAAAAAAAAACCCAAACAAACAAACAAAAAAAACCCCACAAGCAAAAAGCCTCAAGGGGTGTTTAAGTACATGTTAGCACAGGGAATTAGTCAAAATGAGAAGGACTCCCATAGGGTGGATATAGAGCAAATCCCTTTAACATTTGCTGCCTGCAATCCAGAGGGGTCAGCGGACAACAAGTGTGTCCTCTCCACGGTAAATAAGAGCAGCAGAATGGAATGATAAGTAATATCCTACTTTCGGTAGAAAGTTTGCATTGACGGAGATTAACTGCCTTGAAGGACTCCTCAAAATTCGTAAGATAATGAACAGTTTAATTGGATGCACAAAAGGGATGAAATGAAGAAAAGGATTAGCACAGTAGGAAAACCAAGTTTATCTAGTACAGTAAGGAGCATGATATGCTCACAACATCAGACAAATGAGCCAGGAGATGCTCTGCCCTCATGCCTTTCCATTTTTATAACTGCATACCCACAGTGAATACAGCTTTATGTAGAAGGAACTGTCTCTGACAGTCACAAAATTATCTTAGCATAGTTTATTACCTGCTCCTATGCTGATTTACACACAAGAGAAACTACAGTTCCTGGTGAGGTCTGCTGTCCCTTTAAAGAATTCAGGTTTAAAGCCTGAACTTCAGGGATTCTTTATTTGATGAATGATCCTCACTGAAAAAATAACATCTGAACTGAGCTGACTTGACCATAGTTATGTCCAAAGAGAATCAGGAATTCCTCCCCTATTCTCTCTATTCCTGGATAAAAGCAGAAAATTATTATATCCCTGTTTTTACAGGATGCCTATTATGGACAAATATGATCTAAAAGGGAGTCCAGAATAATACCGTTCAGCCTAGTGACAGACTACATAGGTAAGCTAGAACTGAACTTAGCTCTGCATGGCTGTGTGGCAGCAGAGGTGACAAGAGAATACCATTTGCAGTAAGGCAGCCAAAGCGCAACGACAGCAGGGATGATGGTAGCTGCAAAGTGCCAGCAGACTCAGCTTTGGAACAGATTTGCCAAGACTGCCGCACCATGTGATGACACAGATTCCATGCTGAATGCACAGTGACATGGAAAATGTCTCCTAGTGGTGTCCAGGCTTCACCAGTTAACTCCTCTAATAGCTACTCTCCCCTGACTTTGTACTGTTTCACCAGCTGTTGTACATCTTCTGTTCAGGAGACGACACTGGCAAAGAGGATGCATCATTAGGGAAAAGCAACAACATATGGATGGGAGAAGGGGGGTGTTTTAAATAATGAGCATGCGTGTGTCTGTGTTCAGTACACACGCAGGGATACCATCTTATTTAGTTACTTGAGCTTAATTTGCCTTTTGTACCATTCTGTTCCAAGGAGCTTTTGGAAATGCAGAGCATTCTGGAGGATACAAGAGCAAACGCACCAAGCACAAAGTCACTTCCACTTGGCAATGCAAAGAAACCCTAGGGTGGAGAAAATTCTGATTCGGTGAAGGGTCTGTTCAGCAATCCAGCTTACACTTCACTCCTGGTTGTCTTCCAGGGCTGAAGGCATTCACCTGATGCCATCATGATCTATGACTGCTGAACAGCCCCTTGAAGTTTATTGCATCCAGATAGAACCGCCTTTGGGCAGCCTCAAGTCCAGAGAGTTGAAACAAGACATTCTGTGGGAATTAGAGCTAATGAAGACTGGACTTTTCTATGAATTTATGTCTTGGGGTAAATGTCTTTGGTGATACAAGCTTGAACTGAGACTTTTGGGATGTTAGGAAGGAGCAATCATCTGAGGATTCTCTGACATCTAATCCCATCAGTTTGTGCAATAAATTCTTCCTTGGAGTATGTATAGGTTCACTCGGTAGGTCTTTCACTTCTAACCAAATACTGATTTTTACCCAACTTAGAGAACCTTAGCTGTCCTTAAGACATGTCTGAAATTCAAGAAGTATTAAAGGACATGATACAGACACCTAAAACCTGTCCCCTCAGGAGCCTGGTTCTGCAGGTCTTCCTTCTGTATGAAGGGTAGTTAAAATTTAGGTAAGCATTTTTTTTGCACTTTGCTGCCTGGTATTGCCCAGTTGGTAGGTGTCCTGGCTGTAGCATGTGAACCCTGGCGCTCTTTGTTGTGTTGGTCATGAAACCCTCAGGAAGATACTGGGGCAATGAAGACTGCCAAAGTAATTGCACTGTCTTTTGCCTTTCCTAGGGCCTGTGGTATGTTCAGTGTCTCCAGGCTGTCATGGGTCCGAATTCATAAGAGTTTTTGAGGTTTTACGATCTTTAAGTTCACATCCAAACAGCACACAACTTATTTGAGCCACGCTAAATTAAAGACTTTTAACAGTTTATTAGTATTTCTCCCAAGTTTTCAGTTTATAACTGAGATAAGGATGTATTCCCACATTCCGCCTCACACCTGCCTATTATGTGTTTCATTAGTAAAAGCTTTCATTTGTAAAATCTCCCATGAGATGCATACCTTAGAGAGTAACTGAAATCAGGCAGTCATAACCTATCCAATTTAATGTTTCATAAGAAGGAAGCTTTAGGATTCCAGCTGGTATAATAAAAAATCACCAGATACACCATCATAACAGTGCATTGAAAAAAATAATCATTAAAGCAATGTTAACGATGCTGGTATCTTACACTCGTTTTCTCAGGGGTTTCTATACTATCCTTAGCAATGTGAGAGGATCAGGGAGCAATCATTGTAATGTAGTAAAATGGTGGATTTTCTCCTCTTTATCTAAGGGCTTTCATCTGACATCCTCATCAAGTTTAGGAGCACACGCACAAGCACACTCATTCCTCGTGTGTCAGTAGGTCTGTGTTAGTACAAGTTCCAAGTCCAGCAGGTAGTGAGGGCCTGCCATTTCTGTACGTTGGGTGCCACTTGCTACTGCGAAGTACCAACATTTAGAGATGAGGCACAGTGTGGCATGGAGCTCGAACTAGTAAAACTTATTATCATGATGGTTCTCTATTGACATGGACAGAAATGGTGAAAAAGAGAACAAGGAGAGATGGAGGATAGCTAATTGCATCATTCTGAGAAAGGAGATTATGATACAGTGGCTGTAACATAGATTCCCCAGCCTGCACATTTGTCAACAACTCATTTGTTTTAGGCTTATCTGTATTCAGATCATGACATGGATTCAAAGGGCAGTGGACCTGATTTTCTATTGCCTGGCACTTTGTTTATCATTTGCCTCTTCTACAAAGGAAAGGAAAAAAGAATGTAAAATACCGCTCAGAATCTGGGCTTGGTTTTGATCTCACACTAGTTTAGCAGAAAGGCCTCTATACAGTTATTTTTCCTGAGTTACACTTCCATGACAGCAGCGGAACGATGTGACCCTCTTTCGTCCTTGCTCTACTTTTATGTAGCTTCTGTTCTCATCAAATGGACCCCAAGCCTCTTCTCTGCCTATAACTGCAGGTCAAAACATCAATTTTGGCAATTCGGCTGCCCACTCTGCCATTTGGAAGGAGTAAGGTGGAGACAGCTGGCAGTTAGGGGAGCACTAGGAAGCATATGGTAGCTCTGTGCAGTGTTGTCCAAGAGCTTGTAGGACAATCGTTCGTTTGCTTCACTGATTTCTAAAATGCACATCTCTTTTTTGTCTTTTCTCACAAGCCCCCAGGATAGGCATCGCTTCAGTGAGGGTCATTTTAGAAGAAACTCTGTATTTTGAAATTTTTTGGTTCTTTCCATGAAGTAAAATCTACTTTGAAGTTATTCTTCTCCCATAAATGACTATAGAGAAAACAGGGTGACTGCTAATTATAGGTAACTGGCAAGAAAGAATTTTTCAGAGACTAAATGCAACAATAAAATGCTAGAAGAGAGCATCTTAAATTTAAAAAACTATGTAGCTGGGCGTTTGCAACTTGTCTTTTTAACATGGCAGCTGGTCGGAGGGTTAAGAAAATGTGTGGCCGTGCAACTTTGGCTGAGATCCTGCCTGATCTTGAGAGTTAAACACAGCCAAGCCCTGTAGTGTTGGATGGGAAACCGCCAAGGAAAATCCAGTGATTCAGTAAGTGGCATTCTTCCTGCATGATTACAGCAACCCAAGTGCCAGCATGGTGCTAGGGGATAGTTTCATTGGTGGCAGTGATGTTTTAATATGAGATGTAAACTCGTCCAAAGATCTAGTAACAGTTTGCACCAAAATAAGAAAGTTTCTATAATTACTGTCTTGTAATTCCACCCTCTGCTTGCCATTGTATAGGGCTTTCTTCCTGTTTTATTTTGGTGGCTGATCGTGGACATCACTACAATAAAACTAATGGATTCTTCTGTAGTAAATTCTGTTTATATACACTGCCCACAAAACATCTACAGCATTTGATGAAATGTATAATCAGAAGTTTGTGTCTGTATAAAGGTATTTCAAATACTCTCTAGCAAGAGACAGTAATTTGGGCAGCTCTTTATACAGTTCTGTGATACAATTTCTCTCCCTTCTCCACCGCAGTCATTCATTCCAGCCCTGAAGTTGCAATGCATTCCTGTAACATTTGTGTTGATGCAACCCCATGGGCTGCTCTCTAAACCAGATCAATGAGCTGAGTTGGACTAAAAAATCTTCCAAAAGGGGATATTGTTTAACTCAGCTAAGTTCTGACCAGATTTGAAGTGCAGGCGTGCAATTGGTTTCATTAGCACAAGTATGGAGGCAGTAAATGCCAATGTGGGCCTAGATGTGGTGGTGCAATGAGGCAAGAACACCTTCAAGTGGTCTTTACACTTGAAGAAATAGTTTGCCACACATTTTTACCATTACCATAAGAGTAATGCCTACGTTAAGTTTTGATGTTTAACTACCAAACGTGAATCTCCATTCTTTGTATTCCTAAGCTTCTGTTATATATAACTTGGATATAAAGGAGATACCAAGTGCTTTTGGATCCTTGGATTATAATTGCCTCCTGTAATACTCTATATAATGCACAAATGGGAGTGCCTAAATGAACATTTTTGCAGAGGTCAAACTGTAATTTTTGTTATTTCACTTTACAGTTTCCATTTGAAATAAGATTCCATGACACATCTAAATCATTATACACAAGAGTCTATTCTAATAGTAGTAGGCTCATAAAAAATAACAAGACCAAATGATAACTGTCTCCTGACCCATACATGTATTTACAATAGCAGTACTTTAATAAAGGTAGCTACATCCTCTAGATCCCCAGACCTTTATTTGAACTCTGCTGTAGCATAATTGACGGACAGAATTAGAGTGTATATTAAGACCTGGAACTGAACTTTTTCAGCAGGCTCAGCTTCGCTCACACCACTCATAATATTAGAAAGAATCTGTGACAATCATATTAAAATGATGCTACCCTGACATAGATTAACAGAGTATGCAATTATATTTAAATGCTGTAATTGGAACTTGCTGTTAAGTGCCTACTGTCACTTCTCAATTCCCCTCAAGGCACGTAAACCACTTCTTCCTTTGCTCTATAAATTTAATGCCATATTCTGCACACAGAAAGAGCTGGTATTTCATCAAGAGCATTTTGTTTGCCTCAAATGCTGTGAAAACACAGGCCTTGTGAACACTGCAAGATACAAATCCATCCTGGAAAATGACTCTGTTAAAAAAAAAAAAAGGGCATTTTGCCATTTCATGCTTATAGGGACAACCTGAGTCTCTACATTTGATCAGTTTCTTAACCTGAAAGCTGTTTTGAGATCGATCTTTTTGTACACAGCAATTAGGAATAAAGATCCTGCAGGTGAATGCAGGGCCTGGTGACCCTAATGATACCCAGGTGCGCCTTTTTAAGGCCCATGGATGCACCCAGGTGTTTCTGAGGGCCTCACCTCAGGGGCAGAATGGCTTTTGCTTCTGGTGGTGTGTGACAGAGAAGAGCCCTTGTGTGACTTTCTCGGCAGAGGCAGGACTGCGGATGGGGTAGGTAGGAAAGAAGTATTGTTGTTTATGCTTTAGTAGTAAGGTTTAATGAGAAATTTGGAAAAAAAATGGCAATAGAAGTCTCTGGTGTGCCTCTCAGGAAAGACCCTCCACTGAGTGTCTCTGCAGCTTTCTGTGAATGTGATACTGTTGGCTGTTAGAAATCAGTTAGTTAGTTACATGTTTTATAAGATTTAATCAGAATTATATGTATCCCAAGTTGTGATATGATTGATTGCTTTGCTGGATTGTATTAGTATGGGTTAGCATCTAATGTGCCTAACAGCATGTAAAGAATAGCAAAGTGTTAACTAAAGTCTGGGTGAGAATCTTGCCCTTCTCATGGATCCAGACCGACTGAAGCTGGATTTCTATTTTTCCAGCACAGCCATGAACAGCCCTGCTTTTACTTCATGTCCGTTGCCAAAATGACCTACACTTGAACTCTCCCAAGAATGGGAAAGTGCTTTTGTGTAGTCTCCATACTGGAGCAGTCCCAGAGACCTCAGTGTGATAGCCAGTATGTGTTATGTTGGTCATGCATAAATCTGCGATGTTGATTCTTGCTCACTGGAAACTTAATCTAACATAACTAAGTCCTTTCATGCTTAAAAACAGCAGTTAAACAGTATTAATTTGGAGGTGCTTTGAAAAAGGCTGACTAGAAAAGTGTAGGAAGGAAAAGGTAGGATTCTTTTTAATTATTATGACTGACTATAACCTTACTGTGAAAATTGGTATTATACAGGCTGGGGTGCAATTAGATACGCATTCTCAGTGGTGGCTTTTTTCTATCTACTGTACTTGTGTTAGTGCTACATGATGTCTACAGGCCTATTGATGTTTTGAAAACAGTGACTATAAATCTATATATGTTGGTGGCTTCAATAAATACATAGAAGACTAACATCTGAGACTGGGCATTGCACTGCATTGTACAAAAATCTGGCTATTAATCCCTTTCCACTTTCTGTCTTGAAACCATGTATTTTCCTCTGAGCAATGAAGTAGAAACCAGCACACCCAGATGCTACGGAGGGCTCTTGGCTCCCTTGGAAAACTTGGCCTTAAATAATGTTTTTGCAGTGTGGCGAGTGCTAGAACCCCACATGGTGACCTACATGGCATTGGCTAGAGCTTTTCTTGTGAATCGAATCCAACAAAAGCAGCTGTCGCTAAACTAGTAGAGCTGCAAAAGCACCAACATTTTAGCACTGCGGCTATTCTTCAGGGTACCTGATAGTAAATGCGAATGTTTCTAATGGGATACAATACTCTCATCAAAATTCTAGCATGCATGTTTTCCTGTAAAATTCTCTTTTTTCATTCTTTTATTCCTTACGCTGTATGTACGAGATGAACTCTGCTGGCTCCCTGAACTGGTGGAAAGTAAAAACAATGCAACTGAACGCTCTTAAACAGAATCTGCAATTGCTACCAATAGAATCTAGCTTATGCTGCATATCGCCATCACTGTATGCTAACGGCCTCATTAGAGACTCATAGCATGGTTTATGTTGGAAGGGACCTTAAGATCATCTAGTTCCAACCCCTCTGCCACACACAGCGACACCTCCCATTAGACCAGGTACAATACTAAGAATACAATAGAATACTAAGTAATAGAATGCAAACAATAATATGAAAACATACAGCTTGTGTTCAGTCCAAACCCTGTGTGCTCTCCCAGTGCCTTTGTGTCAAGGCAAGAGTTCAACTTACAGGAGTCCCAAGAATGACACCTTTCAGTCATCCTTTGTAAAAGCTTCCCTTTACTTTGTTGGAGTCCAACAGCATTGTTAACTGGTGGGTTTTTTCCAAGTGCTTTGAGCATTCTCCTACAAGGATTCACTATTAGTTTATCAGAGTTTGCAGCATTGGCTGCTGCTTTATCAGCTACTATGGCAAGATTATGTAGATTAGGTCCTGCCCTAAGTTATCCAAGTCACTATCTCCATTATTGAGACAACTGAGGATATTTTAAGGCTGTTTTTTTTTTCCAATGCACTTAGTAATCTACTGTGTTAATTAAATTCTTTCTCTCAGGATTCCCTGTAGAATATGTAGAGTGAAATTCTGGCCCCAGTGAAGTCAGTGGCAAAACTCCCATTGTTTTCAATGGTTCGAGACTTCACCCGTAAAATCAAAGAGGAAGAGATGCAGGCCAATGGGCTACAAAAATACTAATAGAGTCATTTTCAATCTACTGCCATGGCTGAGGCTTATATTTTGGAAGTGAGAAGCTTAATCCCAATAGTAGGCAACAATACATCTCTCCAAGGAGCTAGTGGAAGTGCTGGTGAGGCTTAGAGGTTGTGACAGGCCTGCTGTCCTAATTAATAACTTGTCAATCTCAGGATGGAGTTAGGCTATTTCATCAGGGCAGGACTCCAAACCTGGGGACACAGAAAGGCGGGGTTAATTGAAATTATGCACTAGCTTAAAATATCACAAAGTTTGGGGGGGATTGAAGCATCTGGCATAAACTTCATGTGCAGTGATACTTCACTAACTTCAGGATATACTTCTAGCAAACACCATTGTAGCATAAAAGAAATTGGAGTTTCAAATTTCCTCACACAAAAGCAAAGATGTGCCTAAGGGAATGGTTGTATCTTAAAGTATTGTGTATCTAATAAAACACAATAATCTTTTAGCATTTTAGTGGTTGGGAGGATAAAGAGCTAGATTTCCTGAAAACTCTGTAGTTTTGGGAAAGGTATCAGTGATAATAAAAGGAAAGACAGCATGAAGAAAGTACATGACTTGTGGCGGAAATGTATTGAAAAACAAAGTTTGAATACAGTCACCTGAAAAAAGATATAATAGCAGTTGGCCAAATTTTGCTTCACACTTTTGTTGGAACATTTTATCTGAGAGACCCTGACTACCTCAGACAGTTAATTTTTTCATGACTT
The DNA here is from genome assembly GCA_013398915.1 of Dromas ardeola. Taxonomy (NCBI): domain Eukaryota; kingdom Metazoa; phylum Chordata; class Aves; order Charadriiformes; family Dromadidae; genus Dromas; species Dromas ardeola. The sequence goes on from VYZM01010093.1 coordinate 1,830,164, forward strand.
TGTAAGGAGGCATTGCTATTCCCATTTATACAAAATAGGAAATAGAGGCACAAAAAAATGTGCCAAAGGTTGTAGCATCTACTATGAATTTAGAGCCCACAACCCCTAAGTCCTATGCCAGCCTTCTAAAAACTGAATACAGCTGTGTAAATGCTCCAGTAGCTTTCACGTAGGGAGTCAGAAAAAGAAGTATTTTGTATTTAACTGGCAAAAGGTCTTTTACAACTCACTAATTTGCACCATGCGCACTGTTTCAGAGCGCTGAAACTCACGTTTCAATGTTGTGCAACTCTTTCCTTTTTTCACCAAAATACATTGAAGATGAATACCAGCCTTGTCCTTCCATCCAGAGTTTGAAAACTTCATGAACGGAAATCTGTAACTTAAACATCTGTTGTTGAAATATGGTTCAGATCATTTCGGTTGAGATAAGTGACTACCTGCTCCCAAAAGCATCCTTGCAGCCCTAGGAAAGTTCAAATCTCAGTCAGCACCTTTTAACTCGGGTTCATCCCTAGTGTATGCTTCAAGTAGTCATTTAGATAAATGCAGATTATTATGCACTTTTCATCCTTCCCTGAAGAAGACAGTCCTCATCCGGACAGAATCTGTCAGCTATTGGGAAAAATAAGGAGAATGAGAGTAAAGCGTAAGGTGTGTTGCGTGCCAAATGGTCCAGACACCATATACCTACCTTATCTATCCTAAATCCACCATCCCTGGGAGTAGCTGGGTTCCTTTGGGGAAGCAAACTTAGACTTACTGCATCATTCTAGCAGCCAGCCAGAAGGGGGAGATGACAGCCAGGCTCTTTAAAACTTAGAGGGCCAAATAACTTCCAACTCCACTAATCACATCCAGCAAGAATAAATAGCTTTTACTATCCATTCTATCGCTTGGGAAAAAGTAGATTTATAACTAGCAGAAGTGTGGAATGAGTGGAAGAAGTATGAGTGGTAATAAGGAAAGAGGACGCTTGAAAACATTGGGAGGCCACAAGGAAATTGGTTTTGGGAGAACCTAAGTTTTTCCTGTCCCCAAGGAAAGCTAGGAAAAGTGGCTAGATGGAAGAGTTTGCATTAAAGGAGTGCGTGTTGTATAAACAGATCACTTTAGGTCCACTTGGTTATGAATAACTATCAAGTCTGATGGTTATGATATCATCCGTACTCCTATGAACATAAATTATTTTCTCCATCCAGGCTACTACATGTCATTTCTGTATTCAACAGCAAGGTGTAAGGGGAGTTAAATGTCAATTGCATTTGCTCCATTAAAGCTAGGTGTGAGAACCTATACAATTCAGTGAAAATACTGTATATACTCTACATGTCTTGTGCCTGGCAAGTGCTGTTTCCTCTTCCTGTTGACATTTTGGATTATTTGTTGACTATTTTAGAACTCTTTCAGCTGAGATTTTCTGAGTTACTCTCATAAAATCATACTGTTTGATAATGAAGTTGGGAAGGAACAGTAACCTAATGTGGGACTTATCTAATGCTGAAAGTGGTTATTTGTAAACAGATGCCACTACTAAGTGCTTAAATTAGATAATAAATGGTACCTATCTCATGAATGCCTTTCACTCCATTTAGTGTGGTGTGCAGTCTGGGATATTTTTTTTTCTGCTTTTAGGATGTTTTAAGGATGCAATTTGCTTGTGAATCTTGCACCGCTGTCACTGGTTCAATACAGGCTTAAAGGGATTAGTTCTTTTCTAGAAAGTCCCAGGTGGATTTTTTATTAACCTTTTGGGTAATAAACATTTATCTCATTTTTACAGCAGCATTTAACACTATCTATTTATGGCCAAATATCTGTAAATCCATTACATGAGCTGAAAATGCACCTGCTTCGGAAAAAAAGCTCTCTAGAGAACCCACAGCAGGCACTGATAATTGTAAACAAAACAAAACAAGAGCCCGTAAAATAAAAATAAGAGTATTACCTTGAGTATCATGTCTTACAGAATGACTGCTTTGAACAAAAATGCAATTATTATCATAGCGTGTCTATTTAAAAAAAAAAAAAGGGGGGGGATGATTGGGTTAGTGTGAAACTGAGGTGGATGCTCATGTGCCAAAGCCACAATGACTGCATCTGGGACATCGTATGTATATCAGTTGAGAGCATGACATTGTGCTATTAATATATTACACTGTGATCTATCGGACCATCATCAGGCTTGTTGCTTATAAATTTATAGCTCCCAAAACTGCTTTGAATGCTCTGTATGAAGAAATAAGAATATAGACCAGTGGGGGAAGCAGCCCCAGTAAATCCCATACCTGCTGTAGCCTTTGCTCCCAAAGACCATAGAGAATCAGCACAGGTTTTAAAAGAGTAAAGATGGTGAATCAATGGGAAAAAAAAAAATGGGCCAGAATACTCCCTGCCATCTGAAGAACATCTCCTCATGCTACGTGTTGCGAATACACCTAACTCAGAACAGGGAGGGCGAGCTAGAAATCAGCAATAGTGTTTTCAGGCAGAACGGATTTTAAGCATAAGTTGATTTCATTGTCATCTTACTTTCTTAAAGGTAAGCATATGCTTAAAAGCTTTGAATTGGAGTTGTAGTAACAGAAATAGCTACTGCCATTAAAAATTTTAAGAAAAAAAAAATTTTTAAAAGTGTGATTGACTGTCAGGGTACAATAGCATTCTTCTTTCAGGCCTATGGGAACTTTCATGATCTTGAAACTTTTAAGATAAAGCTAGCTCCAAGTTTGGATTAAATCAGTGCTGGGTTTCACCTTAATAGTTAAGTGCTTATAGCGCCTGTGTACATCACCTTTTTCTAAAAGGTGATATTTTCTTATAATGGAGCACTACAGTTTGTCATAGTTCCCATGTTTTCCAAAAGTTATATCAATTTGGTTGCCTGAAAAGATATTTAACTGGAGCAACATGACAGGAGGTGTAAAATGCATGTGATATTGAGGCAACCTGAAATTTTGATACTTTTTAAATAAATAAATGCTTTTTTCCACCTATTGAAGTAATTATTCTGGCAAGATGCCTGCTAACAATGCAACAGTCACCATTTCTAACTATGTGAACCTCTTGTATCTAAAAGGTAGAAATAGGGGTCAAAGAAATTACATCACTGCAGCATGAGAGACAGAAGAACTCTTTTTCGCTGGGCTGATCAAATTAATTATGCTAAATAGCTGAAAACAGAGGGAAATGAAACAGAATTAGCCCTTCAAATGATGCTTAAGGCAAAGCCAGAAATGAGCCCACTTCAGAGTGGTCCAGTGATATTTACAAATCAGGATCTCATGCCGTTCCCTCTGGCTCTGGCTGATACCAGTTTCGGTTATTGGTACAGGTTTCTGTTGCAGAACTGCACCATACGGGAGCAGAGGGTGAGAGCTGTGAAGTTCTGGGATGACATTACTGCTAAACATGCAGGGTTTTAGAGAATTTTCAGCAATTACTAATGCTGAATTTTGATTTGCCATTTACATAATGTGATTTTTCTTTTTCTGTAAGTGGAAGCTAAGAGCTTCCCAAGAAGTCTTGTGTTTGGATGGAATAGGTAAATGTGCATCAAGCCAAATTTCTGTAGGATGTACACCTGTGCAGCCCAGAGGGAGCACTGAATCAAACAAATGTAATGGAGGAACGGGGGGTGAGAGGGGGAACTGTTTAGAGTCTTCATTTATATCAAAATAAATGATAACTGTGTTTATTTCCAACACTGAATCCATTCACAAGGTGATTTTGATTTAATTTAATGAGTAGTCTTCCTGCTGCTGCAGTGCTCTGAAAATTAATGATAGTGTTCAATTTCCAATATAAAAGGCATTTGATAATGCTATCAATTTAATCATGCAAATACTTTGGTTAAAATGTTTGTCCTATTGACATCAATAGCTGTCTATTTCCTTACCGGAGTTAACAATGCAATCAAGGAACCAGATGTACCCATGATTTGCAGAAGGAATTTTCTTGGTATTCACAGCTTTTGACGTAATCTCAAGCAAAAATAAAAGACAAGATACTGCATAGCTAAGGGACAGATCAAGACCATTTGCTTTGGTTTGGGAGTAATGTTTTGCTTTGTTTTTTTGATTAATACCAGGCACAACTTTCTTTTGCAGAAGTCAGTAGTCTATCCTCCCTGCATCAGCTGTGGACTTAAGTCTTCCCCTCCTGTCTTTGTCAGTCAGGAAATGCATGAGTAAGAAGTACAGACTGAAGCATAAAGTGTTCCCAATAGCTCTCATAATTCAGTGAAGGTCACTGGTTTTGTACTCAGCCAGAAAAGACTTAACATGAGAAATTAAACAATGTCTGTACTGAAGGTTAAAACTCTTTTGCACTCGAAATTGTTCCAGTCTATATGGAATAATAAATTTATATAAGGTTTGTAAGATGCTTTTCTCTAAAATCACGCATATTTCTTTACATTTACATATGGGTTATTATTTTCATTTTCTAAAGAGAGAACCTTAGGCTCAGAAATACTGTTTCGTTTGGCTAGATCATGTAGTGTATATACGGAAGAATGAAGAACACAAAACTGTTGTTCTGCTTCCTGAATCTGACTGTACATTAACCACTACACAAGACTGGGTAAATAAAAGGCTGATGAAAGAGTTTGCAGAGGCCTTAAAAGAACTTTCTATGGTGGGAAACTAACCCTTTGATAGAGTATAAAACAGCTCTTGAAGGGGTGGTGAAAATGAACAGTTACTTGTTGAAGTAGATAGCAAGAAAGCTGCTGTAGTACCATTAGTAGGAAGTGTTCTTGAGACAAGATGAACTGCTTTTCTGGGTGGAACTACACGGTTAACGAGGTTGTTAGGATTAATGGGGTTCCTTCATAATTTATATACACGTAAATATCTAGAGTTATGTATTACTTAATAGAGTATTCTGCATACTGAAAATTAGAACTACAGAAAAGACTAAAACTGAGGAGGACTGTCAGTATTGGTGGGGCTTAAATTATTCTTCTTCCAACCAAAAAAAACCTTTATGAGAAGATGTTACTTGCTAGTGGTCTGAAGCATGGCATTTAAATTTGAATGGTTTGGAATAGTCTAGAAACTTGAGTGACTTATCCAGTGCAACATAGAGAAAAATGAAGTAATGAGGTTGAGGAGAAGGTAATAAAAGAAATAACAGTAAAACTTTTTTTTTTTTTATGTTGTGGGGATGTGAACAAAAGAAAGATGCGGTAGTCATTTGAAATAAGCCCTCTGAAGTAATGAAATAATTTTAAATAGCAGTAACAAAACCTTAGGAACAAGTAAAAGTTTTCATGTTAGCTACCTCTTTTATTAAACCAAGAAATGCTATAGTAAACAAACTGATGGGGCAGAAGGTTATTCCTCTGGGGGCATTCTGTGATACATTAACACTACAAATCCAAGCCTCAGACAGTAAAAGAAGCTCCTGAGCTCTGTTACAGAGTACCCAGTACATGTGACTTCAGCAGTAAATTGTGTACATATTAGGAAAAAGAAAACATGGAAATAAAGCTTGTTACCAGACTTCAGCAGCCCAGGAATTATGAACATGTTTCTTTATGCTTTCACTATTCCGGCTTCCTAATGATTTAGGTATATCAGAAACAGAGTTGTGGCTTTGACTTCTCTATTGTAGTCACTCATGCCATGAGATAACACAGATGTTTAAAATTGCACGCGTGTCCTTCCTGAATCAGCCCTGCAGTACCTGTGTTCCTTAGAGAGGTGCTTTGGTAGGAAATGCAAAGTAATGTCAGTGGGACTTCTTATTCACCAAGTTAAGAATTTCCTGAACTTGAGCCCAAAACTGAACTCATTTCTGTTTTGGGTAGCTGATTGTCTAGCTACAATAGTTAATTGCAGCCAGATTGAAGAAAAATGGTTGAAAGACTCTTGGATTCTTCAGTTATCTGCAGAGTCGTCTTTCTCTTAAAATGATGTTGGGAGCTCTTGAGGGGTATGCCCCTGGTTTGTTATCTGTATTACTGTCTCACTAAACAGTGAGGGGACTTTATAAACATGTTAAGTCAAACCACCTTGAAACGAGATGCAACAAACGCATTTGGTTTGATCACACATGAGGACCTGACGTACTACTTTCCATTTAAGGTCAATATTTTTGATTGTGTCTTAATAAATAAAATGTTTTGTCAGAGCTAACTTCACGTTCTCCTCACACCTGTGTAACCCTTTCTCTTCCCTTAGGCTAGCTCTTTCCTTTAACAACTTTGAAAATTTTATTATCTTTTCTGTTCTGAAGACAGAAACCAGCTGCGTTAGCCACCTTTAAGACTATCAGCGTGAGCTTTAATGATAGGGACTGTGACTCTTGCCATCTTGCAAGGCCTGAGAGAATTTTGATCTCCTCACAAGTGGATAGTTTGTCTTGCCTATACATATTTTTTTTTTTTTCTGTTAAGAAATCCTTCAGATTAATTATGTTTTGGGATTGCTAGTTGTATTCTCTGGTATTCTAGCAAAATGAATTGGAAAAGCACTCATCACAGACAATGTGCATGAACAGGATCATTCGGGGACTGTGGGGACATCGGGCAAGGAACCACAGAATAAAATGAACATGCAATGCAATTACTTGAAGTTTAGCAGATGAACTGGAAGAATTAAATAGGTGAAAACATTAAAAAGATTCTGTGGGCCACAGGTGTCCTTCAAGACTACACCTTCAGAACTTCTTCAATATAGTTACTCAGTCAATATAGTATAACCGGTAAAGAAACTTAACTTTCCAAAAGGTAAACGGAAGGTCTTGTCTTGGGTTTATAACTAGTAAAGAAAGAGCAAACAAACAAGTTTCAAATGATAATCTATTCTTTGATCTGGAGTCTTTAACATTGTCAAAACTTGCAAAGTCAAAGTATTGTAAATCACAAAACTGAGTGACGAGGTGACAACATGGCACCTGGAAATCCAGGTTAACAAGTACAAAGTAATGGATGTGGAGGGAAACTGAGCTGCTACACAGAACAGTTGGATCTAACTTACCTATTATCACTCTGAAATGAGACTTTTGGAACTGTCGTGGATACTTCTGTGTAACTGTCCACTTTTGTGGTGCAAACTGGCAAAAAGAAAACATTGCTAGGAACTCAGGGCAAAGCAAGGAACATGTTTATTTTGTTGTGCCCGGTGTGTGCCCAAATCTGAATGCAGTGAACTGTTCTCTCATCCAAACACTTGTGCGTTTTTGAGGACCAGGCTGTTGCAATGGGCTTGATGCAATTCATGAGTGATTGTTTAGCATGGTGCTAGTGTACAGCAGGCAGAGTTGTGACCTTACAGCATCCACTGCTGTTGTAATCACAGCTAAATCCCTGCAAAAATGCAAATGACTGAGTACCTGTAAAATTGCTTGAATCAAATAAGAAAAGAAGAAGCAGCTTTACCTGAGACTGAACAGAAATAGACTTCACCTTTTCTGAGAGTTACAGATGCTTGGTTAACCTCTGCTGCCACAGCAGCTCTATTTTGCCTTGGCATTCCCAGAACTGGTACTAAAGGAACAGTGGAAAAAATAAGTGAATAAAATAGCTCTGAGAGAGGTTTTTCCCACTGCAGTTTTGGTCTACCTAGAAGCCACTCAAGGGAAGACATTTCTCACTGTGTTTCTGTCTTATTTTATATATTCCTTCTTGGGTGTATGGTCAAACCAACCTTCTGAACTGGTTCAGCCTTTGCTTGCATTTAGAGATGTCAAATTACAACTGAAAGATGGAGAAGCACTCATTTTTCTCTTTCCCATTCACAGGTGCCAAGCTACTGTGTTTTAGCACCTGCACAAATTATCGTACTCTGCTCCAGCCGAGTACTGACTCCTGGACATCTCTAAAGCTCTTATTATGGGCAAAACCAGAAATTACTATTGGCTTCAGAAATGCCAGCTCTTCGTGTGGTATCTGTATTTCCTTTGTGTCTCATCCAACCAGAGCAAGGATGTATTTGTAGCTGGTGAAAATTGATTTCAATATACAAAAGCTAGTGATGCTTTGCTGATTTACATCTAATAAGGATCTGACCTGTCTTGGAAGCCCTGGCAGGCCGATGTTGTTGGCTTTCTTGCAAATAATATATCTTTTTTTATAGTATGGTCAGGGTGTCTCTTCCAGCCTTTAACTTGGGTAACAAACGTATGTTGAACGTATGGAAGTGCAGCATACTTTCTATATAGAGTATCATTTGCTTCTGTGAGCGGGCATCACCTCGAGTTTACCTTTGTGTAGCCAGTGTAAGTCTCTTCAGGCAACCAAATCTTACGCAAAACATCCTTTGTGGCCCAGCCCCTCTACAGCAAGTAGCGTGCATTTCTGGACAGTGCTGTCGCTGTAGTTTTAAGTTTTGATAAATGCCAACCTGCGTGGCTGCTACTATGTAGCAAGTGAGCACGTGGGGATAAATCCTGACTGTGAATTCTCCTAGCAAGCCTCTCGCTTCTGTTCATAGCCCCACATACAGATGTAATTGAAAGTCCAGTTAAACTAGTAAGAGCAGACATAGACTGAGCCTCTTACAATTTGTCTGTGGAAAAAAAAAAAAAAAGGAAGCCTAGGAAATGATTTGTTTAATTTGAAGAGAGTTTACATAAATACGCTTTGCAAAGAAACCTTCCTGACAGTATTGTATGGTGGCTGGATTAATTTTGTAATATACTTTGGGTAGCAAAGTTAAAGCACTTAGCTGCCTATATTTCTATTGCAAGTACTGTGCTGTATACGGACTCTTGTCTGATTTCAGTGCCAACAAACTGAGCCTCTGCCATTACTAATGTACCCATGCATCAGCAAGGCCATTAACCTCTCCTTTTACATGCTCAGCCCTGAAGTGGTTATTATTTATCAAGCAAAGCACACTGCAAATATTCTCAGCAGGTTTTCTAGTTCTGTCTTCCTTCTTTTGCTGACGAGTTATGGTGTACTATCTTCCCCCTTGTAAAGAGGAGGAAATAATACCAGCTACTTTATAAAAAAGCAAAATAACTGTTTAAAGATGGGAAAATATTGGTATTTGCTAATATTATAATCTCTCATTTTTCTCAAAATGGCTAGAAAATATTGTACATCTGACAGTAGAAAAGTGTTTCTTTCACCAGTTTTTGAGAAAATGCAATTACATTAAGTTGTTGGTTTTTATAAGTTTTTCATCATTTTTAGTTGTGAGAAAAATGCTATTCACTGAGAACCCATAAAAATGCTGATTGAAAATATATATATATTTTTTTGTAAAAACAGTTCCTTTGTATCATTTCTAACTGTTGCAAAACCTTAAGTTTACTGTGAAGGACATGCCTTATTTTTTGTGTGCTGTTATATTCAATCATATTATAGAATAGCATGAAAAATATATGCACAGAGGATGTCCCCAGCATTATTTGATGAATTTCTAATTAGAGTGGGGCGAAAAACCTGCAGCAGAAGCGTCAAGTGA